>WBNH01004385.1:56244-95216 GCA_013401255.1 Urocolius indicus
TGGCAGTGAGCCCTCCCTGCCCTTGTCTTAATCCACAACAACTTTTCTTATGTTTTTACTCTCATTTCGCTGGTGCCTCCACCATCCTGATGAGGGTGGGGGTAAATGGTGGCACCGAGCAAGAAACTGTCATGGTGCTGCTGTGCTAGCTCGGCCAAACCACAACATAACCATGTGTTAATTTCATGATATTACTCCCCATTTGAATGATGCTATGAATAAACAGAGAACATAATAAAAGAGTGAGCAAACTCTTCCTATAGGAATGAGTCCTACACTCCACAGAGAAGGTCAAACTCCAGTCAAGGACAAAGAAGTGATGCGGTTCATAGCTTTCAAATTTCCTATAATTACTCAGTGTTGAAATCTGATGTCTGCAAGTTATTTTCACTTGAAATTATGTAAAGTATTTCTAGCGTGTTGTATACACATGTAAGAAATAAATCAATCTTTAATTTCAAATGAATTTGAGATTTGTAATGAAACATCGTAAAAAAACCACAAACAAAATCATATCATATATGCTTATATAGGTATGTTTGTATTTACATAACATTTTGTAAAATTCACGTAGCACCAGACAACAAAAAAAATATTCAGACTAGACAGATTGCACACAATGACAACTTAGATCAGAGACTCTCCATAGCTACTTAAAACAAAAGGAGATGTTAATTTTGTAAATGATTGGTGTATTAAAACAGATTCATAGCAGACAATCAGAGCCATTTTCTAAACATGCATGTACAACCCAGGTAGGAGAATACATGTGAAAACTGTATTGGTACCCTGCCGTAACACTGTAGGAATACCTGTGGTAGCTTGACCCTGGCTAGATGCCAAGCACCCACCACACCACTTGATCACCCACCTCCTCAGCAAGCCAGAGAAGGGGAGAAAATAAGACAAATGTCTCGTGGNTGTCCCAGCCATGGTCCCTCCCAAGATGGTGCCCACCCACCGCTGTTGGTGAAGGTGGGGGAAGGAATGCTGGAGGAACAGCCTTGATGTTATGTGAGTGGTAGTCATAATATTGATATCAACAACAAGCACAGCACTGCAAGAGCTACTGTGGAAAATCACTACCATCCCAGACCCACTACAATACCTTAATACAGGAGTAAAAAGGAGGCAATAAACAGTGATGCAGTAGCATCTGCTGTACTCCAGGAAGCAGTCCTTGCAGAAGGGGAATCAACTGCACTCACAAACATATTGTTGCAATTGTTTAAATTATAAATTCAAATTTAAAATGGTTAAACTCTGGAGTCACTTAAACCTTATGAAAGTACTGTTAGCACTGTGATTCAGAGTAGCAAAATGTAGTCTCTGAGGTTGCTGACTTACAAGAATTTTGACATTTTTTTACAGTTTTTCATCCTCAAATTATCATTTCTACAGCAAAAAAAAAGGCCATTATGCTGCTCAGAGATGAAGAAGATAAAGCTTTTGTCTCACTACTCCAAACTGTCAAATTATTGTCTCATAGCTCCCCATTAAGTACAAATGATTTAAAACCATGTGGTGGTGGGAAAGACATCTCAAGCCTTGAACACAGTTCCTGCTACCTAGGGAACAGGAAAGATCTTTCTTCATCATCGGAAGGCACGTAATCAAATAGTCTGTAAGTTATCTAAAGGTCTGTCCTTGAGAAGTTCCTGAGTTCTCCCTATCCTAAATAGAATTCCGTTGAGCAGAGATGTTAGTGGGGCTATGTCATATTTAAAGTCATAGCGAAACAAACATCTCCTGCACACAAAAGCACAGAAGGCAAAGCATATGTTTTTTCACAAAATTACATGAAAGCTTGGCTATCTTGTATTTCCCAAGTTTTTTCCCATGTCCAGAGTTAAACCTAGACTTTCTAGTAGGGCATGAGAAGGTCTTGTGGATATAGTTAGCTACAGAATGAAACCTGCTTAGTTCATTCAAATGGCAAAGTTAGACTGCTCTATCACTTATCCATGTATCCATGCATACAGTCATCTCACCTCCAAATTCTAAAAATGACAATTTAAACAGAGGACTGTAGAAGTCTGACACATAGCTGCAGCACAAAAAGAGAGTATTATTTTAATAGTACATTTATGTCAATTTGGCATCTCTGTGAAAAATGAGGTTTTCATAAATATTCATATTTTGCTACAAATATTGTGTACATCAATGCATGTAAGGAAAACTACATGTTATGTAGTGTTACGTGTGCTAGTGGCTAAGCAGGCTCAAAACACTTTCATCAGAGACTGTGTTTAAACCTTAGCATCTCAGGATGGGATGTGTAAAAGAGGCCCAGAAGTGCAGCAACAAAAACCTCACATTAAAGCACACTTGGTTACTCTGATAGGCCACAAGTAACCATTTCAAAAAACACATCTATGTTAAAACAATGTACATAGCAGGTTTGTATATGTGGGGTTTTTTAACATCTGTCCCTCAGATCATTATAAAAAATGACTCCAAATACTCTATGATATTTTTTACAAAGGACATTTATGACCGCATAAACTAACACAGTGTTCAATCCTGCTTAAGTTAATTTCTCCTTAAACATATTTCCCTTCTGTTTTAAATCACATACTGATAGTATTCTTTTTAGCTTTCTCTCTCCAAAGATATTCAGAGGTATTGCTCAATATTTTGAAACGTTACAGGTGAGACTTTCAGCTCTATCATTCATCTCAAACAACTGTGAAATAGCTTAACAGTCTACAATGCTGAAAGATCATTACAGCACTCAAAAATTGCTGGGAAATACGTAATTTCTTTTCATACAAGTCTCTTCATATATATGCATGTTCTCCAGGCAGCCAAAGAGATGCTCCTAAAACTGACACTCTCTCCACTCAGGTAATAGCGTTAAGAATTGAAATCAAAGGACTACAAAAGAAAAACACTGAGATGTCATTCCCTATGCTATGGAGGAGAAGAACCCCCTGAGAAAAATGTAATTATGCATTGAACTAAGAAACCATCATAAGCTTATAAATATATGACAAAATCAAAAGAATTAGATGATTAATCTATTATTATTAATAGAAATGGCTGCTTAAATTTAGGAAGATATTTTATAAGACAACTTCCTAATTTATATTAGTTTGGACTCTTGGTGGAACAATCACAGCTGAGCTTCGTCTGATTTGTCATCAACAGGGAGATAGTTATATGAATTTTTACAAATCTGAGCCAAATCAGAGGCTAGAAACAAAAGACTTCCAGTCAGGATTAGTCTAGTAATTTGAGACACTCAGTAGAACTAGCAGTAATTGACTGAATTAAACTGACTGAATAAAACTGACTGAATAAGGAGTTTCTACAAAGTCAAGGTCCATAGCAAGTACTTCTTAACAATATTCTTAATTTAACGGCAGTTTCATTATACTAAAGCTTCAGATCCCACCCTCTCCAGGTCCTTAAAAACTTAAAACAATGGCAATAAGCCCCATAAGTTACCACGCATAGAAGACTTCCTAATAAAGCTCTGAATATTGCTTAAGTGCCAGTAAAATAACAGAGAGGAACAGTTGAGATGGATATCCTGCACAAATATGCAAACCAGGGAAATGGGACCAATTAACTGAAACAACATTAATCTTGTTTTATAGTATTTATTACTCCATTATTTAAAAAGCATGGAAGAATAATAACAAAGAAAATAAAAAGAATATGTTACTATATAGGAGATGTATTTACTAGAGAATACACTAAGTGATACAAAGCAATTCAGAACAGCAGCTTCATACAATTGACAGAGATGGAACAAACAATACACAGTTTTCAGCCACAGCTTTTTCTGCCAAGAATCTGAGGATTAAGCAAGGTTGTGCAGATATAGCAAGCCTTAGGAAACATTTCAGCACCTAACCAAACCTAACCAAGCTAAACTAACCTAATCACAGCACAACTTGTTCAGAACTGGGCTTACAACAGCCATTACTCCCCAATATTCCCTCACTTTTGCTGGCCTGCTCTGACCTGCTCTCCTTGCCAAGACTGTGCAGCAGGACATAACCTATGAGATCTTTATTACATCTAAAAGGGATGTTGCAAAGAAAGAGTGAATGAATTGCTTAGGTTCACAAATAATCTTTTGCATGTTCACAGATAACAACACTGAACAAATTATTGTGCTAATAAAATAACTGCAAAACAAAAAACATCTCTTTAAAAACTCCTTCTGGTCTTTTAGGTCTCCTACAGCTACTACACTGATCTTGGTAGAATAGGGATGGAAACATTGACTTCAAAGTAAGGGGTTCATTTAGTTTTGCAGTAAAGCAGCAGATCCAAACCTTCAGATATAAAGAACACATCACATCCTCCCACAAAATAACCATGTTATTTCACAGAACTAATTTTTAGAATGTATTTTTTAAGAACTGTAGTGGTCTGCATTGTATTTTTTTCCCCATTTCCAATACCTCTGAAATAAAGTAACTCACTCTACAATCTTCTTGCAGAAGCAAAACTCAATGGGGAGAACTACCTACATTTTAATATTTTATGTTGTTAATTTTTAATTATTATTTTACAAATCTTCATTTAGGATTTGTTATTCTTCATTCAGTACTAAAAATAATTTGTTCTACAGATCACCGCACGAAGAAATGCTATCTTCCAAAACGGCTGCCATCTGCCACTGTTCCCCATGTGAGAGAAAGAAGCCTCATTCCCTTTAGGGATGATCAGCCTCATTACTCCTAGGAAAACTGGAACCAATTATGAAAAGGATGTGTTTTCTGAAGAAATTGGCAATATTTTTGCAAGTGAATAGGAGAAACAGAAGTTAAAGTAAGAAACATGGAATCTGAATCTAGATAAAATAAGCTAACTCTTTCATTCTGCCAAAGGAGTACACCAGTGACTCTAAACTTACCAACTTGTATTTAAGGAATGACTGGTACCAACACATTATTTATACAAGAATCTGTCTTTTCCTTTTCTCATTTGGTGTATGCTTATGACATAAATACTTTAGGTATTTGCGAAATTTTGTCTGTTTTTAAAGTGGGTAAATTTTGATTTAACTGATAATGGGTGAACCCCACCAGAGGAAGCATAAAGTCCCTGTAGTGTATGCACTCTCTTAGAACTTCATTTATGGATATGTTTAAAGTAACTCTTGATACAGAAATGTAAAATCTAAGTATTTAAGCACTGTCTTAAAGCATGACCACTTAAATAAGAGAAACTAAGAATAGGGCAGCAGGAGAAGCAGAGTGGTGTTAAATGTACTTGTGTATTCAGTAATCCTAATAAACAAAGTAACACAGTAATACTAGGCATACAGAGGTATTTCTGCAGAACTGCCACTGTAATTCACCCTGGTAAGTAAAACTGAGAGGGAGCAGCAATAAAATAGCTATTCAGTTAGTCTGTTACTCCTGAAGGCCTAAAGTGGGCTTCTGGCTATACAATATAACAGTTCAAACTGCTTAAAAGATTAAGTTAAAATATCTTTAAGGTGTCAAATTTTCAACATCAGGTTAAATAAACATAGAGATCAGTTTCTTTACAAGTGTTTATCTGCATTTCTTCATAGGTAAAATATTGTCTTACTTGATTGCTACTATTTATGACTGTAGCTGCCCCTTCAGGAAAAAAACCTCAAATAAACAAAAAAACAACTCCCAGAAAATCCAGCATGATTCTGTCAAACACTTCTTAGCACATAGTTCTTGTTGCCGCCCTATTAATTATTTGAATTCGACAGATGTATAAAATCTATCTAGTTCACAGCAGCTCTTTCAGGTAAAACATGCTCTGTCCTCTAAGCTACTGTTTTGTTTAAGAAGTGTGCAAACCAAATACATGAAACAAGTGTGCACTGAGTGCTGCCAACCCCCTTATTTTCCATCACTTAAACATAAAACTGCCGTTGAGAATGTTTTAGAAAGCTTTCTCTTCAAAACCATTATGCTCAACAGACAGTCCATGGCAGCAAAAAGGCTGAGGTCCAGCACTTAACACGAGATGACATCAGCCACAACATACATGCAAAAGTCATCAGTGAAATGCAAGAATTATTAATTTTGTATGAGTTAACATCTCTGATCACAAGTTTGATGTAAAAAAAAAAGTTCACCTTTTTAAATTTTTCTTCTCAGTGCCAAATAGCAGGGGAAAAGGATGGCCTGCCAGCTTACAGCCACACTGCTAAATTTCTCATCTGGCTCTGCTGCAACCCATTCTGTTGCTGGGAGGTAAACAAATGTCTGTTTATATATGGCTGCACATAAAGATGGAGAACCAAATATTTTCCTCTCTGATAACAAATCTGAAAAGCATACTGTCCCTAGGTAGTCTTCTAATCACTTTTTTAAACACATTTTGCCATTTAACTATCCTAAAAGTATACGAAAGCTGAACTGGGAATACATAAAGAGCAGCACTTGTCTATCACATAAAGATTTATTTATTCTAAAGTATCATACTGTAGAAATCATAACAGAATGCAAGTTATCATGAAGCCCAAACCTGAATGAGAAAAAAAACAGGAGGGTCTGGGCAGATGAAGATCGTGTTCAGTAGTAGCTGTCATGGGGTACCTTTTCAGCTCTACTGGAATCTGGACAGACAAGAACTTCTCCTGTATCAGCCCACTCCTTACAGCGAGCTCAAGAACAGCTCTTGGGTAGTATCCTGCAAAGCTATACAATCATAGGAACTCACTGAAATCAAGGTGCAGCAGCTTCAAGGTCAAAACTGGAGGGCAAAGGAGAAGTAGGTAAAGAGCACCCTTAGCTTACTCATAAATCAGTGTCTGTTCAGGAGTTTCCAAGTCTTCTTGAAAAGATATTTTAATAATGACAAAGGTGTAAAGGATTAAATCCTTAGCATATAATGAGGATGCTCTAAACTGAAAGGCTCTAAAGATCCCACTAATCTAGATACAGAAAGAAAACACTGATGTAAAAATGGTAACTCATTAGTTGCCACTGAATCAGAAATGTAATGAGAATACTTTTGACAAAAACTTGATCAAAGCTAGCTGCTATCAGTGAATGCTCAGTGATCATTACTGATAGTCATTATTTTTTTAGGTAGGCAACAATTTATTTTTCTGTTGTCTAGCTACACCTGAATATTTAATCTTTCCCCAGTTCCCAGACTGACATCACAGTTCTATGCATGAGAATTTTATGGATGCAATGGCAGAGACTGAACCAAAGCTACTAAGCAAATTTTAGTTTTAATTAAAAAGATGCCTCAATCCATGGTTGCCACATATCTTACTCTGAAAAGTGTAACAACCACCTTAAAACAAGAAAGATTATTCATGACCTGGGATGAATCTTTTGTTAAGGGACTGAAGATGAATGACAGCTTCATAATGCATCATTCTAGCAAAAGGCACTACTATCAGAGCTCAGGATTAGGTGTGAATGTCTGCATGCATCTGTAGTAATGCTATAGAAGTTTCAGTTCTAGGAAAGCTGGAATAAACAGCTCATAAAGATTCTCAACAGTGTCTCATTAGGATATACCATGAAACACTGCATTCATTTTATATTGCAGTGTTTGGGATATGTGCTAAGGCAGGCAGATAATTCTTAAAAATTATAGGCTAGCTGGATGGCAACAATGCCTTACTTCCATGACAGATGACTGACCTGAGAAAAAGACTAGAAAACAGCCAAGCCTGAGCTTCAACTGTAGTTATAAACTCCTTCCCAAATTACTTCCAGAGCACTTGAACTCCTTCCCTTTTGTAAAAGCAGGAAAAAAAAAAAAATGAGGATCTGACCACATAATTCCCTTTAACAATGAACACATGGTTATACATGCATTTCCTTCTTTACAGGCTATCTTACACCAAATCACCGATCAAACCACAGGACTGATGTATAACTGTTTAGGGAAGACAACCCAGACTCTGAAATACCACAAGCAACAATATTTATTGCGGACTACAAGTAAGAAAGCTCAGGAAGCTCTTGACCCATAAGTGATAATAAAAAATTTAAAAAAAAAAAAAATATATATGACCCCATGCCTATTTATTTCTTAATTATTTCTTTAATTCAAATACAGTCTTTTACAAGCCAAAACTCTGCCTCTGATTGTTTTTCTGAATATCCATATTCAGTATCAAGCTGGGTCTCTTCCTGCAGATACATCCTTACCAGCAGCAGTGGTTTTGCAAGAGAAATTAATTACGCCTGTACAGCCTTTTAACTCTCAGTTTCTGACTCTCATGGCTCCTGCAGTCTTCAGTAACTTTGTGATATGTTTTCAACCAGAATTCAGTAAACAACTTTGCTGGTCAATCACATAACACAGAACCCAGCCCTCTACTATCAAGATGGCTCTACTATATGCATAAAAGTTTAGAAGGTGCCACTTTGACAGAGCACCTTTTTATTTTGTTTTAATAAATGTTTCTTAACAGCAAAAAAAAAAAAAAAAAAAAAAAACAGACCCCTAATGACCCAGGGCAAATTACTCTTTAAAAGACTAAGACTAGTAATTTTTAAATATATTAAAGGTTTACTCTTTGGTTTTATTTTATATGGAACTCACAGGGGTACTTCTGTATTAATGAAAAGTTTCCATATTTCTTCAAAAGGAACTTAATTCTGAAAGGTTTGTCAGCATGCACCAAAATGAGTGTGGAAAGGAAGCACCTTTAAAGATGCACACATCCTTCAGAACTGATCCCTCTTCACAACTTCATGGAGCATCTAACCTTCACATCCTTTTGCTTTTAAGATGTCAATATAAAATTATGTTTATTAACGACTGTTTTCACACAGATGAAGAAGCACAATTGCAGAGATTCTTCAAGAGGGAAAAGCTGAATGAATCAGTAAGTTACAAATATGTGGTTCCCAGTAAATACATTAAAGCAGCATTGCATAAAATATTTATGTGCAATAGTAACAGAATATTTTTGGTTGCAAAGGCCTGCAAAGCATAAAATGTTCATGTTTTACCACTCCCTTTACACAAGAATTCTTTCAAAGCTCTAAAACATGTTTTCATGATAATGTCTTAAAAAAGAAATCGCTAACTGTAGCTTTCATAAAAATAATGGGACAAAGTCAGTTTACACAACTCCATTAAAAATAAACTTTGACACACAAGTATTCCAAATATCACAGTTTCTTAATAGAAGTTTTCCTATTAATATTTTTCAATGTAATATAGCTTATGTTACTTTAAAAGAAGAAAAAATAAAAATTACAGAAGTTATATTAAATTCTATTTTGGGGGTGGGAAGGCTGTCATATTGTATAACTCATCTCTTCTCCATAGAACATAGAGACTTCCTTACAAAATTACTTTGTTTTCTGTGTACAGTTTATTTTCAGTTAATAAAATAAACTTTCTACAATGAGCAATATGTTCAGCTTCCTTGAAGTTAATGACAAGATCAACTACAGACTCTTCTTTTAGGGGTAATATACATCTTAAAAGGAGCTTCATAGTATCATAGCAGTAATTCATCCTCTAGTAAGGGAGTGTGAAAACAACTTTCATCATCAAAAATCAAGGGTGAAAGCAGCTGTTTGCAGTTGCATAGAAGCTTCCACACTTCTTTTAAATCCTAAGTCATAAGCAGTAGCCATTCTTGTTCCGATTTTTGCTCTAAATTACAGAATCACAGAATCTCAAGGACTGGAAGGGACCTTGAAAGATCAGCTAGTCCATGTCCCAAGTAAAATTCAAAGCCTGAGATACTACATTTAGTAGATCACACACAAGCCAAAGCCAGAATCACAGGAGCATTGTCGGTCTTGTCATGCTTTCACTTAAACTCAGGCAAACCAGAGCTGTAGTTAAGTACCTGACCGAACTTTCTGATATGAAGTCCCTGAAGTTGAAGGATATGACGTACAATTATTTCACATCAAGATGTGTATGCAGAATGCCTCTAAAATAATAGAAAACTGTATTCAGCTAAGCTACAAAACACATACATACCAAGAATGTGATCTCTGGCTGCAAGTGCTCTCCACCAACAGTGGCAATAACAGACCTTCTCACATGTCACTATGTACTATTATGTATTGATAAACTTTTAATGGCCTAATTTGAAAATGCTCAGAACAAGGGTGCATATGAATAGAGATATTCCTAGGTACAGCCAGTTTCCTTGCCTATCGGATATGACCTCCTCCGATGTTCTAACGGAGCCTGATGGAAATAGAGACAACTTCTACATGTAACTAATGCAAAAGGCCTCAGATTCTTTTAGATGTTGACCAACAGTACAGGATTTTCCAGCCTGTATTCCATGATTCCATTACAGCACTGCATTTCAGACATTGAGCTCTGGTCAACTCTCCTACATCAACAAGCTCTGCAGATATAAGCTATCATAAACGTACTGAATAGAACCCAAACAAAGCACATGCACAAAAATATTCTCCAGTGCTACTTTGATAGGTATGGTGTTAATCTGACAGATACAGCGTCCTTCAATTCCAGCATGACTGTCTGCTATTCAATATACATATGGAACACTGTTTAATACACACATGCCATGCGTAGCAAACTTGAATAGTAGAAGGGAATTTTCAAGCCTGTGGATACTGTACCCTGGATCAAAACTGCTATACAATAAGTTTTGTTGTTGCCTGATCCAAGGCCTAGTAAAATAAATTTAAAAAAAAAAAAAACACTGATTCTCAGCAGGCTTCAGATTAGAATAACATTATCATTGAAAGTTTATTTGTTGATTTCCACCAGTTATTCAACAGGCTTGCTCTCTGTGCTCTTAATCTAACTCATTTCTTTCTGCAGAAGTTTTACAGTAGTGTGTGCAATGCCTTATGTTTCAATAAACCTAAGCATTGGCAAGTTAGACTCAGTGCAGAGTCAACACTGCCAACAAAACAGCTGATGAGATGCACACATACATCCCAGTGAAGCCAAAACAATAATATAGATCAAACCAAATTAATAACTTGGCCTGCTGAATATCTGTTATTTCTTATGATAGGAAACTGTATGGGAGTTTAACTTTGTATTTGTTCATGAGTTCAAAATTTTTAGTACAGAACTTTCCACTGATGCCAATAAGATAATGAAATTCCAGTAAACAGTGCTTACTACTGTCCTGCATTATGGAAATTATTTGCACAATAAACAGGACAAAATTGCATTTATTATCACTACCTGCTGTTTCCTGATATTGCTTGTTCCATTTCAAGTTTTCAAGAACAGGGAAAAGACAAAAAGACTCTTGATTCTTCAACAAGATATTTGGGCTCTGAACTGCAATAATTTTCCACATAATTAATTAATTTCCAAATAAATAAGTAGTACATTATTTTCCCATCACTTCAGAACCATCTAGGGACCTAGAGTGTTTTCTCTCCCTGAAGCCCTGGGAGGCTCTTCTGTGAAAGCAATGGCTTAACTTTAACCTTGGAGTTTGCAAGACTTCCCACAGGAGTTCTATCCAAGTATCAATTAGTAATATATCTTAGAGGCAGTTAGAAATCTCAACTGACATACAAATTAAACCCAAGCCAAAACCATTTCTATTCAATTCTACCAAGTAAAAACAACTTTCATGTTTCTGTGTCAGTGAGGGCATCTGGAAGGGACCTTTAGAGATCATTTAGTCCAACCCCCCTGCAAAAGCAGGTTCACCTAGATCAGTTTGCATAGGAATGAAAAGAGGTTTAGATTCTGCCCAGGACAGCAGAGGTTAGCATTACCCAGGAGAGACAATGAAAGGGCAATGTTTATTTATCAAAAGAATATACTAGGCAATCCATCATCAAAGGGAAAATGTTCCAGTGCATACATTCCTTCAGTGACTACCATCTCTCAAGAAATGCCAGGCTACAGTGGACTGTCCGACAAAAGACATTAAAAGCCTCCTACTCACAATCTCTGAGAATTTTTTTTTAACCTTGTTCTCTGAGTAGTGTAAGAAAGTGCCAGTAGAATTTCAGGAATGCAAAGTTAAAAAGCATTTCTGTCTCCAGCAGTACTATAGAGAGACAGAGAGGCCTGTTTTTCAAAAAAAGCAGAAAAGGTGCAACTTTATCATGTGAACTGCTACCCTAAACTTTCTTAAATTCCACTTTATTGATCTAACAGCAAATTCCACTACAGAAATGTGGAATGGTTGTCTAGGAGCTACAATTTTAGCCTTGTTCTATGTCATTGCTTTAATTATGCAAAATAGTATTGTTTATGTATGAAGTGGATAATTTATACATGAAAAATTAAGATAATTGGATCATGTTATCTTCTTAGCTCTTCCTTCTTACACTACTTGAAACTCTCAACTGACAAATCAGTCAGAGAAACACTTGTTCTAGTCTGGGATAACAATAAATTACATTTTTCCCAGAGATCATCCAAACACAAGGCACTTGCTCTGAAAAACTGCATCAACAATCACACAAACATGAGGACAGTGAGCAACATGTATTTCATTATCTCCCAAGTGTGATGTTTTTTACAGCACTATAGGCATGACAACAACAGATCAAAAGGAGAACACAGAAATTTGGGGTTGTCACTATTCTCAACTCCAACATCATTACTGTTGTTCATTGGTTGGTTGTTGTTTTTGTTTTTCTAGAAGGGGGATAGATATGAAAGAAACTGGCCTGTAATTTTTATCCTCTTTTCTCCACATGATAATGTAAGCTATGAATTATCATTTAAATGCAGTTGGATTCATCTCACTTTTACCAGCTTAACATCAGCTCATCTTTATTAAATTTTTATTAATAGCAGCTCACACTTTATTCTTAAGAGTTATACAGAGTTATAACTAGTTATAGCATGGAATTATAAAATCATTTTAGTTATAAAAGGCCTTTAAGATTATCAAGTCCAACCACCAATCTAATACTGCCAAGCTCATCAGTAAACCATATCCCTCAGCACCTCTTCTATACAAGTCTTTTAAAATATCTCCACGGACGAGGACTCCACCGTGTCCCTGGGCAACCTGTGCCAATGTCTCACCATCCTCTCAGTGAAAAAGTTTTTTCTAATATCAAATCTAAACCTCTCCTGTCACAATTTGAGGCCATTTTATCATCCTTTACTGAAGAGAAAACACTGACTTCCACCTCACTACAACCATCTTTCAGGTAGTTGTACAGAGTGATCCTATCTCCCCTCAGCCTCATTTTCTCTAGGCTAAACATCCCCAGTTCACTCAGCCATTCCTCACAAGACCTGTTCTCCACACCCTTCACTAACTTTGTTGCATGTCTCTGGACACCTCAATGTCCTTCTTGCAGTGAGGTATTCGAGTATTCACAGTATTAAAGGTGCAGCCTCGCCAGTGCCCAGTACAAGAGTATAATCACTTCCCTGGTCCTGCTAATCACACTATTTCTAATACAATACAATACAGTACAGTACAATATAATACAATACACTTACATATAACTCATACAGGGCAGTCACTGAAAACCTATTTGATGAAAATATTTTAAGATTTCCCGTATTACACAAGCATCCGTACACCAATTCATGCCTAAATGCTGCAGCTACACCCTTCAGGAGACTTGGGGCTGCCAGCTGCAGATCCCCGCGGCAAGCGCCGGGTCACTCAGAACAAAAGTCGGTGGCTAGCAAGCCTGGCGTGCGAGGTTGCCGACCTGTCCAGAGTGGTGGACCCGCCGCCGCGCAGGGGGAACCTCACCGGCAGGGGTAGGCGGCCGGGTTCTCCCTCACAGCCGCGAGTGCGCCGGGCCGGGCCCCGCCGGGTCGCGCGCAGCGTGCGGAGCTGTCTGCGGTGCTGAATCGGAGGCAGCGGAAGGCGCCCTCCCGCGCCCCAATCTGAGAGGGACTGCTCCGGCTACTCCACCGCGCACTGGCCTCGGTCTAACCGGTCGAAGAGACGAGGAGGAAAACTCAAAGGTCAGTCTCGGCTCTTGTGAAGAATCGCTACAAGTCTTGGTAAACTTCCCTTCCAGATCCATTACAACGTGCAACTTGCCTGGGACACGCCAAGCCTAGCGTTCCGTTCAACCATCAACTGCTTTCAAAGCAAAACCGACGGGCAAGGTCATTTTCCAGGAAAGATGGGAGTCACCTGCTTATGCTGCTAGGCAATGCCTCGTGGGCTTCCTTGCAGCATCACCGATCAGAGTTCCTATCGACAAATCAAGGTCGCTGTCTACCGAAAAGGACAAAAAAGCTGATTTCTACTTGCTGACATTGTTGGTTGCCAGTAGTTTCTAAATATTAAATCTGCAACCAATGATAATTATTAAAGTGTCAACTTTTCCACCCCCTCAAATGTTTTCTCTCACGCTTCGTTAACAAGTCTACATATGCTTAGATTAATTTTCTTCCACCAGACCGTGAAAGACAACACATCACAAGCAGAATACACTGACCTTCTTCTGCTCTACAGAACAATTTTTCTTCTCTCAGTGAGTTCCTGCTTATTTACACTATACCCACTGGTAAAGCCTGAGTACACTTAAGATGAGAATTTGAAAGGAATGTTCAAACTTGAATAGGATTGGCAAATAGCTGGTGCAAACAGTCTGGCATGACACAACGAACCATATGCGGGCTTGATTCTACATTCACCACTCATTCTACTGCATACAGCAGGATATTTGCTTCAAATAAAGGCAAATGTGTCTTTTTTTAGAAAACAGTAAACTTGAAAGCTTAAGAATCATTACATTACCAGTGTTACACAGTGTTTCGCCTGGAGAAGTTTCCAAGCCAAAGTATTTTACAGCTACTTCTTGTTTTCAGATGTCAAGTATAACACAAGTTTATAACCATAGATGGACTTCACTTTTGCTTTGCATCTTCTTCAGCTTATTTTTTTAATAGTGAAGTGTGTGTGCAAAAACAGATTATGTCTAAATTGAAAAGCTACTAGATATGTAATGGCTGAAGGTGGTATTATGCTCCTTCCTTCTAACACGCTCCTTGAAAAAGATCATTTCCTTTTCATTTTCAACATGAACAACAGAACTCCTCGAAGCTGAAGCTCACTCCAGGCTCTGATACGACTACTGCAGTTTTCAGTGTCTCTCAGACTAAAACTTAGAGTATTGCTGTTTTACAGGCAGGTATGTCTGTGGTCTGTACTGTCAGGCAGCACTGAAAGCTACAGTAATCTTGATTAATTCACATGATTGCATAACTACTTCCACGTAGATGCTTACATGAGAAAGTTTTTAAAAATGATTAATAAAAAAACGCACACCAAAATTGGTATTACAATTTTAGTTTTTCAAGATTGTTTTTTTTTCTGATCCACAACACACTCCTGAGGGGATTCAAATTTCTAACTTTTTACCTGAAAAAACACTAAATTGTATCTTGGAGTAACTACTCAGGATAAGTTGATGTAAAAATAGGGACCTACAACATTTGGTCATTTAGGCATTAATTTTTCCACTTAAAGCTTCTGGAAAAATGCAGAGTATCTCAGACATTTACAGATACACCAGAGGAGAAGGCTCTCACATTGCAGCAAAGCCTCTTTTTTTATTTTTATGCCAATAAAGGAACCTCCAGTACTCCAGTAGTTTATAGAGATGTTCTTTCAACAGAACATTTGTTCATTAAGTAAAATGTCATTAAACGGCTTTTCATATCTTTGATATTAATGCAGAGAACTGGGTTCTGAGCCAGGAATAGAAGATTCACATGTGCAAGGACTGCATGAGATAAAATTTGGCGAACAGTCTTCAGTAACATAATACTTTTCTAACATTACCCTATGCACTATGGTACTATTTCACATCAAAACTACAGCAGTCATCTGCACAGAAGCAGAGCACTATACAATTAATTTTTAATATTTTTTTCTTTTACTGAGTGATATGAGTTGAAAAGTCTTCTTTACCCTTGAGAGATGTCCCTTCAACTTGTAGCTCAGGGTATCTCCAATTAATCCAAAAGAGCACAAGCACTGATGCATCTGAGTAAGGTATTGAAAACTTTGAACTCTATCTGTGGGATGTTTCAATTGAGCTGAAACAGCAAATTTGAATTCCTTGGTAAAAAAAAAACCAAAAACAAAAACAAAAAAACAACACCAAACAACTGAAATTAGAACTAACTCCCATCAACAGAACCTGAGACAGTATTTGTGAGACTCACTCTACAGCTTTGATCATTACATTTCTCCTACCTTTTGCCCTTTCTTTCTTGACAGTTTCCCTCTGTCACATTCCTAGTGACTGTGAAGCACAAAATAAAACAAGTTGAACGTAAGTCTTTTTCCTCCTCTTAAATGTACTCCTACAGAACATTTGTGACAGTGCAGCAAGGATTACATACCTTGCACAGTGATGGTGATAAACCTGGCCATCATAAGAAAATGCACAGCATGAAATTTAGTCATTGGGAAATGAAAGACTGCTGCTGTATGTCTGCTACAGAAGACAGCAGGCCTGCCGCTGAGGAAGCACGTTATAACCTCAGAGTTTTGTGGTCTAATAGTGCAACTTCAAGCAAGAATCCCCAGCAGGCAGAGCTTCCTGACTTGCGTATTTCTCACCAGTGGCCTGGTGCTTCGGTCTATTCACCAACTCCGCCGAAGATCGCTTTTGCTTTCAGAACCAGCAAGAAGTGACAAGAACTTACCGCCGCTACGCCCTTGGACAAACCGCCTCGCACCCCCTGCTTTGCCAGCAACTCTCATTGACCCATAGAAGGAAACGTTACCTGGATCTCCCTCGCGTGGTATACGATGATGAGCCCGAGCAGGATAATCGTGGAAAGGCTAATAAGGCATTTCAGAGCGAGGGAATACAGCGACTCCTGCAAAAGAAAGACACTGCCGTCCCTCAGAGACCCACGGCCATATGCCGCTCCCGCCCCACCGCCGCCCCCGGCCCCGGCCCCGGAGAGGGCCGCCTCGCCTTACAGCGCGGGGAGAAGAGCAGTGGCCAGTGGCACCCCGACACCAGCCGAGAGAGGTAGGGGAAGCGCCTTGGGCCGGCGCTGGGCCGGGGAACGAGCAGCTCCGCCGCGCCGCGCAGCTCCCCGGGACCGCGAGGCGGTCATGCCGGCTGCAGGGCCGGGCCGAGCGTGAGGTGGCGGTACCTTGGTGTAGGCGCCCCAGGACAGCTCGGTCTCGATGACCATGACGACAATGCCGAACATGCCGAAAATGAGCGCGTAGTCGCTGAGGCGCTTGCGCTTCTCGAACAGCGCCCGGCGGTGCCCCAGCTTGTAGCCGATGTTCTGGTTCTTCTTCTTGGTGGACTTGCCGCCGCCGTTGCTAGAGCCGCCCGGGCCGGGACCGGCGGGGCCGTAGAGTGCCAGGTTGTTGGAGTTGTTGTGCTCGGGCTTGGAGACCACAATCTCTGGAGCTGCAGAGGTGCCGGTGCCGCCGGCGGCGGGGCTGGCGAGCGCTGCCTGGAGCGGCTGCGACTCCGAGTCCAACTCGTGTAGGTTCCTGCGGGACGAGCTCAGGTTGCTGAGCGGCCGCATGACGCCGCCGTTGTACCTGCAGCTGCTCATGGCTATTTCGGTGAAGGGGTTGCTCTCCCGGCGCTGCTGGTGGTGGTGGTGGTGGTGGTGGTGATGGTGGTGGGTGCCTCCGCTGCTGACACTGCTGCTGGGGCTGGCTGTCTGCTGCTGCTGCAAGCTGTGGCACTGGTGGTACTGGGGGTACTGGTGAGGCTGCCTGGACGCGCCGGCATGGCTGGAAGGGGTGAGCTCGCTGACGTTCAGCTGGCTGCCCTGCCGGGAGGAGGCTGCGGAGGAGAGCGGCGAAGAGTGGGTCCGGAAGGCGCCCGAGAGGGGCGAGGAGGCGCGGAGCAGCAGCGGCTGGTTATCCCCCGCGGCTGCCGCAGCAGCCGCGTAGTACGCGCAGTTGTTGCACTGGAGGCATGGGCTCTGCTGCTGTTGGAGGAGATTCTGCTTGTCCTGGCTGTGCTGTTGCTGCTGACAGTGCGGCGGCGGTGGGCGCTGCTGCTGCTGCTGCTGCTCCGGGCCGAAGCCCGCCGGGAACTGCCGCGGTGCGTCCATGCCGTCGCCGTTAAAGGACCGGGCGGTGGTGCACCCTGCGCAATGCGTTATGGTCGGCAAGGGAGAGTCCTGTTGCCGCCACGACGGACCCATCCCGGCTCCCGTAGACTCCAGCCGCCGCGTGCGATTGGTCGGGCGGACCAAAACAACGGGCATCACGTCACCTGAGAAGGGTGGACCGGTCGCGGCTTGAGGCGGCGGGGGCGGTACAAGGTCCCCCCTCGCTCGCCCGCCCCGCCCCGCCCCGCGAGGGGATCCCGCCCGCGCCGTGCCGCGCTGCAGATAAAGGCTACCCTCGCCCTTCGCACCCGCCTCGCCCCGCCCACCGCGGGGAGCCCCACGCCGCGGAAACCCGGGAGTTCCCGGGGGCGGGGAGCATGCTCGTTCCCGGGATCGCCACCTCCAGGAAGGGGCCTCCGCGGCAGGACTTCCCGGTTCCCTGCCGACGCTCAGATCTGCGCCGTCTCCGGAACATGGGCACCGCGCCCCGGAGCTGTCCAGCGGCGCCTCCCGCCGCCGCCGCTCTGTAAAACAGCGTCGCGCTCGTTCTCCGCCGCCCGGCGCCGCGGCCTCGGGCCGTCCCCGCCGGCGGCAAGCGGGAGCGACCGCGGCCCCCGCGGGCTGCCGCAGGCCCGAGCTGCGAGAAGCGCTTCGCGGCACGTCTCAGGCCGATCGCTAAGGTGGCGGGAGAACGCACTGCTTCTGGCAGCTGCGCCTTCCCCCATCTGCAGGAGGGAGAAGCGGCCGCCGCGTGCGAGGATGCCACGCGTCACTCCGCAAAGCGAGTCAGGGAACTGGACCCCTGCTCCGGCCTATCGGCAGGAGCTTTACCATGGGACGGGATCGGTGTCACTGAGTCGCTACGTTCCCCTTCGGCTCCTCTTTCCTGGCGTGCGGTGCCAGTGCCGTCAATTGAGTTTGTCACCTGCTACCATTTTGCCCCTTTCTCCTTGCTTTCCCACCCAAATCCTCAGTGAGGAATAGATTCCCGCAACTGCCTTTGACAGAGTAGTGTATGCACCAGGTAAAGTCTCCTTTCTGTGTTTATTAAGGGATGATTATTTAAAGGAAGAACTGTGAAAACGGTAAGTGGTTTACCATGTTACATTTGTGCCATTCTTATCACCTAGGTGAGATTATAAGAGGGTTTTCTGGTTTGAGTTTGTTTATCTTTTTTTTTTTTTTTTTTTTCTTTTTTTTTTTTTTTTCAGTCAGTAAGCACTGTCTTTGCAGCTTGAAAAATCAACCGCAAAAATTGATAGCATGGAAGTTTTCCATATGTGTTTAACTGCCCACTTATGTTAAGGGTGAAAGCCTAGGGCCTTATAATTTCCGTGCCTCTCACAACATTCAGTTTCCTTTGAAAGGCTACATCTTGAATGGCTTACATTTTAGAAACACAAGCAAGGCACTGTCATTACTTAAGTTTTAAAATATGCTCAGCTACACAGTTTCAATGACATAATTTCTAACCAAGGTGTACCTTTTAAAGCGAGCACATATTGCATACACACAGTCAAGCAACCCTCTACTACTAATGTAGTAGATATCATGGTTTTTCAACATAGATAAAGAGTGAGCAAAAATTAAAAAATCTCTGAGTATGTTTACCTCAGATAGGTTATTTGGGAAAACAGGACCCACAAATAGGAGTCTAGGTGATATACTGCATCATAATGCCTTTTAATAACTCACAATTTGTGCAATAACCAAGTTGTTACAAGAATAAAAATCCACAGACACATTATTCCATGAATGGTAAAGCTCTTTCCAAGTACATCAGATTGCATTTTTAAATTATGCTGAAGTACATTTTGATGCTCTTCATTGCACTTGGTTCCCTAGAGCACCAAAGACCAAGAAAAAAGATACTTTTGTCTTGAAAAATGAAAACCTTAGGGAGCCTATTTTTTTTATCACTCTGTAAACAAAAGTCCTGCACTAGTGTGCTGTCAAAATACATACTTTGTGAACTAGTTAAAGATTTGGATAGGCCTAGTTTTCATCTTTCCTTTTGTGTTGAGCTCATGTCCTTAATGGTTGCTTAAAGACACTGTCTTTTAAGTGCTATACTGAAGTGAAAATAAAGTCATCAGGATGTAGTTTACCACAAAAGGCGTTTTAAGAAATTTGTAAGTCTTTGTGTTCTATTTAGAAGTCACCAAAGCTCTGTCCTGTTATTTCACCTGTTCTAGTCACGCAAGGTTTTATTGTAATTGTGAAGAAAAAATTGGCCTTTTTAAAGTCTCAATAAACTAACATACATGATAGATGGATTAGGGTTAGGGTTAGAGTTAGGGTTATGATTGCATTTATTTTTCTAATGATTGCATTTATTTTTCTAATTCATATATAAAAGTTATAAGTCCCAATTATAGTACCTCTACTCCTACTATCTTGTTTGTAGAAACAGCAAGGGCAGTGCTGTTACTTTTAGATATTTCATCTAGTTGCTTCATTGTTTCATTATGTGAATAAACAAATGAATATTCCCCTACTTAACACAAGAGGTCATACTAATCGTGCAGCATGTTATAAAACTAATCAGGCTTTTATTTCAGTTCCATTGTGTAACCTGGGATATCTCATCACTGTTTCAAGGTCTAAAATAAGAATGGTTGACAGTTTTCATTGTCATAGCTAAAGACACCGATTAATGGGCCAGAATAGAAAGATGCTATTTAATCTAACATCTTTTAAAGTTCACTTTAAAAAACAGGTGTACTTCTTTTCAGAAATAAAACGTGTTTTTCACAAGATCTGAATTGTTACATTCATTTGTATCACAAATAAATTACCATGGACCACTCAGAACTGCTAAATGATACTTAACTAGTAGCAGGGAAACCCTAACAAGCAAATATTATCTGTTTGAGACTAGACACTTAAAATTTTTCCTGCTTTTTCATTATATACTGGATAGAACTCCTCTTTCTGATTGTCATAGGTCCCGCTGCTGCTTCACCAAATAAGTTGTTTTTATATATATACACACACACATACGTGCACTCTACCTTGGTATACGAGACAATTACTGTAGATCTCATTTGATAATAGTGATTATTAGAAAGGTTTGGAAAACAGATTTGTTTTCTAAACCCACTAATCACAAGAAGAAGATAAATATGGTTGATCAAAACTGTACCAACAGAAGGGCAGGAAACTGAACAGACTCAGGGAAAAATAGATTTTTGAGAGGAAAAAAGCGCTATGCAATATTTGAAGTGACAGCTAATAGTTAGGCATTTGAAAGGCTCACATAACAACATCCAGCGGAGGTGCAACACCTGCAGGCTGCAATAAAAGGTATTTGAAAACTATTTTGGCTGTTATCCTATTGCACCTATTCATGCCAAACTCATGTTAAAATAATTGAGAATTCTGCCCTCCTAAAAATGCAAAACAATATAGCAAAACAGTAACAGAAAGGAAACAAAAGGAATGGAAAAAAAAAAACCAAAAAAAAACCCAGGCTGCAAAAAGCTAGAAAATTCCATTCTGTAACAGTATTTCAAACTTAAAGCATATTCTACACAAGACCTAGTATTTTCTGGAAATCACTGCAGGAAACAGCCTTGTCTGGTTCAGGAACAGCAAGCAGGTATCCAGCTCGGTGTGTATACAGAAGTATGCTATTCAGTGAAAGCTGAGTCACATTAATAAAACCCAAGGGAACACCTGTAGGAAGAGCTTGTCACGTTCAGGGGTATCCATGCAGCAATAAAAATGCTTTGTAAGACAACACCAAGTGACTGCAGTATAGCTGGCTAACAAAGGCATGGAAACTAGCCATGTGACCCACACATGTAAATGACCTCTTGCATATCATGTGATAAGGCTTCTATCCCCGAGCAACTTCTGTTGTTATTACATGCCCAAACTGGAATCCTGCCCCTGCTGGACCTGTGCTTGTTTCAAAGACCTTCTGGTAATGTTCTGCAGTAGTGGAGGAAGGAGGAAAAAAAGCCAAATAATGACTCAGTGCAGACCGTATAGCTACATATCAGAAAGAGGCATGCTTTACTGTTTCCACATTTGATTGTATACAATTCCACAATACTGAACCTTCTTCTGCTTCTCCAGCATATCACAAATTAAAATGCATATGCACTGCACTTAAAAACATTCATCTATTGTCTGGGTAAAAAAAGATAAAGACATTGGATTGACATCTTCAAAATGGTAAACAAAGTTTTCATAAGTTAGAATGTCTTAATTTGTGGTGGTGAAGCTTAAGAAATGTCTAAAATTGCTGCATGCCATTCCTCCAGTCAAGGGGCCTTACTCAAGGTATGGAGTTTTTTCAATTCTTTTGCTAACAAAAGCTTTTTTACTATTACACAGGTTGAAAATACTGGATGGGGTCCACAAAACAGCTGGGAAAAGTATTTCTTCCTATAATTCACTTTTCATCCTTTCTGATTATCTTTGTAGTACTCAGAGATCACAGAAACCTAATGTCTGTCTTTCTTACTGCTGCTTATTTGTCATTATGAAGGGATATTGCCAACTACAATAAATTTCTTAGCTAGCTAGTTGTATCATTATGAATACTATTTTGACCAGTTGAGACAGGGGCTCAGCCAGTGACTATTAACATTATGTTTAATCTGACCACCTTTTATTCTCACAAATTGGTGCAGTTTTGTAACAGAACATTTACTGAGTACAGTTACCGAAATAGTAATGTTGTGCAGTATTTCTGTTTCAGACCATACAAAAGCACGGAGTGTGTGGGGGTGGGGGGGTTAGGTTTGACTGTGGAAGAGGGTTTAGCAAGTCTAAGACCTTACCTTTAACTGTGCAGAATCACATATTTGGAGAATTTTGACCCATTGAGTCCAGCGAGACAGTATTTTTTGTCTAAATATAAAACCATACCTTGTAAAGTTTGTACTGCACAAACTGAAGATGTTAGTGACACTTCTCTCCATAAAATGTGTTGGTTCTGATTCATGAAGCAGTTGATCTATATAAGAAAATTTCATTTACCCATGTCTTTTTTCCATTCGTTCTAATATCCATTCATTTCCATTCATCAGTGCTTCCATTTTACCAGTGGAACATGCACTGACGTTGTGTTTGGAAAATTCTTTCTAGTTTACCTAATCACAATTCCTCTTTAGGCTGTAAAACGTGAAAGACAGGCTTTGCTTATATCAGGTGTCAAATTTGTGGTTGCTTTCAAGTCTTAAATGCATTGCAGGTTGTTCTGGTCAGTAGCTCTTGAAGTAGCAAAGTGAAAAATACATATAATACTGTCGACTGCTTTAAAAATTAGCATAAACAGACCATTTTTTTAAGGGAAAAATGTTTATTTTTTTATTATATTATGTCAATAGCTTAACACATTCAAAATATATTCTACATTAGAGTAGTCTGATGCAGAAATGGGAAATCATGGACAGTATAGAATCTGTACTCCTGACCATCATTTTAGATTCTTTGTCATTTTGGAAGGTCAAAACCAAGTTTGAAATAAAAAAGATCTTCTAGCCTTAATTATGCAGTTTCTGCTGTAACTATTAAGAAATATGTCCTAAAAGACCTTTCTCAGATTAATGTTTCTAGTATTAAAAGTGTATCAGTGTTGAAGGTGGTGTGAATAAAACCTCTTTCTGTCTCACAGAAGCCTATGCTCTGGAGCAGAAAGTCACCCATAGAGCCTGGTAGGAATCTGTTTTCCCCTTTGAGATCATTGCTGCAGAACTAACCTATATGCAACTGCAGGCTGATTTAATTAAAAACAAGACAGGAATGGGGTCCTTGAGTCACTTTTTAGCTGACAGCTGGTCAGTACTTTTCAATGCAACACTTTTCTTCACCTTCCCAAAAGGAATCTTATACCAAACATTTGTCATGGGAATTAAAAAGAAGTTTCAGATTTTAGGATTTTACTCATTTTCCATTGCATTCTATCTGTCTCCTTCAGTAAACTTGATGCAGGAAGCGATTTTAGGTGACAATATTGATTTCAATTACATGAACAGGGAAGATCTAAAAGGATTATTGAAAGAGAAAAAGAAAAGCAGTGTTCAGAAATGCTGATCTTACCAAAAGAGAAGCACTGCTGTAGCACCGATATTCAGTTAATAAAAGAAAAGCAAAATCCTCTCACTATATTAATTTCTTCCCTGAATTCCGTGCCTTTCATCTAGTGTGAGTAGCATTAGCAATCTACAAAGAAATAATCCTGCTTATCTTGTAAACTTGTAAGTGTAATAAATAAGGGAGAAATGAAGAAATTGTACTTCAACATTTGCAACTGGTCTATTTATATCTGATCTATAAATATATAGGACATTGTTTTCTACTCCTTTTGTTTTATTGTACTCCTTCATATGGCAAAGCCAGAGATAAAGAAAGGATCTACTTTAGGTTTAGACTCAGCTTTTACAGCACCCAGTATTGCAAAAAAAGACCACTTTCTACTTGAAAACTGCTTCTCAAATATTCTTTGCAGATGACTTACAAAAGCTTTGATTTTAATTTGGAGGAGCAGCATTGAAAATTACTGAGGCATCAGAGAACTGGATAATCCTTCTTAAATCTCTTCTTCAAAAATTCAGTGCTGGATGACACAGTAGGAGTTTTTTATCCCATAATATGTATAACTATACGGTATGTTCATTTGCTTCATTCAGTGATCTGCTTTCCGATAAGTGCTTGCCTAGAGAACCTAATCTTCCTGAATCTTTTAGAGGGGTACACTTGCTGCTTTAAGAGGGCCTCAGCTTCTCAAGTATCAGGCCTTGTAAATGAATGAGACTGGGCACTGAGTGCACTGTTTCAAACAGCATTCCAGGCACATAAAAGCCTTGGTCTTACTACCTGTCTTTTTGTAACTGCAGCTGATGTAAGGAGAAATATCAATCTCTAAATAAAATCCTACCAGAATTGTGTTTGAGCCTCATGTTTAGTCCTGTTTTCTGAAGAACGTAAGCCAGTTTGCTCACCTCAAAATCAAATATTCTATAGGATTAAATGCCTATGAGGGTACTAATACTAATTAGTACTAATTAGTACTAATTTTACTGGATCATACCTCTGTGTACAATAATATCAACTACTCTACTCTCTCTCTATGTCACATTTATCACACTACATTGTGAAATCACTTTGGTGTCACAGTGCTGAGCATTGCAAAAACCTAATTTACAGATAGTAGAACCCAGCCTTAAGCAGCTAGACTCCCTGTGCAAAAGAAAGGGGGATTTCCAAGAGGATGCACAAGACTTAGCTAGTAGAAAAGCAAGAAGTGTAAAAAATGTACTTTGTAGGAGACCAGTTCCCCAGGTAAGTAAACATCAGAGGTCAGCACTTCTTTCCACATTGAGAACCTACAACCTCTATTGAATGCACATAAGCGTAAAACACACAAGAAATAGGATCAGTGTCTTCTCCCTTACATCATAGTCTTGGGATTAGAAGCTCATTTCCTACCTTTTGGAAACCTTTCCAGACTAATATTTTACTGTCTATATCTCTCTCCTGCCACAGCATAGAATAAAGACTTTGAGGGGGGGAAAAAAAAAGGAGAAAAGGAGCGTGACCATACGTGATCATACATTTGGTGAAGTGGAAATTCCTGATGTCTAAGACTCAGGTATTTGTCCTATTTTCATTCAGAGCACCAGTTCTTCCAGCTGTGTGTTGAATAAAGCAATGTCAGATTGTATGTCATGAAAAGTGCAGTCCTCTAGATGTTGCACAGCATGTACTGTACGAAAGCTACCAGACCACTGCCTCACATGAGGTAGTAACATCTAATTTATGCATCCAAGTGAGATTGTGTGTTAAGTGTTCAGCAAAGATAAGACAGTTGTTCCTGACTGGGAAATCTTTAGAGGCAGAAGCGAAGGTGATTATGGACTAGGTCCTATGAATCAGTACTGAGCAGCCCCCTGAAGACCTCTCAGATGAAAGTTAGTTTTTGAAAATATCCCTATTTTGCAGTTGCTTTCAGGTTGACAAAGAGAAGAGAGGGTATAAAAAGACCTCTCCTCATGTGTATCTGTGTATTGACACAGCAGCAAAACACAGCTGAAGTCTTGAGCTCCCATGTGGTGCCATTTCTTGGCATGCCTATATTGCTTCGGTGATTCAAAGCCTGTCTGCATTTCCCTTGTGACTAGTCCCTTGTAAGAAGGAAAAATCCAAAATATCCATGGTTCATTGGAGATTGCTTATTTATGACTTATTAGCAAAAGCTTTAGAGTTTTGTAAAAATATGGCTATTGAACTCAAGTGAGATGGCTAATAGCAAGGATGGTTCTGTCTTCGCTGATGTAATATCCCCAGGGTTGAATTTTACGTATTTATACATATTTGACTATATTAATCCTTCTAACTGGGTTCTTTTTGTTTTCCTCATGAGAGGTGTAGATCTGTTAATGCAATAGATATAAATTGAATAAGCAAAATTTTTGAGAGCACGTTACTTTGAGTTGAGAAACACAAATTGCTTGTCCATCCAGCTCAGCTACATTCCACAACCTTGTTCATTGCACTTGTGGTCTCAAGATGAGCAGCAGAAAGACACAAGCCCAAGTCTGTGTGATCCTCTTAGTGTAAAGATGCTCAAAGTCTCACTCTTCTCCAAGACTTCTGTCTTAAGCATACTCTTCCAGCAACTTGTAATTCATGGTGTACAGTTGCTTTTCTGAAGCAGAAACCTCTCTTCATTTGGAAAAAAAACAACCCAAACAAATAAACAAAAAAAACCCAAATCCATCAAAAATGCACATTAAAATGGAATACTGTTTTTTTACCACAACTTTTATTCAATGACTCCCCCACTTAAAGAA
The DNA here is from genome assembly GCA_013401255.1 of Urocolius indicus. Lineage (NCBI taxonomy): Eukaryota > Metazoa > Chordata > Aves > Coliiformes > Coliidae > Urocolius > Urocolius indicus. The sequence goes on from WBNH01004385.1 coordinate 82,992, forward strand.
GTACTCAGAGAGAGCCCAGGTCACCTTGCTCCGTGCTGGGCACCCTTAGGCTTTCCTCCTAAAGCTAGGCCAAAATTTGCAGGGAAGGCAAAATCCACTTGGACAAGAATGAGTTAAGATATCCTTTTTTTTTTTTTTTTTCCTTTTATAAGCGCTTACAGCCAATGCATTTGAAATTTTTAGTAAGTGAAGAAGACCTGGGATGAAGCTGAGACACAAAAAGTTCTATTTAAACATAAGAAAAACTATTTCACTGTGAGGATGATGGAGCCCTGGCACAGGCTGCCCAGAGAGAGTGTGGAGTCTCCTTCCTTGGAGGTCTTCAAGACCCGTCTGGATGCATTCCTGTGTGACCTGATCTGAGTGGACCTGCTTGAGCAGGGAGGTTAGACTAGATGATCTCTAAGGATTCCTTCTAACCCCTATCATTCTATGATTACCTGAAGGACATGCAAACGACTCCTGTAACTTAATGGAGGCCCCTTTAAACAGTACTGGTTTCAAAACTTCAGTGTCAAAGCCTTTGAAACTTGTTGGTGGCTTTTCAAATAGAGAAATGACAGTAGAGATGACAGGAACTAAAGGACTTCAGTGAAAACTGACAAGTTATTTATGTTGACAGAGGATAAAATATACTGCTACTAAAAAGATAGCGGAGGCTCCACTATGATTTTACTATTTTCCTGTGATCACATACTTACTTAAGGATATGATTCTCTTTCCATTTCCCAAAATATTTTTTTCACTAATAGCCCAGTATATCTCTTTGTTCCAGCTCTCTCCTGGAGCATGTATAATTGAGTATTATATGGTAAGTCTCTGTAGGCTGGATTCATCAGGCTTATATAAAGCTAGCAGATTGCCAGAGAATGATCTAGCCAGCACTAGCTTTCTATCTCAGAACGCTGTGACTTCAAGATGTCATCCAGTCAATTCCTGTAGCCGATTCCCTTCTGGCATTCCCTACACCAGTTTGTCTAACCTAAAAGCCACAAGTAAAGGAAAATCTTAGCAAGCTTTGTAGATAAACAAAAGACAGTAGCTACACTCTGTCTTACTGTAGGGAGGATGTTGACTGTCTCTTATGACCTTTCCATATGTGTACTGCAGAAGTGTCCAGGTGAGAGCTACCATGAAACAAATATAGAAGTTATTTGAAAAATTGTAGTGAGAGTAGTTCTTAATGTTTCACCATCAAACTGAAAAAACATATCAAATAGGTTTTCACATTAATGGTCTGAATCCTTGAGCAGACAGTGCACTTAATAAGTTTATATGTGTGTGAAGTGGAAAAGATTGCACTCACTCTGGCAGATAGAGAGCATTTAAAATTATCTTGACAAGTCAAGGAAATAATTTATGCTCAATATTATGTTTCTGTGAGAATAATCAACTACAAAAGTTCAATTTTAAGAATATCTATACAGTGGTTTGCAAAAGGAAAGGAGCTGGGGGTGGATTGATTCAACGACCAAAGAGCCTTTGCCAATTTATGCTTTTGGAATATGGCATAATCTAAGGTATTAATAGGACTATCAGTAGTCAAGACTGACTAAGGTATCCACTTGAGTGAAAGCCTTACTGATGGGAATACTCTATGTAACATAGTTTAGAATTCATTATATTAGTGGAAAGCTTCCAGAGGAGACTAACAACTGGAAACGTAAGAGGCCGAGTGGGTAGAGGAGTCATGGATGACAGGGATACTTATTTAGTCTAGGGCCTACACTGCAATGCAAAAATTAATGTTTCCTTGTGTCTCATGGATGTAGGAGGAAAAGCAATAATCCTGAATTGCATATAGATTAGATGTCTTTGATTGTATAGATGGTTAAGGGCAATAATGGATTATCTGAGAAAAATTGTAGCATCTCCTAGAAAAAAGCTTCAGTCAGGAAACTTAGAGGCAGAGTTGCTGAAGTCAGGAATGAACTAGGTAATCTTAAAAGGTCTCTCCTAGCCACATTCTTTGTTGTTCTACCTACAGGACCTGAGCATCTGGATCCCGCTCTAATCTAGTTTTAGAAAAGCTCGTGACGTATTCTTGGCGTAATGTATATAATGACTCTCTGGCTTTGATCGTTAATTTTCTGCTGTGGACCTCATCCTCACAATGCATGCCATTCTTACCACAATCAATACTGCTGTCTCTCATTAGCCTCTCCAGCACCATCACCAAAAGCCTGTATTTCTTGACTTGCCTTGCTTTTTTTCTCTCTGACAAGTTACTGCGGGGCAGATTTCGCTTCCAAACCCATAGTTGCTTGGGTTTTAATGAAAATTTATTTTTTAAAACTTCCTATAATGCTCTAGACATGAGAGTTTTTTTCATCTGCAGCTCTGCAGTGGTGACACAATTTAAAGTTCCATCTATTGGAACACAAAGACAGTTGTCCTCGCTCAACATTTCAGGACTTGGGGATCATACCAGTGCTGAATGATGCAAATGTGAGCAACATTATATTCGCATGCCCCTTAGAGCACAATATGCAACGCAGTACAATGCCCCATGTCAGCTTTTGTTTACTGATGGCAATAACCTCTTGAGACAAGAACATTACATTTTACTTCCCCCCCACCCCTCCTTTTTCTAATTTAGAGTAACAGTTTTTATTTATTCCAGCTACAGATACTTCTGGTAGTAGAGCTGGACTGATACCCACAGAAAACAAAGCTGTGTTTTCATCCTTTCTTCTCTGTTTTTGCTGCAGAAAAACAGCTTTAAGTCACAAATAATTTTTGAAATGGTGTGGATAATTTATGTGATTAACAAAAACAAAACAACACTGAAATTCTCCTCTGTCCCTGCTATCATCACAGAATTATCTTTAATAACACTTTTTTGGGGGAGGTTTCCTCCACAGGAAATCATATGATATTGCTGAGAGCAAGTTTTGGTCCTAATTGGCAAGGATGATCCATACTGTGGCTGAGGGAATGACTATGTCCACTACTGGACTAACTTGTCTCAAATCTTAGGCTTGTCATCACCTCTGATTTCTGTAGCAATACTAGTTACAGAAATTTCTCCAGTTACTGCCGAGTCTTCTACTTCACCTCTTCAGAAAGGCATTAAAAAAGTATTGAAAGCTAAATTCAGACATCTCAAGTTGGTCTTCAGCATGGAGATGCCAGCATTTCTGGAGTGATAGCTATGAAAGGTCAGATTACCTCAAAAAAGTGACTGGAATATGATCTCACATGTGCATCCCAAGTTGTCTTAATTTACCAAAGAGGAATTAAACTTAACTGATGATGAAATCACAATGATGGGGTGATGCTAATGGCATGACTGTCCCTTTGTATATCTAGCTCACTAGAAACTGCTACTTCCCAAAGAGGAGAACCTGGCTGCAAAGATCTTGCTACATATCTTCTCTATCCAGGACTTTGGTAAACCTTATATCTGAAAAGGGTACACACCTAAGAATGAAAAAAAATGTAGAAATAATTTGGTTATCCTGTGACATGCAAAAATCTGTCACAGTTTGTCCTTAGGAGGCTCTGGTTTATTTTCACTGCAGATTTTCAAAGATGTGTTTACTCCAAAGGCACACCCCTGTCCAGGAGTCCTCTCAGACCACTGCATTCTTCTGAAAGGCAAAGCCTACAGATGAAGTGAGGAACAAACAGAGAGAAAATACTTCTCTTTGAGGGTCCATGGACTAGATTTCTAGAAGAGGTCAGTTCACTCTTGCCACATTGCAGAATTTTTCCCTGCAGAATTTCTCCCAAAAATAACCATGGAAGGAGAAAAGGAAACGTCATGCACTACTTAGTCTTCTAGTCTTCTTAGTCCTTCTATACAAGAACAAAAGAAAAGACTATGTCTCCTTGCAATCCACCAAACACAGCTGACCTGCACATCCAGTTCACTAGGGTATTGCCTAAATGAAAGTTGTTTTAGAAAATTCCTACTGCAGATTAACACTCTGGGCAACCAGTTTTTCAAAATCTTGAACATATACCAGTGTCCCAGCTCTCTTGTGAGCTGCAAAAGTGCGTAATAATTAATAGATTTGTTATCACAATATGATACATACCGTTAAATTTTTATCTTGTCTTTGGTCTAGCAGTCACTGGCAATATTACAATGCATGGTGACTACTTTATAATATTATTATCCTTCTATGCATGTTTAAAATTTCTATAGCTGCAATTCAGTAATTTTGCTCACACTTTGGGTTTCTGTGCACTGATGTCTCACTTGAGCAGTATAAAATAAGATTTGAAATCTCTCTACCAAAACTTTTCTTCTTTTATTTTTGACATCCCTGAGGGCAAAAGAGATTGTTTGCTGTCATCATCTCAGGGAGGGATATTTTCCAGCAACAACAGTAGCCGGCTGGCAAAAGATCAGTAGACCATGAGGCTTAGTCAGACCCTCTTTACTTCTGCCCTAATTTATTGGTTTGTGTTTTCTTTATTTCAAAAGAATTATAATTCTATCTTTTTAAAAAAAAAAAAAAAAGTGATTTTCTGATTTTAAAAGTCCTTTGGTCTTTCATTGGGAATTCACTATAAGGAGAAGATCTGAGAAGATACATCTCAATGTTTAGACTCGGTTAGCCTCCCATTCTGTTGGCCTGTAAAGCTAATTTTCTTGATTTTTAGCATTTTAATTTCTTTATTATGGTTTTAATTCCAAGAGAGTCCTTTATCTATGAGAATTAAATTATTTACAAAAATCATGCTAGCAATCACCAGTCAATGAAAATTAATGGTAATATCTATATCCACTAGCTATCCTGTTGAATAATCCTGTTGAATTAATTTGGTTTTTTCCCTGTAAATAGGGCAGTAAATTTCCCTGTAAATAGGAGCTGATTTGACCTCTACCTTGATTTGATTAGATACTGGGCCTAAGTCTGTTTAAAGTTGGCTCTAGATTTGTTTCCAAATGTTTTGGGTTTGTTTTGTTTTGGTTTATTCTTCATGGGATTCGGAAGCATTCTGCAAGTAAGAGCAAGAAGTGGGTTTGAAAAATGACCTCTGCATCTCTAGCCAGGATAATAACATATAGGAGAAGTACCTATTAATTTTTGCAACAAATGCACAAAAGTCTTGCCAATCCAGAAGAGCCTGGTAGGGGTTTTTTTTTGTCAGTTTATGCTACTTTTTTGTCAGTTTATGCCAGACAGCAGCAGATTGACCCAGGACTCCAGCAGCATTTAAAATTTTTCTCCAGTTCACTAAGAGGCTGCCAATATTCAGTATCTTTTCAGAGGCATTTTCTCCGTATTCTCTCAATTCAAATAAATAAATACATATAAAAATCAGTGTTTCAGATTCATTCTATGAAAAAAAAAAAACCACTTACTATGTTTACTCTTTACATTATGTTGTAGATTTCAAGTGTCCTAGAAGTAAACAATCACTCAAAAATTTTGTTCACATTATATTGCTTTGGAATTGTTATACAACATAACACCTGTAAACATTCTCCTTATGAACTACTTCTTTTTAACTACCCCTGCAAGTCTCAAATCATCATCTGAGGTATACTGCACTAAAAGATACTAGTAAAGGGTGGAAATGTGACCCTTGTGAGGTATCCATGTGTAAGAAAAATGTATTCATTTTAACACCACACTCTCTGGAGAATGATAAATTGTTGTTACAGGAAAGTAAAGAGCCTCGTGTCTCAGTAGGCTACATCAGAAGTGACAATACACAAGGTTTTTACAGAGCAAATATCATAACAGCATGGACACCTGCTAGGTACTGGGAAACTGATAAGAAGATGATTCTTTGGGATCTGCAAATCGTGTCTCTGAATTGTAAACATAGCTGCTGCTCTGGCCATCAGAAATTTGGTTTGAAAATGTCAACACTTTTGAATAAAATAGGCTTTGACTGTAATACCCTGTGAGTTACTGAAAAAGACATAGATATGCTCGGAATCCATTCTTTCCCAGGTGCTCAGAAACCACAGCAACAGTAATTATTTTCACTCAAATGCTTTTAAACTCATTCCAGCCATTGCTCAGTGGTTTATAGTCTCTGTAGAAAAGCAGATGGCATGCTTTGACCATTTTTTTATTTACCAGACAATTTTATTCCACTGTTGTTTCATATCCTTTCTCCAGTTTGTTGCATCTGCTCACTTCTTCAGGTTATATTTGAGTAATTCTCGTGGGCAAGGGCAATTTCTGTGTTGTGTGTAGATGGTGCCTAACACAGGGTGGCTCTGAACCTAGCACAGGTCTTTGGAGGCAGAAGTTAGACACTAAACAATCTTTTGGTGCCATATGCTATCTTGGGTCACTTGAGGTGTAACCAAGTTTTTCATCACTGTAGTTTTTGCCCCATTAAGAGACACAGTACATAGAAATGTGCACTTCACCTGCTGGATTTCGGGAGAAAGGTTTCTAAAAAGCAGCAGAAATAGTTCGAATGATGATCCACTCAGCCTTCCCTGTGGAAAAGAAAATGTGAAAGGATATGGGCAAAGTACATGTCAGCTGGGACAGAGTTAATTTTCTTCCTAGTAGCTGCTACAGGGCTGTGTTTTGCATTTATGCTGAGAAACAATGTTAATAACAGGAATTTTTGGTTATTGCACAGCAGCGCTTGCATAGCCTCAAGGCCTTTTTTTCTGCTCTCCCTGCCCTGCCAGTAAGTGAGCTGGGGGTGCACAAGGAGCTGGGAGAACTAACTCAAAGTAGTCCAAGGGCTATTGCATTCCATAGGACATCATTCCCAGTATATAAACTGAGGGGAATTGGTGAACTGGGGAATTGGTTGATTGCTGCTTCAGCATCAGTCAGTGGGTGGTGAGCAATGTCATTGGGCATCACTTTTCTTTTCTCAGGTTCTCGTTTTCTGTTTCTATTTTTGTTATATTACTTTTCATTACAAGTCATTCTTACTATATTTTATTCTTATTACTCTTATATTTAATTTCATTTTAGTTATTACATTGTTCTTACCTCACCTCACAACTATCACAGCATCACAATGAAACTCTGTTGTAGAGATCAGCTGAGAGATTCATTCTAAATAAAGAAAAAGAACACTTCTGAGTTGTTATGTAAAATGTAAACTCTGTAAGTTGCTGGATCAAATGAGCTGAACATGAAAGTGCACTTGTCCTGTGTCTGTCTAGGTACCTTCTGTGTCATCACTGCTTGATCACTGGACTATGAAGTACTTCGTTTTTTTGGCATTGCAGCCTGGAGATTGTCCTGCCTGCCCTTTATGAGGAACCAGGGAATGAGTTCAAGAAAAAAAAGTGTGCGTTTTGTTGCAAAGCAGCAGCACAGCAGTCTGATAGATGAGAAATGACAGAAGCAGGCAGAACAACAACAGCTGCCTTGGGAGGAGAAAAGAGAATGGTCACTGTCGTAAGCCTGAGTACAAGTCTGAGTGTCAGACCCAAGATTGGGTGGTACTCTTTGACATAAATGTGAAAGGGCCTCTGGAGAGGGGAAATGGAGGAAGGTGCCAGATGGTAAATTCAAACAAGAGAAAGCACTGCACAATGTACCCAAGCTGCCACCAGCCAACACCACTTGTGGGCTCTCTCTTTCCCCACTTCTTGGAGGATGCAGGTATTTAAGTTGCCTATTGTCCAGAGCCAGCATGTGTCAGTTGCTCACAGACACATCTAACAACAACAACAATTCTGGTAAGAGAAAGCTAGCAAAGATTACGTAGAATAAGTCATTAATGCTACTTCAAACATGAGAGGATGAAAAGACAGTAATCTAAGCAGAGGGAATATCAACTAAAGTATAAGCAGGAATACCACAAGTAGATTTAATTAGAACACACCCTTTAGAAGGACCTCTGAGGCCTGCCCAAGCCCAGGGAGTCTGTTTTTGTGCACTCATGTACACACACAACAGCTGTTCTAGAGGTACTGTAGAGCAAATGGGGCTTCTGCTGCAAGCTAGGCAGTGAAAAAACCAGCTTCAATAGGGGCATTCAATACACCAGAGAGTATTCTGACTTAGGAGATAAAGCAATGTGGTAGGAGATGTGGATTGAAATCACTGCATGCGTAGAAGGCCTATGCATGCTGAGCTGCTTGATGAGAGAAGAGAAGCCCACTGTTTGTTTTTCAAGAGACAGATGCAAAAGACACATAAAGTGACTCAAGCAAAGGAGGGACCCATGCTGCTGAATGCCATCTGCACAAAGGTTCAGCAGCTGAAGAGTACTAGAAGCCTCAGTACCTGCAGGCTAAAAGGAAACTGAGCAAAGAGCTTCCAGATACCTAAATGTTAGGCTTAGACACTTCTAAAGAAAGCTAAGCACATAAATCCTTTTCTAAACATAGCCCTCTGTGTAAAAAAGATGTCATTATAGGATGTCATGACATTCTGTGGAAGTTTTAGGGTTGGCTCCTGAACTGTGGCACAAAATTTAAGCCAGAGAAAATGCCACAGAGAAAAGCAGAACACACCAATGTAAGAAGTGTTACAGGAGACCAAAATCTGCCCCACTAACAGAGATGACTGTAAAGACTAAAGGCTCTTTGATGCATTGTGTAACACATCACAGCAAGACATTCAGTTGCTTCTAGGACTCTGAACAGTAAACAAAATAGTGTTATTTTTAAAAGACATAAAGCTCCCAATTTTAATAATTATGCTGATACATTTTTATCCATCTGACTTCATAAATACAAAAGTGCATTATTAAAAGTAGCACTGGGTCTTTTGTTTCAAAATAAATGTCCTTTAACTTTTCTCTTGAAGGGTGCAAAAGTGAGATAAGAAGAAGCTGAAAAATTAACATCAGTTCTTTGAAATGGAAATTTCCTGATATAAGATTATCAATGATAACAGATGATTTGTAGAACACACTAATGCATCATGGAAACGGTTTTTGAAATGCTGATGCACACAAGCCTCTAAAGTAGATTTTTATTTTTCTGGCATGTCTGACAGATCTTGTCTTCCCTTACTGCACTTTTCAGGTCTGTCTACACTGGCTAAGATTGCCAGTTTACCTGGTATATTCATGAAAAAGTAACCATTTTTAAAGAACATGTAGGTGATGCAATGGACATGGCTTCTGCAGCAAACAGTAAAAATCTGCTGCTGTTGTTATCTGGACATTGATTTGTAAAATTTTTAAGTAGTAAAGCAAGGTTTCTAAAGTATCTATAAATTTTTGCTGGTTCCAGATTATGCTAGGACTTCAAGGTTTCACTTATCTACAAATTAATCACAAACCACGGAAGAGGGGATTCGGTGGAGGAAGAGTGAGGACAGGGCATGTAGAAAGATGTTTTCGTTTCAGATCACTGTTAGACTTTTCAGTCTTGTTCCTTTCTGAATCAAACTATAGCTGTGTGACCTGGTTTTGTTATTGAAGTGTCTTCCAACAATAGAAAGAAACCTTAGCAGCAATATTAATTCCTGGTTTATTGAATATTTTATACATTTGGAATCATATCTGTATGCACTGCTCAGCCACACACATCCTGTCTTTAGGATTCTGCACTGTTTGATGTTTGTCTGGACGAGAATAATTTGTCCTTCCAATGACACCAGTACATTGCTATAATTGGGCTGCTGCAGAATCAAATCTGAATGAGGCTGAGCAATAATGTCAGGGCCTGTACAGGCTGGAGGGGTGGCAAGGGCTCCCTGGGATGCAGCTTGTCAACCAAGGTTGGCCTGATGGTCCAGCCTGGGTGCTTGGATGCCCGGCCATGTCACATGCCCTCTGTGCAGCGCACAGTCATAAACACCAACTGCATCTCACAGTGACTCTGATGGGAAGCATAAACCCTTGCAGCCTACTCCAGAGCTGTTTTGTCTCAGAAATATATACCTTGAAGAGTAAGGGATGCTTTTAAAAATATAAGGGGCAAGGGTTAACAGAGTTGTCTTCCTACCACCACTTCTGTTGTGGGCCCTTTGTGCATCTGGAGAGTGGATACCAAGCTGGAGATTTGCAACAATGGGAGTCAGCAAGTATGGGCTTTGCAGAGGCACCGAAGCTGTCATTAGTTTTCACACCTACCACCTGTAGGAGGAAGAGGAGAGCCTACATATGATTCACAAACCACAGCTAGTTCATTTTTTCAGTTCTGATGTGCGTAAGGGGTCCCAGCAGTCAGCTGCACACCAGCCTCCCATATCATGGTCCCTGGCCCTGACACTGCAAGATGAGCCTCCTTCAGAGCAAGATACCAATCCAACAGTGAGATCCTGTGATATGGAGAGGGGGTTAGTTGAGGTGATATGGAGGCAGCAGTGGAGAGAGAGAAACAACCCTTTCCTTATATAGTAGAACAGATTCAGTTCACCACATAGTTCTTCATTACAGGAAATTGCACAGAAATAACCACTGGTTTCCACTGATCTGCTAAAACATTCACCTAAAAACTATGTTATTTCAAACCTCTTCTGTGGTCCAGATGCACAACAGATATGAAGGAGACAGTGAACATTTACATCAGTCCCCTCCTACAAAATTCTTAGCTCCTGACCCAAACTGTATCCTGCACATCCATGCCAAAATCCCCATTTCAGTCTGTAGGAAGCAGTTGGAACAGATTCACTTTTGTGCTGAAGTGAAGGAGCTCTGTTACATATAATGTGTGCACTTCAAGGTTTTTTTTGATCAAAAAGAGTGTATAACCCACTGCTCAGCATATTAAAGGTTTCCCTTCTGTATCTCACCAAGAGTGTGGAAGAAGTCTAGAAATTCCTCTCTTCCCCATACATCATTCAAATTAAACACAAAAGGAAACAAAACAGGGAAAAAAAAACAAAAACACAAACCAGCAACCCCCCAGCCTCTAGACTTTTTAAATAGGTGCTATGTATATGTGACACTTCAAATAACTCATATGTCTGTGCAAAGTGCAACAAAAACTTAAAAACATGTTTGGTTTTTCTAAATCAGTGGCTTATATCCATGTTGAGCTCTGAGTCTGTGGAAGTTTCAGCTGGTGATTTCAATTTGTGTTAATTATAGAAAAGAAGGATTCAAGAAAAGTTGGTGGCTTTTGTATTTAATAAAAATAGCTTTCGCAGTTAGGAAATAGGTGCAGGGAGGGAACTGGGTGTTTTCTTAAGTATCATCAGAATAATTCTCTACAGAATAGTGTTGACAAGAAGTTTAACTGATTTCAAGAGGCAGCTACTACCTACATTTTGGGAAACTGGAACTGTCCACAACAATATAAGACTGGCCTCTAAATCTAGAAAGCTATTTTTTCCTTGGTTAAAAGTATTTCACCCTCTAAAAAGCTAAATATAAAAACTTACAAAAAGCATTCATTCCAGCAGGCTTTGAATGTGTCACCAGAAGATGTCTGACCATGTCACTTTTTTCAGTCATCTAACACTCTTCATATTCTTAACACTTTCTTCCCTGATATTTGAGTTGTTTATGCACTGTACCATGAACATTTCCTTAATTAGAAGGAAAAGCCTGGAGTCTCTACTGTTCCTATTAAATGAAGTGTGGAAGCTATACCATTTTGGATGTTTGCTTATTTCTACTTTTTTCTACTGTAAAGTGACAGATGCTTTCATAGCATTTCCGTTTTAGCTTTTATCATTTTTTATTCTCTGTAAGTTTACCTTGCTTTGTTCCATTCACTCAGATGCAGTGATACAGCAATTGAAGGTTTTTGTCATATCTTTCCCTCAAGGAAAGTCTTGCCTCATCTTTGATCTCTAGAGGACATCAGAGATGAAGTGAGGATTTTGGCAAGTACAACATTGTAGAAAGGATTTCATACGCCATCATTTAAAAATTTGTATCTGAACACCCAGCCAAACTATTAAAGTCTGAAACATCTTTGCAAAATAATACCCATTGCTTAATACTACCATCTTTTAAAATGTTGATACATTGATACTCTTTCTTTGCTTACAGAAAATGTTTTTCTTTTAATCTATTTCAGAAATATATTTTCAGCAACACTGTGTCCTAAGTATGCCAGAGTATGCAGGGGTGCAACTAGGAAGGCTAGAGTCCTTCTAGAATTAAATTTAGCCAAGGAAGTTAAGGACAGTAATAAGGCATTTTTGAAGTACATCAGCAGCAAAACGATGACGAAGGGTAATGTGGGCCTACTGCAGAACACAGGATGCCCTGGTGACCAAGGATTGGCAGAGAAGGCCTAACTACTGAATGCCTTCTTTGCTACAGTCTTTCAAGACAAAGATGGCTCTCAGGAAGCCCATTACAACAAGGATAATAGGATAGTCTGGACAGCAGAGGACATGCCTTGGGTGGAAGAGGAAGAGG
>WBNH01004386.1:0-73135 GCA_013401255.1 Urocolius indicus
TTTCCTCAATCTCAGTGCTTTCAAAACTTATTTTTGACAGTGTACAACACTCACGTGCTAGTGTTGAGTTATGAAAGTCTTGAAGAAACATATTTTTTCCATCTCTCCTTTGGGAAACTCAGAAACTGAAGCAAACAAGGAGCAGTATGCTTATGAAAGCTTTTAAGGGCTAAGGGTAGTTTTTCTTTTCTTGGAGACCTTCAAAATTTGTTGTTTGAGATGAACTCTATAGGTCTGTTCCAACTACACTTTTTGTAATACCCTATAATTTTTTTCCTCAAGAAAGAAAATACTTAAACACATGTTTTCAGTCCTCAGGCTGTACCAAGCTCTGAAGACTATGCAACTCTCATTAGGAAACAAATAAGCCTTTTTCAATCGTCTTACCTATCAGCATTGTCCTAGTGGCAGGCAAATGAGAGCTTCAGTTCCTAATTTGGACTATAACACGGGCGAAATAAACCTCCCATAGGTCTGATATGGATGAACAGACAGCAGGTTAAGAGGTAACATTGGCAATAAGATTAGCCCAATAACTGCAGTAATTCCATTACATATCCTGAGTTGCTACAATAAAAACATACCCACCAATCTCCTCAAACTTTTTCCAAGTAAGGTGTCCCAGATACAATGTGAACTGCATCTCACATGTTATGGGCATCTTCCCAGGGATGGGCATGACTTCCTTTGCCTGTCTGAAGGCAGAATCCCATGATTTGACCACTGAGAAAGGATAAATGAGTTATCTTGGTTTTCAGTCATGTTAAATGGTTCAAGACAGTTTACTCAAACAATTTGCCTTTGCTCAGTCAAAGGTATGTAGCAATGTGAAGTAAGCTAGCATAAGGTCTATGTACCCAAGTTTTATGCTGAAAACTTCTTAAACCCAAGGTAGGGACTGAGCCAGCTGTGTACATTGGACTTTACAGCCTATGTCTCAGTCAGTCTGTTCTTACCAGACAGGTCTATAGACTCATTTTCTTCTCACCCCTCCAGGAGAAGTCTATTAGCTCTTTACTATTCTATTTTATTAGGTCTTGACAAGCCATATTCCTTTCCCTAGTACCTGTAAAAGAAAACTTTCCAATGAGTGTTGAGCGTACGATTTTCTTTATCTCTTGGAATTGTTTATCTTATGACTATAATTTTTCTTCTTTTTGTTTGCTTTATGTCTCCTTTGCTTTGACGTTTATGTGACAGAATAATATCAAGTGATGGACTAAATTCAGTTATACATACTATTGATAGAAATGATATAGATATAAGACTCTAGTCTGCAATTGTTTCTTGGGTGATGCGAGGGCATGCTGTGGTTAAAATCTAATGCACTGATAAATAAATTGCAACTGTCATACTTTGATGCTATGCAGATATTGGCATCTTCTTCTGAAAGTGAGACTAAGGCTGTTTTCAACAAGATATTGATGGGGAAGGATTTTAATGGATCACTGCAAATCAGATAGAAGAGATGGAAATTGATTTCATTGATTCAAATATAGAGGATATGATAACAGAGTGTGCGTTACAAGGATTGCTCTCAGATAATCAGCCTTTATGTCAAAGTGCAGAAGATACTAAAAACTCGCATCAAGATCAGTACTTCTAAAAGCAGTCAGTAAAGCTGAGAAAATGGTGATGTCTCACAATGAATAGTGAGACAGGTTCATATGCAGACACTTGTTAGTGGGCTCTATAGCTGATGACATATGTTCACTCTAACAGTGCAAGTTACTTCTGGAGAAAAATAAAAACATAAGGGGAAGAGAATAAGTAGGGAAGGAAAGAGAGAATGGAAGAGGGAAACTTCTTCCCTCTACCCATCTGGGAAGAATAGAGATAGAATCCCCAATGACTGTCCTCCACTGAGGAGGCAGTGGCTGAGCTGTCCAGTGCAGCAGGTGTAAAGGATGAAGACGAAGAAGATAATGATGATTTTTATTATTCTTTTCCATAGCCCTATTGTTTCCACTAATGGTGCTACTAGCACTGACTGAAGTATACTATATGGTTGCAAATTTTGCACATTGACCACTTGTTAATCTTCTGTGCACATTAATGACTCAATAATTTTGATTGAATATTTAAATAACTGCTCTAATATTTGCAATTCAATACATACTTTTTTTTTCCTACAATAAGAGCTAAGGTCTACAAAACAATGGGTGAAGAGTAAAGAAAAAGAGGGATAGAATTGTAGTTGCTTCCCATGAGAACTTGCCCTGACAACACTGTTGGGGTTTCAAGTTGCCAGGTGCATGAGGACAATGCAAGAATAAAAGCAGAAAAATACCACTACTGAGCTCTTCAAAACTTGCATGAAGGAGTACAGAACTGAGAACAGCATAAGGCACTATGCAGTAGTGAGTACTATTTTGTTTCATACATTTTTCATGTTTGTTTGAAAAATATCAGCTAACTCAATAAACATTCCTATTCCAATTTGACCTGGACTTTAATGTCTTACTACCTGACATAATGAGGAAATGAACATAAACTGGAACACAAAAAGTTCCACTTAAACTTAAGGAAAAACTTCTTTACTGGGAGGATGAGGGAGTTCTGACACAGGCTGCCCAGGGAGATTGTGGAGTCTTTTTCTCTAGAGGTATTCAAAGCCCTCTGGACATGTTCCTGTGTGCCCTGATCTAGGTGGACCTGCTTTAGCAGAAGGGCCTGGACTAGATGATCTTTAGAGGTTACTTCCAACCCCTACTATTCTACGATTCTGAAATTCTGTGATTTTATGACAGTTATAATTATCAGCTCCCTTAAATGGCCATTTCAGTCCCAGGTGAATGCACAATCTCATATTTGATATGGTGCCTATAAAAATTTCAAACATATTATTGACACAGCATTTTTTGCTGACTTGTTTTAGTGAGTTGTTTCCTAGTGTTCACATGTCTATTTGCTGCAACCAAGTGCTGTGGTTTTTATTTTATAAACTTAGAAGGCTCTTAAAGCAAGAAATACTTTTTTTATTGTATATTTGCAGGGCACAAGTGCACCCGAGGGAGCAGGCAGTAACACAGTACAAATATCAGAATATTTGACTTGCTTTCACAACGTTTATGAAAGCTAAAGCAAAGCAGTACAAATTTACATGGTTGAATATGTTCCCTACATAAGCATCTCAGATAGCCTTTTTAGCCATTATGTACACTCTTCATCATAAGTCATCTTGAATGAGCATGGGTGAGACTGGTGGGTCTGTTCTGCACAGTACAGGAGCAAGGTGCTCCATCAAAGCACAAGAAATGCCCTTTCATTCTTTCTGGGACATTATTTGGTCATGTCATATGATCTTGGGTGAAAACTGAGGTCAGTAGACACACTACTTTGTGTGAGAGGCATAGTGCTAAAAACTGATGGGAAAACTGTAATTTTAAGGAACAAAAAATACTTTTAAGTTCTCTCTGAGATTCCTCTTGAAAGAGATAAGACTTCCATATAACTTGGCAGTCCATGCCAGAGCTGAAATTTTGAAAATTATTTTCACAGAAAGGTGACCTTTTATGACAGGATTTTTAAAGAGTTTGACATTTGGAAAAGAATGAGGTTCAAGCGGAAAGTAGTGAAAGTGGCCACAAATGAGTGTTTGTTAAAAGGTTTTACCTTAATGGACTGTAATGAATGTAAAGATATGCAAAACTATTAGGTGAACAAATCCAGATGAGACAAAT
This sequence comes from Urocolius indicus, assembly GCA_013401255.1. NCBI lineage: Eukaryota > Metazoa > Chordata > Aves > Coliiformes > Coliidae > Urocolius > Urocolius indicus. Next base: position 3,684 of record WBNH01004386.1, read on the forward strand.
TAGAATAAATTAAAATATTGTTAAACAATATAATTAACTTTTCAAAATTACAAAAGAGTTATCATTTAGTTTTATAAAATTCTACTCTGTTCTGGGAAACAGAAAGGGCCACTATTTTTACACTCAATATTTTGCAAATTTCATAAATTTGGAGGAATTCCTCTGATTTAGCAGAGTCCATGTGGAAACTGGTGCACAAAACTCACAATGTCTCTTCTCTGAATTCCTTCTAATGCAGTCTCTGTAACCCCCAGACACAGCCCACACCTTCCTGTTTATGCCTTTTTCACAAAATGCAGTCATTTGAAAGCTTAATCATTTTCTGAGCTGGTTGTTGCTACTAGTAACAAAATTGTATGTTTGCTGTGCATAAAAGCAGAAACCCAAACCTGGCCTTCTTTCATAAGTACTTCTTCAGACAGAAAAAAACAATATTGCACCATGTAATCAGGGATGAATATTATGTAAAGACTAAGTACTTCCACAGGATAAGAAAAAGGAGATGAATGGGACACTGTAGAAAAATTTATCTCAAAAGATCCTATAGCACTTTGTATGTTGAGATTGGGTTTTTCAAAGCATTTTAAGAGAGTTCATCTAATGAATCTGATGGGCAGCATTTGTGTATACATCTGTGTGTGGGGCAGGTGGGGAGGAAGATACTCATGAGCTTCAAAACCATATGTTAAAGTAATTAGATGCTAAATCAAATTAGGCTCACAAAATCCTGTAGCTCAGGTTTTCTGTAGTGTTTTACCTTGGTCTCCATCTACATCTGCATTTGGGTGCAATCTCCCATATTCCCCAGATCTTCCCAGGCTACAACATTGTTACTTAAAATTTTTTCCACTTCATTGATTCTCTGGCTCTTACAATCTTTTCCTTGTGAGGCATATATCACATTTTGCTGTAGACAAGTTAGACTTCTGACTCTTCATCCCATCTGGGGCACCAGAAATTTGAGCCTTGCAAGCCAAAGAAGCCCTATTCACTGTGCTTTATGTCATAGGTCCATAGGCAGCAAATATAGGGAAAGTTGTATTCAGTGCCCAGAGATGGTGTGTGCTCCTTGTAGGAGATGCCTGCAGGATTTGCCTATTAATAAAGTTCCAGCCAGACTGTACTGATTCCTGGCAACTTCAATATGTCATGTATTTAGAAAGTTGTGGGTGAAAACAAGACAATAGAAGATTCCTACTTTAAAAACATTGGAAATTCCTGCTCCAAAGATAGAAATTATCTGTTAAAGGAGTGGTAAGATTTCTTAATTCATGCTATGATAGACTTTGTGGGGTTGGAAGGGGCTTCTAAAAATCATCTAGTTTAAATCCCCTGCTCAAGCAAGACCAGGAGCCGTTTGTCCAGAACTACATTTGTCTGGATGTTTGCTGTCTTCATGAATGGAGACTCCACAACATCTCTCACAGTGACTGTTTTCATGTGTTCAGATGGAGTTTCATGTTTCAGTTTTGTGCCCATGGGCTTCTTGTCCTGTCAATAGGCACTAGTGGGGAGAGTTTGGCCTCTCTGCTTCATTCCCTCCCATCAGATAGGTATACACAAGGATAAGAACTACCTCAAGCTTTCTGTTTTTCCAGGTGGATAGTCCCAGCTGTCTCAACCTCTTCCTGTATGCAGGATACTCTCTGAATTATCTTAGTGCCTTTTCTTTGGACTTGTTTCAGTAAGTCAATGTCTCTCTTGTATTGGGGAGCCCAGAATTAGACTTGATGCTCCAGATGTATCTCAACAGTGCTGAACAGAGAAAGATCACTTCCCTCCACTTGCTGGCAATGCACCATCTAATGCAGCCCATGATGCTGTTGTCTGTCTTCCTGTAGGGACATATTGCTGGCTAGTGGTCAGCTTGTTGGCCACCAGGATGCCCAGATCCTTTGCAGAGCTGCTTCCCAACTAGGCAGCCCTAAGCTTGTTCTGGTGCCTGGAGTTACTTCTTCCTAGATGCAGGACTGCAGTTTTTCTTTTATTGAATTTCACAAGTTTCCTATCACCTCATTTCTTTATTCTGTCCAGATCCCTCTTATTGACAACACACTCAGCTGCTGTATCAGCCACTCTTTCCAGTTTTGTATTTTTGATGGATCATTAAGAGCCAAATAGGAAGCTTCTCCAACAGAAATAGAATATGTTAGATGAAACTTAGAGGAAGAAAAAGGCCATCCAGAAGCAGGAAGATAGGATGGACAACTTCCACCGTAACTGTTAAAAGTCTCCAAAGTTTTAATCATCTGAGGGAAGCATTAGGATCACCTTCATTACCATTAGACCTATCAGTTCCATTTGTCCTCTCCTGATTGATACCGTCAGCAGAGTGAGCCAAGTCAGAACTCAGGACATCACCTTGTTATGTTCCACCAGCTGCTTATCACTGAGCCTGAATTAAAATGGTTTAACATAGTCAAAATGTGCAGCATCTTCAAACAGATAGTCTTTTCGTCCAGGCATTTCTTATCTTTGATGGTTTCTCTCTTCTTTCACTAATCTTTGCCACAGAAGTCAACAAGACATCAGAAAATTTAATGTAATATTATGACACGCCATATACAGAGAACTCCAAGATATTAAAAGGACACATTCATTCACACTCATCAGCTCTGCCTTACTAATTTTAAGTCTTTAATCAATGAGGTGATTTATACCTTTCTGTAGAGGCTGCTCTAACAAGAACTTTTTATGCCTATGTGTTCAGAAGGGAGGGTAATGAGGGGATTTTTAATGAAAGGTGGATGTGCATCATACAACAGCTGAGTTTTAAACAAAACACATCAAAAGGTTGAAGAAGGTCAACCAAAAACTTAATGTCAAGCCATCTTTAAGATGTGGCTTAAAATGGCATAATGGCACTACTGCTGGTCTGACTACTTTTCTCCACATTACCGTCTCATGTGAGAGGAGAAGCCCAGGAGACTTCTATTTGAAGCACAGTCAAACACAGGCAGAACATTTTCATCAAAATACTTGACATTTATTAAGTTTTAAAGAAAAATCTCATATTTTGATATTGGACATATAATCCTTGCAAACAAACAAACAAAAACTAGATTGAACTTTAAATCACTCCTCACCAACTCCCAAATAGTTTTTTTAAAATCTTCTAGTGAATGTTGAAGGGAGGAATTAATTTGTTATTCTCCACAAGTACAGTGATTGGGGCTGGTGTTTTGCAGAGGAATCACAGCTGAAGCATAGCAAATCGTGAGGAAATCACAACTCTTATGCAGCTTTGATTATTTGTGTGTGTATGTATGAGTGCTGCTTCTGCTCCCCATTAGCTGTTCTCAGAGTGTTCTGTCTGCTTCTTCATCTGCCTTATGAAACACAGCAAAACCCTGCTTCAGCTGAAAGGAGGCTTAGAATATGTCTTTCCCCTAACAAGTCTGCCAACAGCAGCAGAGAAGTAGGGATACAACCATAGGAATGCCAGGCCTATTTTCTCCCAAAAGAGCATCGAGGAAGTATGAAAAACCCTATTTCTATGAAAATCTGACACAATCTTCTAATAAAAAGGAACTTCTTAAAGAAAAAAAAAACCCACTTCCAAAGTGTCCGAACCAACCTAGCATTTCTTTGAAATTGCCCCTGCTTAGAGCAGGATGTTGGACAAGATGATTTCCAGAGGTCCCTTTGCACTCAGATTATTCTATGATTCTACTCTATGACTCTAAATATCTGACAAGACTACAGTTATGTGCAGTAAGAAATAGAGTTGGGCCACCTCTTGTTTATTTTCTCCCATTTGGAGAAAATCATTGCTGAATAGTCAGCTATTTTTCCACTCACCTCTGTGAAACCTCAGTGTCTTGTACTTGGGAGTTCTCAACCTATGGCTGCACCAGCTGAGCACAATTTTGTAGTCAGATATGGGTAAAATACAGGCAAGTACTGTCAGTATTCTTTGTTAATAATCTATTTTTCTCTGGTTTCTTTTTAATTTCCACAGTAAATTGCTGATTTGTCACCTTGAAGATCTTTTAAAAAGGAGGAGACCAAATAAGTGGAAAGTATTTTAAATAAGACCTTGGAAAACATGAGTGTATAGTGTGACTGCAGGACATGTATTCAACTGGTGTGAAAATATGTCATTTGCAAACATATGTCATCTGCCAGCACTTTCCTTCACCTCTTGTGTGTGGGCTGTGGTGGGGAAAGCAGCCTAGGATTGAAGCAGAGATGTTTGGCTTATGGCCACTTCAATTCATGGCGTCAGATGGTGAAGCTACATGCGAACCACATCTCAGTACTGAAGAACAGAGTTCCTACTCCCTCCATTCCTCTGGCTGCATGCTCCCACTCTGCCTGTGGCTTAGCCTCAGTACATGCCAGACCCTTCCCCGAGCTCTCCCTCCTCACTAGCGCAGCACAAAAGTGACCTGCAGAAAGGAAATTATTGGGACTGTGGGACTCAGTTCCATGAAGGATTCCACAAATACCAGAAGCAGTACAAGCCTGGGAAGCGGAGTGATGGGAGGGTACAAGGGAGTGAGAAAAGAAGAGCAGAGCAGGGAAGTGACCCTCATGTACCGCAGGGAAAGTGAAAGATGGCCTCAGAAGCTGGTGACACACAATCGACCTTCAGAAACATAAAGGTAGGAGAATCACTAAAAATCCAAGAAAATAATCCTCCCTAGAGCCCTGCTATCACCCTCTTGGGACCTTCACTCACCTTTAAGGAAGCAAGGTATAAAAAATTTGCACTGAGACTTTACCTTTTAAGCCCAGGCAAGCAGAAAATGGTATGCTAATCTCAAAAATACTCCTTCCTTTTCTCTTTTACCTTCACAGTAACATCAGATCCAAAAATTGTGATGTACTTTTAAAAATGGAAGAAATTGGCTTGTTTGGTTCTGCACTTGATTGCTAGCTTTCCACCACTACTTCACCTCTGGAAAGTTCAGTTATCTTTGCCAGGAATATCGCAGACTTCTCAAAATTAAAATAATCATTCTTATATTTCCTCTGTAAGCAAACCAATATCTTCTGAAAGGTTGGATGAGGCTACTAAGAGCTTTGTAGAAGATATTGTTTAGTTAAAGAAATCTACTTAGGCTTACTTTCACATAAAAGAGGAAGAAGTAAATACCTAACTTAAGTTTTGTATGATCTGCTACACCTCAAAAACTATTAGTGTTTTGCTTCTGACCTTAAATGAAAACAGAAAAGACAGAAAATGAAGTTTTACTCATATAATGTCTAGTCTGTAATTAACACTCATCTCTCCAACTGTTATCAAGCTCTCTGAGGATTTACTGAATTAAATTTTTCTACCAAAGGAACTTTCTTGATGTAAGGATTCCAAGCAAATGCCACAAACTTTTCTAGACCTGCATGTTTAATAAGCCTTAAAGTACTAACAACGCGGTAGGCTGAACAAGCCAGAACACTCAAAAGCAGTCTAGTCATCATTTGGGTTGTAAAATGAGATTATTACACATAACACAGGTCATTTATGGAGGAGATTGGCTTTATATCCTGCTGCTACAAATGTACTTGGTTGCAGTTTTCTTCTCTCAGTGCCATGTTGATTGCCATGTTGAACTGGGCAAGAGACTGGGCCAAAACCTACTTCTTTTGGTGGGTTACCACCATTTGTGTCCTTTCAGAATAGGGGGAAGGTCACACAGTGGTATTCTGTCCAGACAGGACAGAGAAGGGAGTAGTGTTATGTTTCCATATCACATCCATATAGGGTAAGAAACTGAATGAGAGCTTCAGTATTTAAACTTAATGTCTTAAAAAAGAAAAAAGAACACTTTAAGAAACTGCCTTAAAGATTTCTTTTTCTTGACATAAATAAATAGTCTCACCTAACAGTGACATTAATAAAGGAGGGATGTTAGGAGTTGTACACTATATCGACAAAACCAAGACTGCAGGGTTGGAATCCTACAATTGGAAAGATGAAATAATTTCCATGGTAACAGTGAATAAGTTGTTCTGTGAAAGAGACAAAAGAGTGTGACTCAAAGCAGAACTGCACAATCTATCTCTTAACTGAAAAACCAATGTTTTAAGCAAAAGACAGAAATATAGCATATGTAAAGTGTCCTAATAAGATAAACTACTTTTCTTTGGCTGTAATAGCCAATTTTTTTTGTTGTTGTTAGGGGATATTGGGAAACTCGGACTTCCTGATCTCATGTTTGTGGGGAAATGATGTTCTGATGTTATCCTAGAGTTTCTTACTTCTAATCAGCATATGGTGTGCACATTTGGTAGGACACTATTCTGTACTACTACCTCTCGGAACAGTAGTATCACTAGATTGGTGAAGAACATCTAACTTACGTAGCTATAACTGAAAGAAAATTCAACTTTAACTTGAACTGCATTTTTTCTGACTTTTGATTGCAATGAGATTTGAAACTTTTGTTCCAATCACTGTATTTCACTTCTCTAAGTGGATTTCATTATAGAGAGATTTTTGTTAAAATAACTGTGCACATAGGCATCATATTGTTCTTTCATTATGGTCATAAATGTGACCTTTAAGTCAGCTAGATAGCATGATACCATTACTCAAGTGATTATGAAATGTTTTTCCTAAGTGAATCGTTTTACTTACAATCAGAATTTTATCTATGGGCCAATTTAGACTAAGGGATTTGGAAGTACTCTTAGCATCTTCCTGTAATTTTCAGTAACCATCATTTGTCTCACCTTGAGAAGTTACATTGCAAAGCTACATACTCTGCAGGAAAAAAAACATATTAACTCTTTAAATCTGCAAAGCAATCATATTCGTAGATTTTCATCTGAGATGCCACATAGTGGGGGAAAAAAAGTAAGTGAAGAGGCTTTTTATTAACACAGGATGGAATAAGACAATGAAACCTCTAAAATTCAAATACCTCTGCCTGTGGCAAGAGAAACAATTAGTAGGTAGACACACACTGGAATTGTCTTTGTGTCAGCATGCAGTACAACAGTCCCTTACATCAGGATTTTCATTCATTCAAAATAATGTTTTTGTTTGGCTTCCACAGTAGTTTGTGAATGTAGAAGTAGCAGACAATGCCCAGAAATGGCATCTAATTACAGAATTACTGTATGGTTGGGGTTGGAAAAGACCTCTAGATATCTTCTAGTTAAATCCTCTGCTAAAGCAGGTTCAGCTGCACCAGGTTGCACAGAAATGCATCCATTTCAGAAATGACGATAGTGTTAAAGTATGGTGGGGATAGAAAGAGAGGCAAGATGGTTAATGTACCATTTCTCCTTTGAGATTAACTCTTTTACCTTAAAGTCTGTGTTATCACATACACCTGAATAGTAACTCAATATATAGTTTTCTTTCCTTGGCTATATCTGGCCTAGCCTGCATTTCCAAATGATTTTATGTGACTTTAGCAGTGTACTGGTACCGCATGGACCCTCACAGCTTGCCAGCCTGGATGGATGTACCTCTTTGTCTGTGGTATGAACAATTCATCCATGTTTAGTATCAATCTTGGCATGAACATGTTGGGGTTTTTTTTAGGTGAAAGCCATGATTTCCGAGTTGTTTGCACTGTTTAATACTATAGTCTGCATACTTTTCCTTGTGATGTTCTGGCTGGGCTCATTTTAGCACTGTAACGATCATGCTACCATATCATTTAATTTGATGCTACTTTGGTGAAAATTTGTGTGCCCACTAAGATACTATAACATATATTTCATGTTTGTCATTCAGTTTGCTTTTGTGTGGATGCTGTTGCTTTGTCTTTGTCCCTATTGTCAACCTGGTTTTACCAACCATTTATTTTTAGTTAGTATTGCATTATTTTAAAGCTCTTCCTGTGAGTCAGCGCTTGCTTCCTCAATATGGTACGTTGTCACTTGGCTTTTCTTGTCTGTAAACTTTGTCATAATGATTTCCCTAGCCATTGTTACTGCATATGACTCAATACATTGAGCATTACCTATTAGAAAGATTTTCTCCAAAAGTGTTCCTTTACTTTTAATTTCCTGGTTTGTATTTGTGCATTTTGCACGTACTTGACACTACCTTTCCCAGCAAGTTTTTGATCTTTGCTACTTGGAGAATTAGTGTTCTCTACATCTGTATGAGAGTTTATTTTACTAACATTACTAACATCTATAGACTTGGAGAGTCTGTGTACCTTCGTCGTGCTTTCACATACAAAATCTTTGTCCCTTATTCCTAACCACTATGACCAATTTCACCTCCCAACATCTAGCAGCTGCATGAGTTGATGACAAGCATGGTTTGGTAATATGACCGTATAGTGTTTCCACAGATTCTTGATTATGTGAGTCAACAAGATTGAGCACTTCCAGTGTTTTCTTGGGCCCTTAGTCTGTTTGCCATATAGTGCATTGGAGTGGAGCATGTGACAGTGCAAATGCCCTTACTCTATTTTCTTCTTTTATCCTGACCTCTTTCCATTTTGTGGTGGCTTTGACTGGATTATAGTTAATTTCTTCCATATCAGCTTGCATGGTGCTATGTTTTGTGCTTGTACTGAAAATAGTGTTGGTAGTTCAGGGATGTTTTAATTACTGCTGAGTAGTGCTTGCACAGCATCAAGGTCTTGTTCACTTTTCCACTCCTCACCTCACCCCACCAGTGAGTGGACTGGGGATGTACAAGCAGCTGGGAAGGGGTACAGCCGAGATGGCTGACTCCAACTGACCAGAGCAATATTCCACATTATATGGTGTCATGATCAAAATATAAAGCTGGGGGAAGAAAGGGATGTTAGAAGTGGTGGAATCTGTCTCCCCAAGTAACCATTATGTGTAATGGAGCTTTGCTGCTCTGGAGATGGCTGGCCTGCCCGTGGGAAGTGGCAAATGAATTTGTTGTTTTACTTTTCTTATATGCATGGATTCTGCCTTACCTATTCAATTTTTCTTAACCCATGAGTTTTCTCACTTTTACTCTTCTAATTCTCTTCCCCATCCCACCAGTGAGGAGTGGGTGGCTGGATGTGTGGGGCATAGTTGCTGGAGGATGTTGAACCATGACACATTTCCGTCTGCACTTGAAATTATGTACAATTTCTAATGATATCCATGTTCAAGCTCATCTAATACAGCTACATTAGCATGATCATTATTTATGGGTTTTTTTATTATTACTTTAAAATATTTTCTTCCCACTCTTGTTAGTCTCTGGTGGCAGGACTTGACAGTACTGACAGATTGAAGTTTCTGAAATAATTTTCAGAATTTCAATTATGTACATACAGAAAGATGTGCAACATTTAGCCCTTGTGCAACACTCTAGGTGTGCTTCCTCAGTAAGCAGCTATTGAAACCACTTACTGTTCAGTGCTGATAAATTAAAACACAAACCACAAACACCTCGGCAAATCTTAAGGTCTGTACACCTGACGACAGCTCCTAGCAATCAAGTGCTCTTGAACCTTTCCTATTGGACTTACATAACTATACAATACAGTAGCCTAATGCATAACAGATGTAAGCTTAGGTATGGCCTTTGCCTAAAAATTTAATTCCCATCATGCCTTTAGAGGAAGAACACTCCTGAAATGGGCTGCACAATCCTCAGTCTGGGTCTGACTTTATAAATTGGTATATGGACTCACAGTTGAAAATTTAATGCTTCAGAGAAAAGAGGTCCTGTTGTGGAGGAAGGAAGGAGCTAAGGTTGAGAGAGGTGATTGTATGCCTCTACTCCACTCTTGTGAGACCCTATCTAGAGTATTGTGTTCAGCTCTGGGGCCACCAACATAGGAAGGCCTGAAGAAGGCCATGAAGATGATGAGAGAGATGGAGCACCTCTCCTATGAAAACAGACAGAGTTGGGATTGTTCAGCCTGGAGAAGAGGACACTCCAGGGACATGCTGCAGCAGCCTTCCAGTACTAAAGGAGGCCAAAAAGAAAGATTGAGAGGTACTTTTTGCAAAGACATGTATTGATAAGACAAGGGGTAATGTCTAAATAGAGAGAGGGGAGATTTAGATTACATGTTAGAAGTTCTTCATCATGAGAGTGGTTGGAACATGGGAACACATTTCCCACAGAAGTTATAAATGCCCTATCCCTGAAAGTGTTCAAGGCCAGGTTGGATGAACCTTTGTGCAACCTGGTGCAGTGGAAGATGTCCCTGTGACAATGGGGTTGGAACTAGATGATCTCTTGTTACCTTCCAGCTCAAACCATCCTGTGATTCTACAAACCTCTTCCACAAGTTACAATGGGGAGAAAGTGCTTCACAACATAGAGCATTACCATTTTTAAAAGGCATTTTATTCCATCAAAAATTGAAATGATAGAGAATAACCTGATATTCCCTACTGAGAGAACCATTTTATTCAGTAAATATTATCCTTGTTGGAGTCCAAGTTAAAACAAAAACTCATCCTCGGTTACCTTTTCAAATGATCATATTATTCAACATATTGTTTGAAGCTGCTGAAGTGCAGGGCAACGGCCATTCATTTCAAAGTCTTTCAGAAATAGCTGTGATTTACCAAAGGATCAAGGAATTTAGGAGCTTGAATCCCACTTTCAGAGGCTACAGGCATATAGGAGACTTTAGTCACTTGAATTAAAAGGCTGTGATGCTGTATGCTACCTAAAGCATTCTTGGAAATGAAACATAAACTCCTGCATCTGTAGAGAGAATGACACTAAATTAATATATACATGCACTCCCCCGAGCTTCTGGGGATCCTGGAAAGACTATTTAGAGAGTCTTTCTTTCTGTAGAAGTTTAGTAGCTGGTGAATTGCCCATATGGAAGGATGGATACATTCAACAGGTAATTCATCTCTTGCATCTGAAACATGTTCTGATGAATGCATAGATCACATTTTGAAGAGGCATGTCTTTCCATTAATTAAGGATGCATTTCAAGTAAATAACTGAGACCAAATTATTTTGGGGATACTAAAGTAAGGTGAATTTCACCATCGATCATTTTATTTTAATTGCCTGCCACTAAAATCCAGGAATCTCACCTAAACTACCGAGACCAGTGTCTCTTCATTTATCAACATCCTCCCCTGTATTTGGTTATCTTTTAATGCCTGCTTTCTCTAGATTTAGCCACAGGGACCGGAAAGAAACATGATGCATCATGTCATCTGAACAGAGCCTGACGATACGTGACTTGCTTTGTTATAAAGAACAGGGGAAGCAAAAGCCATCTGCAAATCAAAACAATTGCTCAGAAGGGCACGACAATTTGTGGCAATGGTCTCCTGTTTGGATATTGACTTTCACACTACCTGTAAAAGCACATAAAACATTTGGAGAATGAGGTAGACATTGATTAGCTTTCTGTGGCTCTGCAGGTTGTCCATGCAACTATTCATCTTGTTTGGCAAGCAATTTGAAAGGGCTGTAGCATGTACCCTTGGGGCCAACCTGGCAACATCAAACTTCAACACAACTGAAAGGTACCAGCAAGAAACATTGAGTTGGACATTATGTTTATTGATCTTAAATCCCAAGTGGTGTGGAGGAAACAGATGGAATGCTGTAAATATTTCCTGTGCCTTCCTAGTCAAGAGCTCAGAGAGTCCTTGGACCTCATTAAGAACTCTGGGGTGGCTGTACCTTACTCCCTTGATGGTAGTGTAGCAGCAATACTGACTCAACTCCTTCATGTTTGCAATGGTGTCATCAAACTCTCATGCAGCAGAAATTTCAAGGTGTCAGGCAAACAAGTCCTGACTGAGCTGGGTGTTATGGCTTGTATGTGCTTTCCTCTGCCTCATTTCTGCTCCTTCTCCTCTGCAGGTCTGTTTGTCTCACCAGGACATCTGAACACAGAATGTGGCTGCATCCATGCTGCCATATTTACAGCCCAGCACACTATGACATTTCAAATGTGCTGAAGTATAGAGATAAAAACGCCAATGGCTTGGGGTCTGTATACAGTCCTCTCAAACACCCCTGCTGTGAAGCAGGCAATGCCTAGGAGAGGGGTGGACAGGGTCAGTGGTAACTGGGTTAACTGCTTCTAGCATCTCAGTATATCTGCTGCTGCACAAGATGACCATGCTTCGAGCAAATATATACAGGTATGACTCAAATAATCTAAGACTCCAAGAGAGTAAAAATACCTCACCCAGGCAGAGAGACACACAAACATACACATATAAACAGTTCCCTTGAACACCACAAACTACAAACTGACAGACTAATTTTAAATGACCTTTCCCTCACAGGAGCAATTTACCTTACAGTATTATTCAACGTCTTGCCCCAAGAAGTGGCTGGTAGTGTCTAGGCTGAACAGCTCACATAAAGTTACAAAACACATCAGAACACAGTGTATGCTTCAAGTAATTTGTACTCCCTCAGATAAGCTTTCCTGAGATGCTATCAGAATATACAGCAAAGTACTGATGTATTTTAGTCCAGAATTTGAAATCTACTGGCGAATAAGTTTATTTGGACCTCTTTTTCACCCAGGAGATTCCCTTTTGTCATTGTGGTTGTTTAATGAATGAAAAGCTCAGCCATTTACAGTTCAGCTTGCAAAGCTCGTCTCCAGCCCCTGTGATTCCCATGGTGCATGGGAAGGGGTAGGCATCTCATCAGATCTACTAGTTCCTGTCCAGCTCCAGCTGTAACCTTTCAAAAAAATGCCTTGAGGTGCAATTAGCTTATGTACAGTTTGGTTTGGTTTTGTTCTAAGTTGTCTGAGACTTCAGAGTATAATAGACCGTCAGACTACAGGGATGCAATAAGAACATGTTCTTTGACCTTTTATTCCCCTTGTAAACCATTTAATAGAGCAAACTTCTTTCTCACTTCTTTAAGACACCAATGTGGTGATACGTCTGTTCTAAATCTTTGCACTATCATTTAACTATCCATCAGACATGATTTTAAACTACTTTAAAATACTACAGATAGTGTCTTTGAAGGATATTTGCAGGATGGCAGAAAATCTCTCATAACCACTGCAAAATAAGAGTACATTATTGGTAGGTCTCTTTGGAGGCAGGGACAAGACAAATCTGCACATGAAATCTAATCAGTAATTACTAGCCACACAAGAATTTACTGCCATTATCGGAATGGATAGGCAAAGGCAGACATCAATAGGGAACCCAGGCAGAGATTGTCTGTTACTTATACCATCAAAATAATATTTTACTACTCCTTGGTGTCATATATGCCTTCCCTTAACTGGTCCTATTAACCTTTCTTACCCAGGTGCTTCCCAGCGATTGAGATTGCTCCATGACAGCTCCACTGCAGTTAATCTTACGTGATCATCAAGATACTAAGGATTTATAGAGCTCAGATGAGGATTTTGCAGAGATCAAAAAGTGAGTCTTGCTGTAACAGAAGCCACGAAAGAAGTAACAAAAGTTACCAGGAATTCCAAGGACCCAGCATAGTCAATTTGTTTTAACAGGAGTCATTAATCTTTCCTGACAGTTGTCTTATACATTTTTGTATGACGGCAACAAGCACTAGGGCCTCTACATTACCATGACATTCATCCCTCAGCAAAGGCAATCCTTTGCTGCAGTTATCAGAGGAGATCTTTTACAGCAATAATCAGATCTGCAGCTATGAGAGCCCAAAATAGAGAATACAAATATGGCCTTTATGCCCCTTTAGCCTTGATTTGCTTCTTGTCTGGAATAAAAAAAAAAAAGAAAAAAGTGACTTCTGCACTAAAATTAGACTTTTATTGGCCTTCTCTTCAGAGCTGAATTTTCCATCAGGCAACAGATCTCTAGGGATAGTATCATATGACACTGATGATCTGATTTACCTTTTCTAAATAGGTATTTTTTTATCTGTATTTCAATTTTACCTGCATTTTAATTATCCCTTTGGATAATTGCTATAGAAAGGCAATAAGCCTTTCACTTAGCCATTTCTCCAGTTGCTGGGAATATGAGGTCATATAAATATTAGTATTGATGGCTTGTACTGAGATGCAAAAGTTTGAAGTTAATTATGAAAATAATTAAAGAATAACATCAACGTTTTTTTTTTTTTTACTGAGGTAACTAAGATGATATTTGATTATCTTCCATTTTCAACTGAATTCTTATGTGAAACTATCAAAATGTTCAAAACAAGACAGTCTGGCTGTATTGACTTAAAATAGCCTCACATGATCGCTAACTACACCATCTGATTTCCTTTCATGCAGACTGATAAAGAACCTCAGTGTTATATTGCCACTTCGCCAGGTTTGCTAGCACTGACTTTGCAAAAAAAAATCCCTCTCTCCCTCTGCTCGCTCATGTACTTCTCAGAGGTAAGCCACTGCTCTCCCATCATCAGTTTTGTCAGTACTGTGCAGACACTTTTCACCACAGCTTTGTGTGCGTTTAGCAGAAAACTCTTCTTTGTGTTCTTGCTGAATTTACAACAGTTCCAAAACTTTTGCAATAAAACACTCTCATTTTTGGCCACCACCCCGAAGCTTTTGTGCCTAAGGTTCTATTGTGGTTTGTTCTCTGCAATGAATATTTGAGGAAAAAAAATTCCAACCTGATGCCCTACTACTTTCAAGTTGAGGAACAGATGGCAGGTTAGTGAGATTATCCAACTTTAATTCTTCACATTTAATTTGTAGGCTTAATGAATATTGAGCAATGTTGGCTCAAGTAAGATGCAATGAATATACTTAACAGGAAAGCCTGCTTACAGATAGTAAATACAGCTAACACAAGCATAGATCTCAAAGCTGTACTGTTATACATCTAGATGACATATCTCTACAGTTTGTTTTGTGCACTGCCAAGTTATGATTCACATATAATCAGAGTAGTCTGTATGAGGGATTATTATCAGTTTACATTATATAAACATCTATATATAGAGAATTGATAGAAGAAACCTTTCTCCTGTTTCAGTAGCCCTTGTACACCATTTTATCATTTTGTGAATATAGCAAAATGAGTTTTTTATTTGGAGTTGCAAGTAGAAGCATGTGAAGGACAAATGCTGCTGTCAGCTGTTTGCTGCCTATGGTGCCTGGACACCACTTAGGTCAGAGATGAGCAAGGAGTAAATTCACACAACACTTTTGACATAAATATGACCACTGAGCTGACTTCAGAGGGACTTGGGAGCAGCGCCTAATTAATTGCTATCACACTAGCTAATATGTGAAGTTCTTTCATGTGTATGTAGACATGGACATATCAGGACTGGCTTTGAAGACTCAAAAGGTATTCTTGCACTGAAGTGATGCTTCTGCCACTAGCCACAAAGAGGTCCTTGTAGCTATTGTCAGTATATGGCTTCGGAGAGGCTGCCACAAGGTGAGTTTCACCATGATAACCTTGAATCTTGGCATATAGAGAAAGGCAATTGTCTGGAAGTTCTTCTACAGGTGATGGAAAGAGATGAGCACCTCCAAGGGGTGGTTCACTATACCAAAGTAGAAGTCAAACTGCTTCCTTTTCTGCAATTACCTATCTCCCCATGTCTGGGGAAGAGTACAGTTAGCTGGACTTGCAGTTTTTCAGTGAACTAAAGCAAAACCAGAAGTAGACAGAAAAAAAAAAAAAGCACTTCTGGCTTCTCAGATTCACTTGCTCTTGAGCACAGACATGAAGCTGACTGAGAACACTGAGACACCAAAATGTGTCTACTGATAGGTGTATGCTGATGTGCTGAGTGCTTCATTGCCCACTGTAGTCCATGGAGATCCTGGCAGCAGAGCCCAGAGAGGTGACAGTTCCTCCTTCCATAGACCATCTGCACCACGTGCTGGCCTCTCATCTTCTGCTTAAAAGAGTTTCTCTTGTAGCGGGAGTTCAGACACCCAGTGCCCTTGCAGACACTGAAATATAACATGACCTCAATCTCGCCCCACACATGTGCAACAGCACTACAAAAGAAAAGGAAGTAAAGAAGGATCAGAAATAAAATTTAATCTACTAGAAGCTGAAGATTCCTTTAATTAGATATTACACTATTTGTCTAACCTTGAACTTTGACAAAAAAATTGCTTTACCATATTAGGAAAAAAGCCTGCCAGGGAATCAGGTTTTAGTGGTGTTGCATGAAAATTTATCTTCCAGAAAAATAGAATCAAACAAAAAGGGTCACATTGTCCTTTCCTTAGCATCAGTTCTGTCTATAGACTGATTTCTACAGTGGTTCTAGAAAAAAAAAAAAAAGGACTTTCCAAAACATCTGTCCTAGATTCTGTGGAATCAGGGGTGTTTCCTTTTTTTCTCATTCTTGCTATGGTTTCCTATACCTTATTGCATGAACTCAGGTGTAAGGCCAGACATAGAAAACACAGCATAGCTGAAGGTGGTGGGAACTTTAGTAGCTTTAAAGATCTTGAACAAAATCACCTGCTGTGAAGAAAAAATCTTTGTCAATGCCTATAAGTGAGGTTCTCTTGTATTCATGTCATTTGTAAAAAGCAGGAAAAGTTTTCAAATGTAATTTTTCTGCAAACATCTTTCACCCAGTTCCCCCTCTGCCCTTGGTTCATATCTGATGGCTATCAAGTACTAACGCGCATGGCTTTTTCAAGATCAGAGTAATTCCATACCTTGACAAGTTTATATCTATTGCATTATACTGTAAACAAAGCATCAGATTGTATTGCTTGCCCTGGAATGACACACAACATGACTAAATTACAAATGATTCCTTCTCCCAAGAAACTTAAATTAATATACATTGCTTCCAACTGGAAGAGGCACTGTGGATTCATACAGCTATTTTCACAGTGGGAAAACAACAGCAAAATAGCATGGACTAATACATGTAGTCAGTACTGCTGGGCAATGCCTACGTGTTTCCTAGTGTTCAACTGATTTGGAACCATTCACTGACATATCTATTTTTTGTCAGTACAGGTTTCTTTTGTGCAGGTCTGAGGCAAATTATAGAGCAGGATTGGTTTTATTTATCACTGAAAGCATCTTTGCAAATGATAAAAGAAATGGGATGCCACAGATCATAGGAAAATGGATTTACGAGGCAGAGTCTCTGCAAGCAGCAATTATCTCCACTGAGCTGTTTGAAGTAGAAAGGAGTAGGGGAAGCGAGCCCTGCACGCTGAAGCTAATGCTTTTGTGTTGGCAACCTTGGCATTTCCTTTGCCCCACTGGAGTTTCTGTTGCACTTGGGAGACAAAAGTCTAATTAGGTATGGCTCAGCTAAATCTGCTCTCAGGTAGCTCATGCTGCTAGTGTTAGCAGCAGAAAGTAAACAATTTTCTTGCAAGGGATCTGTATGATCAACGGAGTCAGAAGCAGTAATTCTCAGTGGAGGAAATGGTGCATTTGGGGTGTTCCAATGAGATGTGGGCTAAATATGGGTCACAGCAGGTTACTATAACAGAGGAAAAGCAAGTTTGTGCTGCCATCCCTTCATTTTATAGCTACATGGAGATAATTTTTCTTCCCCATGGTATTCAAATATTTAACACATTATAAGTAATGAGTAACTTTTTTTTAACATTATCACTAAAGTATCACATTGCTAGGAATGTATTTCCAAGACAGAATGTAAAAATTGAAGGAATTATATAGTTCACATTTTCTGTCTATGTGAAATATATGTTTATTTAGCCAGATAAATGTAAGTTTATGCCAGGGATAGAAATGTTGCTTACCTGCTGTTTCCATTTTTTATTTTCTTTCTCTCCATGTAGAACTTCCAGTAGCACAAATACTTCATCATAGTATAGATGTTATTGCCATGTACATTTACAGGTATTGGAGAGAAAAACCTCTTTCCTATTATATCGTAAAAGCCATTATGAAGAAAAAATACATTGGTAGAATACAGACCTTGAATTTTATGACCTTTTGTGCTCTATTCTGAGGTAGTTAAAGTCAGGAATGTCAGTTATAATATTAATTAAACACAGCTTGACAGGAAGCTTAGATTAATTAAATAAATATCTGTCATGGCAACTGAAAAGAGGATCCCTATCTGAACAGAAAGAATGGGCCTCTTTTTCTTTTATTTTGCTATCAAGTGAAACTGCTAAAAAGACATATAATACATATAATAATTATAGCTATTGAAAAGCCATATAAAAGTATGATTGTCATTGGAAAGGATGCAAATACACAGTAAGTGTGTTATTTATGATTAATTTATTTGTTGATTAAAGAACTCTTTATGGTGTGTTCTCAAGATCATTATGTTATAAAGGCAATACTTTCTATTGGAAGACCGTACCTTTACCTTGTGCAAATTTTTTTGATTAGACATCAGTGCACTCACATACTGCTGTTCAAGTTCTTCTATCAAGGAGCTATCCAGCAATACGATTCATGCTCTAGAATGATATCCCTTGCTTGGAGGCTAACCTCCAGGATACTGGGTGCTCACTCTAAAGGGATGTATTTTCACAGATAGATCCATGAATAGGTAATACAAGGTGAAGAGTAGCAAAAAAAAAAAAAGTATGCAAAAAAAAAAAACTAAACCCACAACATATTCAACTCAAGGAAGCAGAGTGACAAGGATAACTTCTCCAGCAATTCTTTCTGATTAGTACTTTCACACTAAAAGTTTTCTTGTCATTTGAAATAAATGAGAAGAACTCCAGGCCACTTCCCTCCCTGGTCTATGTTTATGTCTAGCATTCTTTCTGAGCAAAAGTTTTAGTTTCTGTGCTTATAATTTTCTGGATGACTAAACTAGGTGACATGAGAAAGTGGTTTGCTCAGAAATATCTGTCCAGCTATACAGTCTGTTATACTAGATTGAAGCAGAGGAGGAAGACCATGGCAGACTCAAACACTACCACTTCCTAAAGCCAGGTGAGATACGTGGCTGCGCTTGAACAAACCAAAAGATTGACAGATTGTGGTATTTTTAGTATTCTCATTATAAGAGCATGTTTTAACCAGATACTGGGCTGGAAAAAACAGCGAGCACTTCTCATTCCCAGCCCTACACAGCAGCAGAGCCAGCAATCTTGGCTCTCAGGGCTCTAGCAGAGGGGAAGATACTGGGTAAGGAGGAGACTGTCTGCATCTTGGTGCAGGATGAGTTGAAGCCAGGAGCAATGGGTATTGAAGCATTGCAAAAGGACAGAGCACTCTGCTTGTTTTGTCATCTCACTGCCAGGTGGTTGTGTCTTCTTTGTGGACTGTCCTGCCTCTAAGGCAAAACAAAGTGGGGTGTTGGACTGTTGCTCCCAAAGACTGTGCACATTGTCTGAAGGTGTGGTCATTTAGAGTTGTTTATGTTCAGTCTTGTCTTTGCTACGTAGTAAGAACCTCACTGAAAAATATTCATATTTATGTACCAAATCTCAGGATAAAGTTACAATTCATGTGTTGATTCCAGGTTCATCACAAGACTTCAGCAAGGGCATCGCTTGAACACAGACAAAGGACAATTTAAGATTCCATGTTTTCTTTGACTTAATCAACCATCCTTAATTCATGAACTTCTTCTATTAAAATGGATTAATTTCTTGAATTATTGTTTAAATTCATTAGTCTATGTGTCTCTCACATTTCCTGTCTTCATTTTTCACTAGCATGGAACAGATTTCAGGATGTAAAATCGTAGTTATTTTAAATGGTATTTACATCAAGTATTTTGAAAATAACTGTTCTGTAATTGGAAATGTGGAAGTCAAAAGTTCTACTACAAAGAGTGTTTATTTAAAATGTTCTTATTTTTAATAACTAATCAACGTTCTGTGGCCTGAGGACTTCATTTTACAATAGAGGAAATCTAAACATTGTCAGAGTCAAACTGTATTTGTGGCAAACAGAGAAGTTATCTCTGACTCGGCAAATTTGAAACTTTGGATTTGTGTTCTGAGTTTTCAACCTCCTAGATGTAAACAAGAAGGTACAATTCTCTTTACAGTTACTCTTACTTAATTTCCAAGGAGAGCTAATGGAAACTGCATTTGGATAAGTCTAATCAAAAGCTGTTGTCTTGACATTTTATTTGCACTGGTTTATTTAGTTAGTTATAGAACAGCACATCTACTTTCATTTTAGCATTGTCTAAGCATCTAGTAAATAATGTCGAGAGTCCGAAAAGTCATTATGGCTGTCTGGATAGGATTCAGGGTCAATAAAAATAAAAATAGGAATAACACCGCTTGAAAAAGATGTGCAGTTAATTACAGTTCCATGGAGAAGAACAAGACTGTAGAATAAATACCTGCTGTATTAGTCCTCTGATGTCACATCTATCATGCAGGGACTCTACACAGCTGAGCAAGAGTACTTCAAACTAAATTGGTTGGCATTTATTGACAAGAATGCTGCTGTAATACCAGCTCCCTCCCTATAGCTACATCTAACATTTGTTTACCTGTTTTCCTTACATTCATTCCATTTCCTTCTATAGGTTTACAACATGTGACAAAAGCTCTTTTGCCTGGTATTATTTGGCATCGTTATTAGACCTGAACTTTGATGAGCTAGAACAGCCATAACCCTCAGAATACACGCAGGAGGCAGAAATTTATTTTAAAAATCAGCAGGGCTGGGTTTTTGCTTTCAGGAAGGACTCTGGCTGCTCACATGTCACTGACAGAAGTAAAGTAAGGCACGTGGAGGGATTCTTTTCCCTGCTTTTGTTTCCAAATACTGCTGTGACATAAAAATCTAATGACTGCAGGTCCTAGAGCCCTTCTGACCAATTTTAAGACAGCCACTCTTCTCCCAGACTGTTTCTGGGCAGAATTGGGAGTTCACATGTATAAGAACATCTCTTAATAGCACATCCGTTGCAGTCAGAGATGGCCTGTGGTGAGAATACAGAAGCTAAAACACAAGGACATGCCAGAAATGGAGTTAGAGTGAAGCAATACATTTTGTGCACTGAGAAATGAGCTTTATTCAGCATAGCTTATCCGATCTGTATACCAAGTGAGACAACATCCTGCAATACTAATAAAATGCACACAAATATTGCATATATCCTCAAATTATGACATCAGGTTTAAAGAAGTGAAGTTTGACTACTGCTCCTCCCAGTAATGCATTTCTGTTTTTCTTCCAGCTTCTTAGTTACAGGTTTTACTTCCTGCAGATTTAATCTCTAGTCACAAAAGAGAGAAACTTGTTTATTCGACTCATAAATGCAAGCTGAGATTCTTACATAATTACAGGTGTCCAAACAATAAGCACAGAGGAGCTGGCAAGGCTACACTGGATAATCACTTTTAAGATAGAACAAGCAGAGAATCTCATTACCCAGCTGAATAAATCCATGCTTCAGCCACATCTTGAACTGCTATGTGCAATTTTCATTCTCCAGTCTCCAGAAAATACAGAGAATAACGGGGAAAGATTGAGAGCAGGGTGATAAGGATATTAAAAATGTGGAACTATTTTTAAAAATATGGAACAGTTTCCATAGGAAGAACAACAAAGTAAACACTAACTTAGCAAAGAGTGAAACTGGAGTAGGAAGCAGGCAGAGGTGGCACATTTTAAAAAGAATGCACAGAGGTGCACCGGGAATTGCTGCTGACAGTCTCTGCCAAAGCAAGAACTAGAGGATAACTGAAGAAGTAATCAGACATCAGGCTCAGAGCAAATTAAGGTACTGATTCTTCACATGGTGCAGGTAAACTACATATTTTTTGAGGTACAAAGCATTTATATGATTTTTAGTTGTAACTGAAACAAAAATTATCCAAAAAACCCCAACATCGTGGCTATTAATTACAAACACACCATCTCTGACTCTAGGAGCCCCTGGAGCCAGAAAAATATTCTAGGGAAACATCATGATATTTTTCACTTGTTCTATTCCCTGAGGGTCTGCTTTTGTCTGCCTGACAGCTGGATACTAGGGAAAACAGATGCATCTATCACATTCTCTGAATCTAAAATCTTTAGTTTGTCTAGTTTCATAGCTGCCAAGTATTATGAAAATCAGAAGTAATCTAAAGACCCCCTAATTTTTTTTTTCCTCTGGCTAACAACACCCCAAGGCACAAAGTTGAATTTGATTTAGTTTCCTGAAGTTATTTCCATGAAATCTACAAAATCACCTCCTGGACTCCTGAGTCGCTTTCCGCCCAGAAGCTCTGAGAATTGCTAGGGGACCTTTAACTGACAGCATGCACAAGTGTACAGTGAGATGTAAAAGTGCTTTACAGTATTTTATCACCAAGTATTTGCACCTATGCTAGGGCATTTCTCCTGAGTGTTATGTGGATAAAGGGATGGATGAGGTCTGTCTCTGTAGAGGTAGGTCTGGGGACAACCTTCAGAGGTGGCATATGTTTGAGGGAATATGGAGTTATTCTGAATGAAGAGTGATACTAAGGCACACATTCACACTCAGAGTTGTAAAATTAAGAAGCAGCATAAAATTTCTCATTTCTCAATCAAAAGACTGCTTCCTAACATTAAGAAGGCAATCAACCTACAAATGGTGTTGCTGATGGAATGACTTGCACGTTGTTCTTTATAACAAATCTATTTTCTGTGAAGTGTTAAAGCAGTAATTGGTTAGCACACAAATATGTCCACTGTTATTTGTAAAGGAGTTATAGAAATAAGGCAATATACAGTATACTTGTGCATACAGTATACATATTTGTCTCAAAATAGGTTACCTCTGGCTGGGAGGGAGTAGGTAAATAACTTAGTGTATAGCAGTGATCTCTGTTCCAATACTTTATCAGTTTGCAGTATTTTGCTTTCAGTGTTAAGATACATATTGTTTAATCTAAAATTGAGTCCTCTGTCTCAGTGGGTATCTCAGGCAATATTTGCAGTAATTATGTCGCTTTGAAAGCTGCACAGGAAAACAACATTATGCCATTTTATCTCTCTTCACGGCTATCCAAACAACGTTAAAATGAATCAGAAGTGCATTGCATTCAGAGTAACAACATAAACATCCAATCTCTCCAGCACAGCAAGTGTCATTGAACAATTAGCAGGAGTCCTCCTCCATATATTTTGCACTTAGCTATTTTACAGAAGAGCATTCCTAAAAATCAGCAGTTCCTTCTAGGCCTGCATGGAAAATCATTCATAACTTCCTCAATTTTTTAAATTTACATTTACCATCTTCATTGTTTTGGTGTCTTCTGGCACGTTCCAGATAGCTGCTTACTGAATGTAAGGTCTAGAAATCTTAGCTAGCTCAAATTGAATACAAAGATAAGGAGACACTAAAATCTGACCTGTCTCCATATTTACTTAAATGAAAATATGTAAGTATTTAAGAGGTTAGTAGGGACAGTAATAGTCACTGGTGCCACAAATAGAGCTGTGGAACAGATTTATTGAGGAAATATTTTTGTTGCTCTTCTTTGTACCTTCTTATTTCTTCTGAAACTGGGGGAGCCATAGTTAGCACAGACTGAAAAATGATGTAAAAGAGGTAAATACATAAATATCTGAAATAAAAGTAGTGATAGTAATAGTCACTGGTGTCACACTTGACTCATAGAAGAGGTACTACCACCAAAGATATGACTGGAGGCTCAGCCCAGCATACTGCTAAAGTTTAATTTAACAAAATGAGTGAGATTCAGAACCAAGTGTCAGTAGATCATGGTTTATCTATGAAAAAGATAACAAAATGAAAATAAATTCAACCAAATCCAAATACATTTGCCTCATGCCTCATTTAGAACATCCGAGTAGTATTTTTACTGTAAGATAATATCCTACGGTCAGGATGTGGTCATGAATATGTACCCATTTTATCCATCAGTGTTTTACATATGATTTTTTTCATGCTTAATTTCCCTTGTACCTTGTTAATCAAGTAGAAAAAAACTACACATCTAATTTATTTCCTACTGTGTCTATTGCTTTGTTTTCTGTGGCATCTGTGTAAGCAATCAAATACTGCAATCAGTTGCTCATGTTGGAGGTTGTACTTCAAATGTATTAATCGAAGCTCTCTGAGTCAATCTAATATACATAATGTGGTGTAAAAAAAGTGCAGTTATAGCTATTACGTGGTGACTGGCACTGCTTAGCATTCATTTGATTTTCAAACTGCAGTGGTAGAACAGTTCAAAATGTAGACATATAATATTTATACAACAGGATGAACAAAATATAAACATCTTTTCTATCTTGTGTGCATTGTGAAGAAAAAGACCCAAGTCTTATTACAAAAATGAATTCAAAGACAATTTTCTCAAGAGAGAGTTTGCTATTCACAAAGTGTTTTGACGAGTCAGCTGAGAGATCAGAATGAGAATTCTAGTTTTACTTCTGTGTTGCAATGGGCAGGGCACTTCTGTGCTCACTTTTCCCCATCTATAAAATAAGGAAGGAGCAATAATGAGTTCTTAGGTTTTATGATTCACTTAATGTTTGCATAGCAGTTTAAAATATCAGGAGTAACATAAAAATAATTACTACTGCATATATTATAGCAAACATCAATACCTTTAATTCCAGTATGTTCTCTTGTATTGGTTCTATATTTTATTGAAGTATAACTTGTGATTTTTATGTAATGAAAAATAGATTAGTAATTAACATATAAAATAAAATTCTGGAATGAAACAGTCTAAACCAATAATTTCAGTCCCAAGAGAAACAAAGGTGTTTAAACATGTTTTTACAATAAAAAACAAACCATTAAAAAGTTGGCAGGAATTCTCTGGGCATAATTGCAGCTACACTTGTTTTAAAATGTCTATTAAACCTGTTACATCACTACAGTACCAGTAGCACTCCTCTGCCTATGGGAAAAGCCCAGGCAATAATTTAAACTAATTGAAAAATTGAAAATTTAGAGCTATTATAATTAATTGTGAATCATTAGAAACACCACAATAAACATTTTTAAAAACCCACAACCCAAACAAACCAAAACACAATAGTTCATAACATAACAGATCACTAAAAAACTGCTGGACAATCTAAAGATTTGCCAAAATACTTGTAGTACAAGGAACAGATAAAAAGACAAATCACAGTCATAATCACACTTTTATATCAGAACTCAAATTTGCTATCATATCCTCCAGTGTTGAGTCTCCCTGAGGTTTAGTGGAGCCCATTCCCACCTGGGTTTTATTATCCTCACGTAAGTTTTTGTGAATATTACATACCCTTGGAACAAAAGAAGTGTGGAGAGTCCCAACACCCTGCCTGCCTTCTGATTTGGTTTGTCAGGAGGAGTCATGAGGATACGATTTGGGAGAGGGAGTAATGAGAATGTATATGGTAGGAATACCTAAGTGTTCAACCTCATTTTCATGGTAAAGCAGTTTTTATCATTAAGTGGGGAACTGGGGAAGGGGGGAGGGAGATGTGATAAACAAGCTTAGTATGTGTCACAGTCATGTGTCTACACAGGTACTCTCAAAGAGGATTTGATGTCCATCCCAGGCTCACAAAGATGGCAGTGTGGCAACTGGGAAGGGACCTATTGGAGAATGTTAAAAGGTTGTCTGAAAAGTAATGGCCATTTTTTTCTGGTTTTCAGTGTCTAACACTGAATGCTCCTTCTTTCTTGGTATTATATTGTTATGAAATAACTTAGTTGTACTTGTGCTCTGTATGACCTTGTCCTCCTAAAGCTTCACTGCAATACAGATGTGCACACATGTACATCTAATTATTTTTTGTTGTTGTTGAGATTTCCATTAGCTAAAAATATCAGAGATGCCACAGGTGTCATCTGTTGTGTGACTGGAATTTGAAGAAAGTGAAGAATTTAAAAGTGCACAGGTTTCTAGCAGAAAATTTTCACCCCTGGAAAGTCTGAATGTTCAGCATTGATATTCCAAAAGAACTATTTAAGATCAGATCTGGTAAAAAATATGCTTGAGTCATAGTGTCCACATATCTCCAAAACAGAGACTTTTATAGACACTGATGAATCCGAACCTATATATTTAGCAGAAAACTAATGACGTATGGGCTTCTTGTCCAGCTTTGCATTCATCCAGTCATTCAGCACAATCACATTATACTTTTTTAAAATGTAGGAATCATTCTACTTGAACAAACCTAAGCTGTCTGCATCACATCGTTACCAGTGACTTCCAATGGGAATTATGCAGGGAAACAGAAAGACCAAATAAAACCCCTTACTTCTTCTGCTTTTGTAATTTTCTCCTGTTATGCAAAAAGCAGCTCCAGCATTGCTTGTGAATAGCCACTGTGCTGGAACAGCAGGGCTTATTTCATAACAGTTTCTCCAATTTAAAAAAGAGCAGGAGACTAAAGAGGAAAGTACAGTCAAACTGTGGCCAGCTGAAATGAATAGACTATATCTGAATGGTAAATTAGAGACACCTTAGCGTGTGACTTTAAATGTGCTTCAAAAATGGCTTTTCACAGGAAGATGCGATTAAATTAAATTCCTCTCCAACAATAATTTACAGCTGCCAATTATAAGCTTGTGAAACGTGTCAGTAGAGATACTGAACACATTTCTTGCCAATCTGAACTTCTCTTAAAAAGTAAAATTTCTGTACATTTGCACAGTATTATTTTGTTTCTGTTTAGTGGCACTTTCTATTCTATTCTATTCTAGAGGAACTATGTTCTATTATTCATGAATAATTTTAATTACTATATCTATAATTTCAACCACATCCTAATTTACTACATTGATTGTCCATTGAGATGCTGTGAACTGTAAATGGTTATTTCCATCTCTTCCTCAGCAATCATGTCAGTTATTCAGTCTTCCCACTGCAGACTTTTTATTCAGAGATAAAGTTGGTTGATTATTTATTTTTACAGTACTGGTGTCCAAAAGAGTTAATGTTCAGTTGGTGGCACATATTCCTCATTAGAACTGTTATGGTTTCACACTGTACTGTGTAAATCTGAAAGTTTATATGATGAAAAGGAAATTCAGGCTCTCTTCTCATTCCCCTGGATGGAGAAATATGCCATTTTCAATCACACAGCAACTTGTGCTCAAAGTCATGATCCTTACACGGCCATTTAAAATCTGAAAAGTGAGATCTATACCTCACTTTGCTGAGGCCTCACATACCTGGATATGTGAGGCCTCAGCAAATACACTCACTCTTAAATAAATTGCAGACATATTGTCAAGTTTGAGGACTAAAGCTGCTTGTTCCTGATGGCAGCAGGTCAAGAGAGGTTCTCCTCCTCCTCTACTTTTCCCCTGTGAGGCCTCATCTGGAGTCCTGTGTCCAGTTCTGGGCTCCTCAGTTCAAGAAGGACAGAGAACTTCTGGAGAGAGTCCAGCACAGGGCCACCAAGATGATCAGGGAACTGGAACATCTTTCATACGAGGAAAGGCTGTGGGAACTGATACTATTTAGTCTAGAAAAGAGGAGACTGAGGGGGAATCTCAGTAATATTTACAAATATCTAAATGGTAGGTGTCAGGAGGCTGGGGCATCACTTTTTTCCTGTTGTATCCAGTGACAGGAGAAGGGGTAATAAAAAAAAAGCTGGAACATTAAACGCTACATTTAAACGTAAGGAAAAAATGTGAGAGTGATAGAGCCCTGGCACAGGCTGCCCAGGGAGGTTGTGGCGTCTTTTTTTCTTCCTTTCCCTTTTCATTTTTGAGCTAGATACCAGAACAGCTGATGAGCTTAAGGGACTAGTGACACTTTGTATTTAAAATCATATGCATGGCTACAGAGGGATAGTGTTTCTCCATGTTCTTACTTTTAGTTACACACAGACACAGAAGTGCGTTTCATGAAAAGGGCAGATGGTATCACCATGTAGGCAGGATCTGGGCCACAGCCATCAACTGAACTACCTGCTTGTGAGGACCTCCTAGTAAAGCAGAGGCTGGTTGTGTCTCTGCCCTTCTCTCCTCCCTACCTCAGCCTTCCAACAGGTCTCTGTGAAGAATTGAACCAGAGTAAGTCCTGCTAGATACAGTTACAGAAAATAAAAATTATCTGGATTTTTTTAGTGGGACAAGTTGTTTTAAATTTTTTAATGCACTAAAAAATGAATCAGTTTTATCTGCCCAATAACTCTGCGTTTTCTTTTCCTTTTGGATAGACTTTGGTATTTTTAGGCAACATATACATAATTTCTTCCTGTGTATCACTTTAATGATAACAAAACATAATATGCTAAAGCATAAAAATGTCATCTAGTTACAAAGATGTGATTGAAATTGAGCAAAGAAAATTAACGTGAAGGTCAAAAAGACCAACTAAAACTTCTTCAATTTACCTGCTATAAAATGATTCTACTCCTGATACCACTGCTGGACCTATAGATTCAGAGGATAAGGATGCTTTGATTTTTTAATTACCAATAGCTCATTCAACTCATTATCCTTCAGTGTTTATTATGAGTGAAAAGCTACATCAAACATTCACTAACTCTTTTTTGGATACTGAGAAGTATTAAAGATTTGGATTGTGAAGCAGATTTCAAATGTTTGCAGATGTACCATCTGTGGCTATCAAAACCCTCTGCAATACCATATGTGAAGCCAAATCAGATACACTATAAACCCAGAGAGAGAGAGAATAGATTGTTGGAAGTAAATATTTATCTGACGAAAAGTGAATGACAAAAATGGCCCTGAATAGAAAACATTACCATTTGCTGTCTTTTGAAAAAGACTGAAAATATATGCTTTTCTGGACTGGATGATCACTAGTATCTACAGCTTTCTGGGCATTGACAATGGAAGCCAGGCATTTTGGTTATTATGAAGTATCTGAACATAATATCTTAGGACTGTGATGTTAACATTGATCATGCAATTATTTGACTTTCAGATAGGCTTTTGATGTGTCCCCATGCTGCTTTTCACACCTGCAAAAGTTATCCATGAGCATCCCAAGAATGATAACATGAGAGACATGACTGGCATAAAAGAAGTGACCTGGACAATCTCTCCTTCAACAAGAAATGCCTGAATTGAGAAATCGTTATTTTCTTGCAGGTCTGTTTGGTGTCCAGCTGCATGCACAGGTTGTTAGTAAATATCTAATAATTGCCATTCCCCTTACAGCTTGGTAAGAGCAACATTAAAGCTACTGTCACCTCTGCTTTACAGGTTCCCTCCCTCCTTCACTCCTAAGGAGGGACTCACATCCCACTGTTACTCCTGAATGTACAGGGGTACCCACTGAGCTGGAAGCCCTTGTCTGACTGGTCTATTTGGAGACATGCTGTGGGGCTCTGCCAGGTAAAATGTTTCAATTTTTTTTTACTATATATAGTCAGTAAAACTGTCCAAAAATGTCAGATGCCAGCATGTGTACATGCCTCCTGACACAACCACATACATAACACAGAAAAAAGTCCTTTACGGAAAATGTCAGTAAGTCTGATGTGAAGGAACAGGAGAGACGTTTTTCTTCTTTTAGTAAAGATAGAAAAAATATACTGGGAAAGTGAGAATTGGTGATGCAGGACAGTATCAATGAAAACAGCCACATTTAAAAATATCTATAAAATACTGGAATCAGTGAGAAGAGAGGCCTAATCTGGATTTAGAAGAAAAAAAAAAAAGAGCATTAAAAAATTAAAGCTTGAGAGTCCTAATTTTCAGAAAGCATTCTGTCTGCTTTGCTACATCTAAATAATCTATGACACATTTGCAAACATCAAGATGTCCTGATGCATTTGTTGAGAACTACATGGAAAACAAAATGTCAATGGGTCACAGCATTTAAAAGAAAGTAATGAACTTATCAATGCAGATAAAAGCAGAAGGGAGTCTCACATTCAGAAACATGGTTGATAGGGAAAAGCATGGGAACCTGGCTTTACTGGTGGGAACTACTTAAAGCTCTTCATCAAGAATATGGTGTGGGGTAAGTAAAGTCCATGAACAGACATTTTGCCTCCAAAATATGACCCTAACAGAAAATGATACATTCTTTTTCTTGTTAAGTGTGATACATGAGCAGGATAGCAGATTGAGGACTATTAAGACTCCTTAGCCACGTTGCTGCCACATTCCCCAAGCTACAAGGGAATCACGACTTTTGTGCGACATGAAAGGAGAGAAAGCATCTTCTTGACAGCTGGAACAGGGAGAGGTTTAGAGGAGGCCATGAAATTATTGCCAGGAAGCTGACCATGCGTCCCTGGAGCAGGAATGGGTACCCACTAAGCTTTTCTTCTTTCCAAAAATGCTCAAAACATTTCCTATGTAGATCAGCTTCTGGGATGTAAAAGATTTCATTTTTAAACCTTTCATTTGTGGAATAGTTCTTCCAGTGTTTCTTGGAATAGGAGTAAACAGAACAGTAAATCCTTCCAAAATTGAAATAACACATATAGAGATAAACATGTTAAAGTATGAAATTACTCTTTAGAGATTTCTAAGTTTCCTGGGAAAGCACTCAGTATAGCTGAGTGTCTGAATGTCACCCAAGAGGTGTCCCTATGTGGAGGGAAGGAGAGGTTTCAGATTGATCCCAGAAGGCAGTGATGAGTCCTTCTGACTTGTCCGTTAACATCTCTCTTGCCATAAACCTGTCCTAAATATTTATATTATATGTTTACTTGCAGATGGAAATTGAGTGACTCTGGTCATGTAGACCTTTGTTATAATTGGTGCAAATTTTCCTTGCTTTGCTTTTAAAGGCATAGACTTGAAGAAATTTATAGCACACGCTCAGTGAGGGGTGGTCATATCTTGGAGACGGGTTAGCCTTTAGGATGGAGGTGTGTTTTGGTATTGTAATGACATTATAATGAGCAAAGTTCACCCAAAGAACACAATTTTAACAAAAAATGGAGAACTGTTGGCTCAGGGTAGCAGCTATGCTGCTCATTAGTTCTATGGTACCATCAGGTTCCTATCCATGTGTGGATATCACAGGGCCTGACTGGTGTCTTCACTCTGCTCCACCCTCCGTGCTGTTTCTCTTAGAGTCAGTGTAACAAGCTCCCCGGTGTTGCATCTAAGGTTGCAGGTTCTGTCGCCTAGGGAGCTATCATGGAACAGAACAGATTCCTTTCATATTCCTCCTTGAAAGTTTCCTTAATGTCGTATCTTCTCTTAAAACATGGATATAACTTTAATTTCAATAAGTCTTAGTAAGTTTCAGTAAGCCATCACTAGTCATGATCCCATAGGTATTCAGCCAAGATGATAGAGTCCAAAGATCTCTTCCTCCTGGATTTTTATATACTAGATAGTCACTGGATTAAATAATTGTAGCAGTTATTTATATTATCATCTGAAACTGCTTTTCTGAAATCCCATTGCCTTAATCAATAGTTTCTACAGCAAGGTAAGACATAGGANTTTATATTATATGTTTACTTGCAGATGGAAATTGAGTGACTCTGGTCATGTAGACCTTTGTTATAATTGGTGCAAATTTTCCTTGCTTTGCTTTTAAAGGCATAGACTTGAAGAAATTTATAGCACACGCTCAGTGAGGGGTGGTCATATCTTGGAGACGGGTTAGCCTTTAGGATGGAGGTGTGTTTTGGTATTGTAATGACATTATAATGAGCAAAGTTCACCCAAAGAACACAATTTTAACAAAAAATGGAGAACTGTTGGCTCAGGGTAGCAGCTATGCTGCTCATTAGTTCTATGGTACCATCAGGTTCCTATCCATGTGTGGATATCACACGGTCTGACTGGTGTCTTCACTCTGCTCCACCCTCCGTGCTGTTTCTCTTAGAGTCAGTGTAACAAGCTCCCCGGTGTTGCATCTAAGGTTGCAGGTTCTGTCGCCTAGGGAGCTATCATGGAACAGAACAGATTCCTTTCATATTCCTCCTTGAAAGTTTCCTTAATGTCGTATCTTCTCTTAAAACATGGATATAACTTTAATTTCAATAAGTCTTAGTAAGTTTCAGTAAGCCATCACTAGTCATGATCCCATAGGTATTCAGCCAAGATGATAGAGTCCAAAGATCTCTTCCTCCTGGATTTTTATATACTAGATAGTCACTGGATTAAATAATTGTAGCAGTTATTTATATTATCATCTGAAACTGCTTTTCTGAAATCCCATTGCCTTAATCAATAGTTTCTACTGAAAGGTAAGACATAGGAAATAAGCTGTCATGTTTTAAGTGGTGTTAATATTTACTACAGTCATGCTAAATTATTGCCTATCCTCTTCTGAAAGTATTTGCATCTTCAGTCTCTGTCCCAGCATCTCAAAGGGAGCCCACAGAGACACATATGATGTTTGACAAACCCACTGAGTTCATATGAAGACATACAGGATATCTCTACAGTCTGAGCTGTTTCTGGGGCCTTACAGGCACAGGCAACAGTCAAACTTTGCAATCAGCTGAAAAAATGAGGGAACCAAATTAAATTTTCACCTACAGCTAAATTTACTGTAAGTAGTGTGATGGTTAATGCTGAAGAAAGGAAACATGGGCTTCTAGTTTGGGGGAAGGGAGAAAAAATTGTCTTTACTATTTAGACATTTATAAAAAAAGGAAAGATTTCAAACAACATCAAAACAATTGACTTCTGTGACATGTACATACAGACTAAGAAATGCGTCCAGAAGCGGGCAATAAAATATAACAATATTTTCAGTTCAAGTGTAGATATTTATGCCCATTTGTCAAGGAAATGAAATCATAAATGATTGAAGTGAAATCCCCATCCCAGTTCCCCTCAGTAAATGAAACTCTGAGAAATTAATTCAGTCTGTGTAATTTATTATGAAGACATGATGCCTAATTAAGCAGTTGCAGTAACAAGACACATTGAATTACACAAGTGGTCAGATGTGGTCTTTTAACAGACGCGCTACTACAGGTAAAAGACTGAAAAAAAGGTCAGCCATGAGCCTCCCAGTCCAATTAGCAGGATGAGAACTGAAATCCTGCAAAATGTAATTAATAACCATGTTGTCATCTCAGGACTGAACACAAATAATTGAGAAAAGCACAGTCCTGGTATTTACCCAGACTCACAGTCTAAGAAATGCCAAGAGCTTCTCAGCACTTCATATTCAAACATCAAGATGACTCACACACTAAGTTACCACAAATAAAAATGCAAGGCCTCATAAAATTGTTAGAAACGTGGGCAATGTCCAACATTAAGAAACTTTACTAAATGTATCAAAGCAACTAGGTAACTCCATATAAAATGAGAAAAGAAAAAGCTGAAGATACAGCAAGGTAAATCAAGCCAAAATGTTGGTAGAAGTCAGAAATGGTTTGACAACTAATACGTAGAGATATTTTAAGCATCATAGAGGCTTACTTGTAAATAAGAAGATAAAATGGATGGCAGCCTGGATGCTAATATTTAGAGACATCAGTTTGATAAATCATGACCTATTAAAGGCAGTATAGATGTCATCAGTGGAATAAATATTAAGAGAAAAAAGTCCTGAATGTGTAAGTATGATGGAATTATAAGCAACAGAGTAGTCAAATGTTGAACAGCTGGTGCTCTAAGTCTGTTACCAAATGAGTAGGTTATGCAAAGAGAAGATGTGAAGTATGTAGATTTTAGTTAAAAGTTTGATACAGCATTCCATGAATACAAGATATATATTTTAAAACAATTGGATAACATACTTGCTAAATATTCTGAAGGATGAATAATGCTGTGATAAATGACAATGGATTTAACTAATAGAGGAAATATTTGGTTTACCTAAGACCATGATCAACAGCCTAGCCCTTTCTTTTGAGAAGAAAGGGTTTTTGAAGTAAAACCTGTATTTCAACATTACCCTGGATGACATAAACTAAAGCCCATTCTGTCCTATATATACGTAATATGAACAGTAAATTGCAATATGAGTGGGTTAGTGTTTAGTGCAGTCTGATGAAAACAAGCCCATCTTCACTTACACAGTGTAAAGATGTTAATTCATGGTATCAGTAGACAGCACATCATTCACTGACACAGCAGTCCACACAGACTGATCATGATCCAGATTAAGCACAGCATAGAGAAGTGATGGCCAAGAAGATCAGGAGAGGGAGAGAGTAATAAGAACATCAGCCTAGGTTATTGAAGAGGTTACTACACTGAAAGCAAGCCAAAGAGGCATGGAATGGAATGGCAACTGACTCAGAGATTCACAAAAATGGTGCTGTGCACAGGATTTAGGTTTGCTGCACAGTATGCATACTGCCACTTAAATGCATTCACAGTCTGGAATAGTGTTCCTGGGGAAAGATTCTGCAGACATGGTTAGAAATCTGCTGTCTGGTTGAGGTTCCTTCATGGTAACTTTAGAGAGAAATATCCCAACAGAGCTCCGTGCTTTGGTCTTTCCTCTTTTCCCTTTTCATAGTTTTATGTTCTTACACAAATTTAGCTGCTCTCTAAACAAAATTTGTAGCTCCAGGGTTTTAATGTGCATCAGTTAAAAATTACACTTGTCTCTCTGACACATCCCTCGAGATATCTAGATGTCTTGTCAAAGCTGACATAACTGAGAGACTTTTGGATTTCCTTTCCCCAACATTTTCATAATTTTCTTGTGAGATACTCTACTTGGGTAGGGATACCCTACTTGGCTCACCCTACTTGTTTCTTGCATCTATCAGTGAGAAGTTGCCTTGGCCCTAACTCATTTTTCCTGGTCAGACTGTGTCCAAAGTTCTTTCTCTATAGTTCTCAGTCTGTTTCCTGATTTGCCTGTAGGGCTGTAACTCTTCCTCAGCCTTTTGGTGTCTAATTGATTTATTCAATATCTTTTTCATAGCTACACTGTCAGAGTAAAACTTGTTCTTAAAAATTCCCAAACTTCTCACAGCCCCCCACCTTGGTCACCATCCTGGCCCAATTCTTTGAAGATGCGTTCTTCTGCAGCTCCCATTTCCTGATTTTGCCACACATCAAATGTTGATTTTTAAGCATGGCAGAGTGGGATCTTATTAGGTTTCCCTCTCACAGCACCCATAAACACATCAGATCCACTTAATTTTCCTTCTTCACATCTCTCCTTTAAGTTCTTTTAAGAGCTGATTTTTTTAAATAAAATAAAATCCTTGACAATACCAAAGATATTTGTCTGTTATTCTGTCAAATACTCTCAATATCCCCACTCTGTGTACCCTTTGTGTAAAAACTATGTGTTATGTCATTATTGAGTTGCAGACTTTCTGGGATGCGCATTTGGGTAACATTTCTCACAAGAAATGCTCTCCACTGAACTTGTTTCTGAATTCCACTGGGAAAATCCCACCCAGTGTGAACCAATCCAAAGAAGAGGAGATAGCTGAGCAAGTATGAAAGCAGAGTGGCTCAGTTTGCAATTGATCCTGAATTTCTGGAGCAACTACAGTCACCACAATACAAAGTAATACTGAGTTTTTCAATCTGTGAGTCTAGGGTTTTCTTCTTGCCTTGTCACTGTGGTACACAAGCCTGCATTTACTTGCATATTGGCAACAGCTCCTGGATGTTGCCATATACTCTATAGCAACAGTCAATGCGACACACAGGACAATAATAGTCCTAAACTGTGTTCCTTTTTACTGTTTGAGCAATAACTTTGATGGCTGCTGTCATAGTTGTGTGTATATAATCAGATTTAATGTTTTCCTTTCACAAATTGACCACCAGGGTGCTCTCTAATTAAATTTTCCCTCCTATAGCTTTATGTTAAAGATACAAATCAGCTGTTTTCTTGGGACTAGGTTTGCACACTAGGTTTGCATCTGTTCTGGGTTTTTGTATGTTTCTACTCAGTAGAAAGCAAATATAAACACTTTAAAACCAGGATGAAAGTATTTTTTGGTTTTGTATCTAAAATTTAACATACAGTTTTGAAAGGGCTAACTGTAAACCTTAAAGGGGTAATACTCACCGATACTGCTGAGAATGTACTTTTCCTGGCACATGTACATGTATTGCACTGTTACGTGTGTATTTTAAACACAGAAATGCAAATAAATCATGTTTTTTTCTTCTGATACCTTAACAACCAAAGCTGATTTTCTGACACGCCAATCTACGGCAGCTGTCTGATCTTTTAATCTGTTACATATGCTTCATCTGATGCTCTCTCTGTAGAAGAACACGACTGCTGTAGACATCATTATGCCTCTTGATCTACAAATTGAAGAACTTCACCCTTTTGCATTCTCAAAGTGAGAAGTAATGTGCATGTGGGATCTTAGTCAAAGCTGCTTAGTCATTGGGGGATTTAGGAAATACATTGTGAACACTCCTCTGGCCACTGAGCTATAGGATTTTGGAAGCAGCTCACCCTTTCTCTGCTTATCATTTTAATAAATTAAAAAGGTTGTCCATCCTGTGCTAATCTCCCTTCAACCCTTACTAGATCAAAAGGCTACAGTTGATTATCACTGAAGATTAACAGGATTTCAGACAAATGTTTATTCGTATGTTACAAAGTCACTGTCAATCATTCATTGTACATTTCTAAGGCTTGCATAGTGGAAATGAATATTATTAAGAAAGAAAAGGGAAAAAAGCTTGAGGTCTGGCTATTTTTGTCTTCTCCAAATCACAGAAAGACATGAAAGACTGTCCCCACAGCTTTGCTCAGAGAACAGAGATTGGAAAGAAGTGTTTACATTTTACTTGTTCATACTCCAACATCACAAAAAAACCTGACAATGACAACCCTATTTTTTCTTACCCTACACAGTCTAGGAGGGAAGACAAAAAAATACCTCTCAAACTAGGATGTTATAGGATAGAGTAATCGAAGTCTGTATGGTCTTGTAGAATGTCTATTTAGAGCACACCTTATTAGAATAAATTTGGGATTAATCTTTTAAGGGGAAAAAAATGACCATTGTTCCACTGGGAGTGGAAGTGAAAAGAGCAGTCTGTTATGCCAAACTACATAGTAGCTTCATGATGCAGGTGTTCATCTGAGAAGTGGTAGCTTGTGGGTGCACCAGAAAACTTGTATTCAGAAAGCAATAATTTACTCTTGATGATACTTTACAAGCAATAATTTTAACTCCCTGACATGGTTTAGGCCCATGCAGGGACAAAAGGCCACGATTAGACTCAAGTACCAAAGACCCTGGAACTCCTGAAGGACAAAGAGGGTTTAATTGGACTTATGGTCTAGGACAAAACAGACCAGGCTACTCAGCTTGAGGAAGAAAACAGAAAATAATTTAATCCACCAACAACTAAAACATAACCATAAAACCCCAAAACATAACCAACAGAAAGCAACACAGAGTGGTACAATGAAGAAGAGCACAACTAGCTCTTTAAGACCACCTTCTCCCACCCGTCCTCTCTTCCTGGGCTCAGAGCCCTGATACTGGTGCCTTTATGTCCTCCCCTCCTGAACGGCCAAGGGGGACAGGGAATGAGGGTTTCAGTCAGTCTATTCCTGATAGCTGTGATGACCATACATTGTAGAGATCAAAGTGAAAATTGGAAGTGTTTAAAAAAAGAGTTGTAAATTATTTTTCATGTGGCACACGTGCCAAACTGAGAAAGAAAGAGAGAGACTCACAATATCTGACCAAGAGATATTAAGTTACTTGCTTTCTGTCTGCAAATTTCTATATGCAGAAGAGACCTCTGAGAGTAAA
The DNA here is from genome assembly GCA_013401255.1 of Urocolius indicus. Classification (NCBI taxonomy): domain Eukaryota; kingdom Metazoa; phylum Chordata; class Aves; order Coliiformes; family Coliidae; genus Urocolius; species Urocolius indicus. The sequence continues at coordinate 41,025 of WBNH01004386.1, forward strand.
CATGCTTTCTGTTCAGGAGAGTAAGACATGGTGAGATTCAATGACCAGAGTAAAATATAAACGAACAAAGTCTAGAAATAAAGTCTGTGTTGTTTTTTTTTTTCCTATTTGTGGCGACAACTAACAGCTGGTGTGCTTTCCATCACTGTAAAGATTAATTCAGGGTTAAATATATTTCTAACAGTTATATCATAACTCATTCAGAAATTATGGGTTTGAAGCTAAGTACACTGTTATGACTTATAGATCTTAAGCATGTTTAAATATTATATCTGATTAGTTCACTGTAATTATGCATTCTTGCTTTTAAAATTATTATTTAAATATAAAATCTATAAGGAACAAATTTGCTCTTGCTATGGCTGCTAGACACCATCCAACATTATCTACTCATGTTTGCAGTGAGGATTTCTAGCCCTTTTTTCTGGATACAACATATAAATACATTTTTGATAGCTATCAAATAATATTTGACTCTTGCTCTCTAGACAGCAGCTGTTACACAGCTCGAAGTAGAACTCTGGTAGGCCATTTTATTGCTTCCAAAACACTACAACAACATAGGCCACAGAAGCAACCCTTTGCTCTGTCTCTCTGTTCATAACAACCATGCCAACACCATATCAGAAAATAGGTCACAGAACTTTGTCACCAGAGATACTCACATAGCTTCTTGAGAATACTTTGAGCTTTTCTTTTTACATTTGTTTCGGCAATGTCAAATGCACAGCTTTTTTGTTGAATTTAAGTTTCATGCAGTTCTTTTGCACATCAGCAGAATATGCAAGGTAGAGTTATCCTGAGCCAGGCATGAGATGCAAACAAACTGTCATCCACAATCCACCAGTAACCAGTACTGTGGACTTCACTTTCAAGCATTCAAAACAATAAACCTATCAAAGAAAGTATGCATGAGGAAATCTGACTTGTTAGGTCGCATCTTCCCTAACCCGTGGCAGAATTTGGTTTAATTTATAGAGAAGCTCTTGTACATATATGTTGTAAAGTTTATATTTTTATTTTATCTGAAAATTTTTATGTATACATACATCAATGGCTACGTATATCTTTTAGCTATATATATTTTTCTATACATTTCAAGAGTGCCCTTACAACTTAATCAAGTATCTTCTAGATCTTCATGTTATAAGACAAGAATGAAAATATTTTCTACTCTCTTTTCTAAACTATTGATCATATACACAGTATCATAACAGAGTGCAAGTTTGAAATAGGCAAAAGCTCTGTGCAATCCCACTGTGATAAAATACTTTCAATAAATGCGAAGTCAGAGCAGGAATTGACAATGAATACATATATTAGTTGATATGTCTCTGTCTATTTATTGAAAGAGCTCAGAAATTCTTTCATTATGGAACATGTTACAATGAGTAATTGTGCAGTCCTGAAGCTGGCAAACAGTTAGTGGTCATGGTACTATCATACTGTTTGGTGGAATTTTTAAATGACTTTAATAATGGACTCTGAATGTCAGGGTCATCTCTCTCTTGAAAGAAATTCTGTTTCTCCCATGGAAAAGACACAGGACTTTCTTTTACACAGAACCAGGGCACACTGATTTGTGCAATTTCCAGAAATGAAATGAGGAAATGAAGATCTACCTTAGAGGAATATATAAAGATGCAAGAAGTCGTTGTCCTGGCAGGAGCGTTTTGCCTTGCCCAAGTCATCAAGACAAATGTGTGGCAGATGTGAAGAGTAATATTGCCCATGTTGCACATCTCCTTCTCAGCCTCCCTTGCAGGGCCACATACTTCTCTCCTGTCTTAGTTCTGTCTGAATTTCCAACTCATGGGGATTGAGAAGGATGACTTGGAGGATTCAGTGCACATCTAGATTTACTTCTACATGGTTCCACAACATGGCTGTGGGAAGACAGTGCAGGTAAGAGATCATCCTGCAGGTTAACCTTGCCTAGAAATGCAGGATTCAAAAAGTAAAATCTCCTTTCCTCTATGCCCATGTGGATGCTAAGACTTTTGGGCTGAGGTTGTTAACGTTTGCTCTAATCCTGGTTTGGCTATTGTGCTGAGGTCTTCAATACTCTTGTTATCCAGCTGTGATTGCCTCTTTCTTATTCTCTGGATGAAACAGACCTAAACTCAGAAGACTAACACTATTGTGAGAGAGCTGAGCTTTAGGGTTTGCTAAACTATCTCAAAGCTTCAGAACTCTTAAGTTTGTGTTACAAATAAATCTCTTACTAAGTGAGCTCTCTAGCCCATTAAGAATGATTTCATTTCTTTTCAATGAGTGTATCACAGACTCTCCAACCCGAAATGCACATTTCTCCTACACATCTAACTGATAATAATGTTATATCTTCTCCATGATACAAATCAAAATGCTAAAAATTCAAAACTAAGCTAATGAAGCATCTCCTTATTTAAATTCAGTCACAAGGATCTCTTTGAAATAAGTTCTTGTGAGATGCTGACCTATTAAGCAATGCCTCTTGACTACAATACACAATCTGGTGAAATACTTACTATCCTTCCTCTTCAAGCCTCTGAAGAAAAGCAGATACCAACAGACTACAGTCACAGCCTGCTCTGAACATTGTGACCATCGTTCTTTTTTAAATCTTGACAAACTTTCTCTTTTCAAATGATGAACTGCAGCAGATGTGACACTGTCTGGTTTCTGTGACCACATATCCAAATATCTCTGGAGATAAATACCTTGTATCAACATATTTGTAAACATTTTCTTAGGTAATAATTTTTCCTCATTTTACCTCTTTTTGCCCACTACAGAAGTCAGGTTGCTTCAGTAAGCCCACCAGGTGACTTGGATGTAGCCAAGAGAGGTGCCATCATCATCTTTAACTTAAACAGTTTTTATTGTTTTGTGGGTTTTATGCTGTCATTCCTATTGTTAAATTTGTGTTATCCCTAAGCAGCAGAGGGAGAGGCTTTTCACATGCATTTCAGAAGTGTAGGCAATCACCTGGAAGTCAAGGTGATCTTAATTCAAGGTTAAAGATTCAAGCTGCTCCAATTCACCACAAGCTATCAAAGAGCCATCAGGAGGGATCTTGCTGGTTCCCAGCTTGTGTCATTTCCCTGCATGTGTTTTTCACACAAGGAACCAGCCTTTATGGACTTGCCAGGGAACCCTTGCCCAGGAGGAGAGGATGCAAATTCTAGCTCCTTCCTTTGATTACTCTGGTGAAAGTTACCTTAATCTGACATCCACCCACAAACAAAAAACTATTCCAGAGTTGACTTCTTTCAGAAGCTAAGGTTGACTGCTTTCACAAACTGTCTGCCTCGAGGTTCAAACAAGCCTTTCTATGTTTTTCACTGATTTTTTCCCTACACCTTTCATTACATAAGTCAGAAGCTAGGTAGAAAGAGCATATCACCTATAATTGTATACTTGATAATACTATGCTGCTCAGCATTTACTGTGATTTGAAAAGCATAATAGAATTACATGTAGCATCTATAATTAATCACTCAGTATGGCATTATATTGTGAGAAGTCACCAAAACACACAAGCTAGGGTTCCTATTATTACTTACACTTGGTAAGCTTTGCTCTTCTGGTAAGTGATGCAGGAGTTCAGGGTGGGGGAAAGGGGAGGACCTAGTGGCTTAAAATAATGGGCTTTAATGCAGGCAAGGACAGCTGTGATAATCTGACTGAGCTTCTGTGTATCATAGGCCACAGATTTCCACACACTAATGCCAAGACAGGGCTGCCTCCCAGCCAGCAAAGATTTAGAGTGAGACAAAGCAGTAAGAGGTGGTGAAAGCAACTATGTTGTGCTGGTATGCGATATCCATGGCAGGAGCAGGCTCTGGGCACCATGGAGCACACCTGGCAAGACAGTGCACTTCACAGGCTGGCCCTAACACAGATCACTTCTTTTTATCAGATCTGACCTTCAATTCAAAGCTCCTCTGCATCTTTTGCAGTTCTTTATAGCAGTACAAAGAAGGATTTGTAAAAGCTGTCAGTCTGTTCTTCTGATGTGGTGTCACAGGCAACTCTCACACTTATTTTAGGGCTGGAGTGGTGCTAGGGCATCGTAGCAACAGTCCTAAGCAATAAAGTGAGGGGTAGCTCTTTACAGTCTGTTTGCTGTAAGACCTGGACAAGATTTTCAAGTGTAAGTACCTAATCTATCATTAGAGGGCTTAGCAACTGACTGATTTTTAGCATGTTTAACATTCCAGGAAGAGCCATCTAGAGATGTTGTGGCAAAGGAGGGACTTGTGATTCCAAAAAGCTGAGGTCAGATATCACAATCATGAAGCATTTTCGTGTACTCCTGCACAGCAAAGGGCAGAGACCTTCTCAAAGTGCAGAGCAACAGAGGGAAGACAATTACATGTCTCTGAAAGTCACAGAGTGATATTTGCACCTGACCAGTAGTTTCCTGTGAAGTCATAGTATCTATGAAAGCCTTCCCATCCAAGTGTGATGCATTCAAATATGATAGTGAATTCAAAACCCACCTCAGTCAGTTGTTTCAATGCTTAATTTACTTCTCTTAAAATATGGCCCCTGGGTTCTGATCTGAATTCTTCAAACTGCAGAGACTGTATTTTGGTTTGCTTTCTTATTTCACTTTATTTCCTCGCTCTGACATAGGCTTTCCTATATAATCTTGGACCATTCAAACTCTTCTTACCTCAATTCATTATTACAAAGTGGAGAATACATTTTGCTTCTCTAACCTCTATATCACATCAAGATTAAAGACTCCATTGCGCATTGATCTTTTCTGCATCTTGACATACTTTCTCAAGTGAATGTATTATTCTTTTGGCTATGGCTTGTATAGCTATGCTGGAGTAGAACCTAAGAAAAGGAACTTTTTGCATTAAATATGTCAGCATCTTTGCAACTTTGATGTAATTTATGTTGCAAATTAAGAAACAGAGTAGGTAACTGCACTGAGTTACGATTACAGCAGTAACTTTTCTTCTCCTAGCCCACACCACAGCACTCATCCAGCTGTCCAAAGAGGCTTCATATTGTGAAGAATTAATATTTTACTGTCTTTCTCCACATCACGTCTGAGCAGAACTGCTTGAATTTCAGTCTTGCTAAAGAGTATCCTTTCCAGGAGAGGCAGTGGAGCATCTAAACGGACTGCAGTCTCACCTGGGTGTTAACTCCTGCTTGCTGCCAATTAGAAAGCCCATCATTTCACCTCAACTTAGCAGGATCCTGCCCAAGATATTGAACCTATTTTTTGAGGCAGTCAGTACATAAACAGTCAGAGAACCTCTGGTGGCTGAGATTTTTGCCATCAGTTCATTTCTAGTTCTCTTATTTTCTTTTCTTTTTTTTTTTTTAAGCTGTATGGCCAGCAGTACAAATTTTTACTAAAATCCCTTCTGACTTTTTTGATCTATCAGATGCATTAACCAAAGCAAAGTTTTATTACAGATAGAGTGAAAAAGAAAATAACTTAGAACATATAACTGCATAATTATTAACAATCTCACTTAAGTACTTCAGAGATTTTTATAGGACTTCATGGGGGTTAAGGCTTAAGAGGTTTACAAACCTAAGTGATATTTTATGGGTTTTTAGGCCACTTTACAGAACTGTAAATCCAGGTCAGCTTTAGGGAATACAAGTACTGATGTGTTTTTTTTGGTGATTTTTTTTTTTTTTTCCCCTACAGCAACTATAGGTCTGGGCTCTTTAGCTTGAGTAATGCAGGAGACTGATGGCTTACCCCTAGATGGCACTGCCTGGCAGCCTGGCTTCAGCTTGCTTCCCATCCATTACCTTGGTTTCATAGCCAAGTTTTCTACAGCACTCAAGATTTCATGGAGGATAGAACAACAAGATGAGGGAATTAAATTTCTGCCAATCTTGTTTGAAATTGAAAATATTCTCTTTTCTGATGCTTGCAAATAAAAGAGCAAATAATTGCTCAACCAAGGTGCGATAAAGCAGGAATTAGATTATGTCTATTTTTTCTGTGCGTGCAGCAGATATTTATTCTGACAGGGCTATTTGCTGCTAAAACCAATGTTCCAGAGGCATCAAGATGGGAAAATGCATTTTTATGAACCTATAATCTATTTGATTTTCCTGCAACCTTAGGGAGCAGTGGCTGACACAACATATTTTTCCAAATTAACTACCTTTCCCATTATAACTCATCATGGTACAGCTTGCAGTTTGCTTTTGTTTGCGTTAAATTGATTATCAGTGAGAGCATTTTACACTGCAGATCAGAAACCTTTTGTGAAACTCATGATAGAAAAGTGATATCTGAATATTAAAGCTGTTTGGATTAGTTTTAACTGGATGCAGTCCTCATGAGAGGATCGAAGTTCTTCAGAACCATACAAATCATTGGCTCAAGTTTTGCAGCAATCCAAATAATCAGAACTAATTTTTCCATTCGTTTAGCCCTACAATTATTTCAGTTATAATTTGTTTACTTGTGCATTTACAGAGAAAATATGAGCAGGAGAGGAAAATGCTTTTTTTAAAGGACTACCACTAATAATAGTTTTTCCAACTACCATTAATATTTGCCTCTGTGAGAGTACATGTAGACAGATCCAGCCACAGTTTAGGTAAGGAAGCACCATTGGCATCTTGTTGAAGATGGACAGCCACCTCATGGTTAAAAATATCATAAGGCCCATTTGATCGCACTTTTAAAGGTAATAATTTAAAAAGCTGTGATTTTTCTCCACAAATATATCAGCCTATAGCTGGACTGTTTTACAGGTAATGCTGATTCATCTCTCTCTGCCAGCAATTCACCTTTCTCTTTACCTCATCCTGCCACATACCATTCCAAAATACTGAGCCATGACAGTAGCCCAGTTATAGGAATGGTCTTTTGAGGTTTTAAAGGACTTTTACTGTCATTTTGCTATTACCAAAAATGTAATAGATTGCATGTAACTTTTCATTAGAGTTCTGTCCTTTTTCAGCTCTTCTCACATAAACATGTTTTAATGATTCTCATTTACACTGAGGCAACTGGGTATCCAGGCTGCTTTCTGAGGATAGTCAATGAGCTACTGGTATACACATCCCATATGTGTACCAATCAAATTAATTATTAATGAATGAATAAAAATATTTTTTGAATATCTAGATCTACATATAAATGATTTGTGCAGCACCTTCTTATTTTATTTCAGTTCATACAGCTCATACACGGCACTAAGCTTTGAACCATGATAGGAAAGTGCTGGGAAGAGGTCTGTGTGGATACTGATAAATGCACAACTGTTTTTTTCAGATTTCCCAAAATGAGTCTCTATTCCTTTTCTATCAACCAGATTGGTAATCTTTTGTACTTGACAATCTTTTTCAATCTTTATTGTAGGAGTTCAATGTGATACCAAATATAGACTTGTAACACTTGGATATGGGCTGTAGTTCTTCCATAATCTTCTTTGGCAGTGAACTGCAAGTCAAAAGATTATAAGGCTTAGTATATAAAGCAGCAGCCTTTCACCTGCCAGTTAGATTGCTGTCTTAGTTTAACCTTGCTTTATGTGCTGACTTTGATTTTAGCATGTTTCTAAGCAGATATTAATTTTTGCAGCCAAAAACTGTTGTACTATGTCTTGGATAAAAGGTGAAGCTTGGTTCTGGAGTCTGAAAATTCAGGTCAAGATTTAGAAGAAAACGTGTTTTTAAGGAATAGATGTGTATATATGTAGAACAGTACTCACACAGGCATTTAGATGCACTTCAGATACTCCTTCAAATGAAGCTCTTTGTGCATATCCAAGACAAATTTTATTAATAAAGTCCAGGACATGTTTTCAAGCTCTGAATACCACTTTCTCAGAACCTACTTGCCCAGTGTTGCGCTAAGATACTTGAGTACTTCACTATTACACCCGAGGGATGGCACTCATTACTCTGTACTGCAGGTAGTGACATCTTAGTCTTAGAATCATGCATCCTTTCAGTCATGGGGAGTAAGAACCTATGAGTTTGTTTGTAAATCTTATTCTTAGTGTCTTAAACTGCATCTGTATTGAATGATACAGTTTTGTGGTCATGATGGTTGCCCACAGGGCCATATCCTGTATTCCTCTTTGATTCTGTGCCCTAAGAGGAGACGGGGGATTGCTACCACCTGGGTTTCTAGCCTAAGGAGTGAGTATCACACCATCAGCTCTGTACTAGAATGTATTCACGTTTTTTATTCAGTATTAACTGAACTATGTTAAAAAGAGTGGATTAATTGTGAGATTTTCAATGAAAACCAGACAAAAGGGTGCTGGTGATTGACATTCTGGTGTCTGGTAATGACTTCAGCATGTTATTGTAGCTCTTCAGGTACTATCATTTTTCTTGGCTTAGTCAAGAAACACCTCCACAGGAATACATGAGAACAGTATAGTATCAGGGTCTGTAGAACAAGGAACTGCTTTTCTGCCACAAGGACAAAGCTGCAGTTCTCACAGTAAACAACTATGGACTAATCTGTTCAAGGGAGAAACTGTATTGCTTGGTAGAGACAGTGAAGCCTCATAGCTACTGTAATGGTACCCACCCTGCCTGATGTTACCAGAGGTGGTCTTTACACACAGAAGTAACTGGTTCATTTTGCTGTCAGCACACCAATTTCTACCAATGCAAAGGTATCCTTGAGGGAGAAATAGCCTGAATATTGTTTTGGTCAGCCTTTCCTATTTTATTTTTGAAATCAAATTTGCTTGCTGAATGAGACAGAATGTAAAGTTGTTTAGTCCTTTTCAAAGCCAGAGAGGTTTTGTTTGTGTGAATTTGGAGAGGCTTTGATAACTAAATTTTGTAAGTTATTTACTTAATATTTTGTTGGCTTGGGAACACAACATGTAAATTCCTGGCAAGGTATATTTCACCATTTTGAATATTTGTGGGGCTTGTGTTTTATATCCTCTTGTAAGTTCCAGGCATACTGTTGAGGACGAAAACTTGCCTATTTGTAACATCTTCTCCCCACTCAACAGACATCCCCAGGCCCCCTAAAGTAATCTGAATCATATCCAGAGGTTGAATGCACCAGGGCACTGAGAGGTAAGAAGTCCTTCAGCTTCGGGAGATGAGGCAGTGCCATCCTCATCAGCTGCTCAGTGCTCTTTCCTCTGCTCAGAGCCCACCTGCAGAGCCTGACACTGGCTGCTGATGTGCTTCTTCCCCACAGGTGCAGCAAAGAAACTAATCCAAGGGCAAGTCAGGCTTCTGCAAGCAGCTTGACCTCAAGTCTAAAGCTTTAAATAAAGCTGGAATACCTCCCCTTAAGAAGAAGGAAATAGAAAAGAGAAGTCAATGGAGAGTTAAATAAATAATGATGACAATGCAGTAAAATGCAATTTCTCAAGGAAGGTGCTGTTGAGAGGCACAGGTAAGATGGGACTTATGGATAACTTTGTGGCTAGTTATCCATCAGACTTGCTCCAACGTTAGGATAAAGCATCTGACAGAATTATACCCTAATGACTGATATTTCAGAGCTTATTTCTTTCTGGCATCTGCAGATTGCTTATGGGGATATTATCTACTTAACAGAATTGCTGACAGTTATCAAAAGCAAAAAAGGCAGGCAGTGAACCAGAGGCAGAGAAAAAACTTTCTGTGGTTTTGGGTCATGTTTTGGAGAACACAAAAAGCAGGAATTACTTCATATTTTCTCTTAGGACTGGTCCTGTGCTAATGCCAGGCTCAGGAGGTATTTCAGAAAATGCTGATTGGCCCCAGCTGAAGTCACACAGAGGATCAGGGCACTCCCATTGTTAGTTAATTCACTAATATAGATACAGCCTTCATGCCGATTGCCTTCTGTTGTCAAAACAACATAAGGGAAAGACCTAATGCTGGATTTATCATAAAATTATTAAAGAAAGCTCTTCTCAGAGGCAGTGGAACAGAAAAAAAGCTTCTTTATGAGCTCCTATGCTACCTTAATTCCAGCCCTCTTCTAATATTATCAATTTTGTAGGCAACATGAGACAGCAATTTCTGCCAGGAACTTAGTCATAGAGTCATCTCCATTTCAGTTTCTCTTACAGTTTCTTTTTGCTCCTCTATGAGGGATGCTATTTTGCTTAAGCATTCCATGGGACCCATGATAGGTGAAATGGCCTTACATCATCTATAGTTGTCTTAATCTTCAAAGACCCCTTCTGTTCCTTCACCACTTTATCCTTCCCACATTCATATCCCTATCATAGAAAAACCTTACTAATTTACTTACAAACACAGAAAACAGCAGCACAGTGTGCATCATTGAAAAATTATTTCTTCTATCACATGAATTCCTCGGACCAGTTTCGTCTGGAACACTCAGTAAATAGTCACAGAATCACAAGGGCTGGGAGGAACCTTGAAAGACCATTTAGTCCAACCCCCGTGCCAGAGCAGGACCACCTAGAGCAGGCTCAGTAGGAACTTGACCAGGTGGATTTTGAATGTCCTCAGAGAAGGAAACTCAACAAACTATCTGGACAGCCTGTTCCAGTGCTCTGTCACCCTCACAGTGAAGAAATTTTTCCTTATGTTTCTTTGGAATCTCTTATGTTCCAGCTTGAACCCTTTGCTCCTTGTTCTATCATTGGCTATCATTGAGAACAGCCTGACTCCATCCTCCTGACACTCGCCCTTTATATATTTGTAAACATTAATGACATCACCCCTCAGTCTCCTCCAAGCTAAAGAGGTCCATCTCCTTCAGCCTTTCATCACAAGGGAGATGCTCCACTCCATCCTTTTGCTGGTCCTGTGGCTGAACTCTGTCCAGCAGTTCCCTTTCCTTCTTGAACTGAGGGGCTCACAACTGGACACAAGATTCCAGACACGGTCTCATAAGGGCAGAGGAGAGAAGAAGGAGAACCTCTCTCGACCTACTGCCAACACCCCTGCAAATACACTCGAGGATATCATTGGTCTTCTTGGCCACGAGGCCGCATTGCTATCTCATGGTCATCCTGCTGTCCACCAGCACCCCTCGTTCCCTTTCTCCTACACCACTCTCTAACGGTTCATTCCCCAACCTGTACTGGTACATGGGGTTATTCTTTCCTAGATGCAAGACTCTACACTTGCCCTTGTTGAATTTCATTAGATTTCTCCCTCCCCAACTCTCCAACCTGTCCAGGTCTCATTGACTGGCAGCACAGCCTTCTGGTGTGTCAGCCACTCCCCCCGGTTTAGTATCATCAGCAAACTTGCTGACAGTGCCCTCTGTTCCCTCATCAAGGTCATTAATGAATAGATTGAACAGTACCAGTCCCAGCATCAGCCCCTGAGGGACTGCACTAGACACACACATAATGACAATATAAACCTTTCAATTAATTAATTCAGAATTTAAGGCTTTATATTCAAAACTTTTTTGCCAGATTGTAGAAACTAGAATTCAACAGAAATGCTGTTTCTATTTCTGATATTAACATGTTTTGAGACATCACCCACACTAAACCAGTTTGTTAATTTTATTTCATTAGTTGTTTGAGAGTTCTCTGTTTATCTTTAAAATCCTGGAAATACTTATGTAAGACTTAAGGCCTCTGACAAATCAGTTTCTAACAACTAGTCAAAGTATGGAAAGTTTATCAGTTTCACTCTGAAAAGTTTTGTGACGAATCTTTGATGTTTATTATTTGCAGCTCAAGCTGTGTGAGCTTCTGTGGGAATGCTTCTTTTATAGCTCTTTGGAGTGATCAGGGGAACACTCAAGGTTCAGTGTCATGAGAGAGGATGGCAGGTTGAACCATTTACCTGCCTCCCCCTGGCCAAAACTGTTGTGTGTCTGCCATCAAGACTTTGGGTCTGTTAAATGTCCAGTAAATGCAGTGCTGTGACCCACCCCAGCATTCAATGTGCTTGTCAGTAAGTATTTTCAGGTATTAATTTTTAAGATCCAAGACATTAGAAGGATGGTTTCACTTGAAACTATTTACCTTGTGAAGAAGCATTACCCTGTCGAGAGAGTTACAGAGCAACGTGGAATTTTTGCCTTCATTAAAAAAAACTTTTGCCTATAGGTCCAATATAAATGTTTATGATACCTGTAATATTTCAAATTTGAAAACATCTTTTGTACAACACGTTTATAGGAATGTATGGACTGTCTAGAAATACTCACACGTCAAATATATTCAGTAAATATGTAATGCTTTACAAAAAATTCCATTCCTCTCTCATGAAAGAGGCATTTATTTTTTGATAAATATCTACAATACTTTTTAATGCTCTCATGACAAGAGGCAGAAAGTTGGTAATTTGCTGGTGACAGTTTTGAAAGGCTATTTGTTCACTGCTATTTATACTCTTTTTCTAAGCAGAGCTATACAGAGCTAAGCAACCCAAAGTCACACCACTGAATTGCACTGTGGTCCTTCACACGACAAGAGCCAAATTTCACTTCACATCATAAAAATATTGCCAGCTAAGAGTGCTTCACTCGTTGCATAACTCTGTAATCTACAGCCAAGATATCAACTCTGTTGGCTCCTGTACAGTGGAGCTTTGCCTGCTTCATCCGTAATCCGGAAACATGCTTTAGACAGAGGATTTACAGTGCCAGGTCACCAAGGGATCTCTTGCTTTTCCCTATCTTGGAAAGTCATCAGCCTAATGAGAAAGAACACCTTGCTCTTCTCACGGCTTCCCAAAGGAAGATGTGCAGCAGCAGCTGCAGCAATTGTAGCAAGGTACTAGCCATCAAAGTGCTCCTCCAGAAAAGGGCAAACAACACACATTTTCTTTTTAAAATTCTTTGTCTGCTCCAAATAGCTATAGATGTATACGAATTTCACTGACATCTCCTGGTAAATGTTTGCAGAAAGAGACAAAGAGAACTCAGAACTGTACTGGGCGGCTGGAAAAAGACATCCTCTTCCCATCTGCCAGTGTATGAGATGTCCCAACATTGCGAGGGAACAGCAGATAGGTTTGATTCCCTCCCATCATTTATCACCTCCTAGTAGGTACCCCAGACACAAGGCATTACTCACTGGAAGTCAGCAGGTGCCACTTTTACTGGTTCTTTCTCTACAGACTGAAAATAATTAAACATTTTGAAAAATAAGGCCCACTGAGTCAGTAACCCAGTATCAAGGGAGTTGTTGCACTGATCTGGGAAATAGACGAGTTTTGAGCATCACTTCAGCTGAATGTTGGGCAGTCACTGAAATCAGGCTAGAGCTGCCTATATTTGCATTATTACATGTTTCTGAAAGACCAGAGCTGTATGAATAAGTTCCATTGTTGTAGTTATGTCAAAAAGAAATATGCTACTTTACAAAACAAAATAATGTTTAATAGTTGAAAAATGGCAGCAGATAATGTTGTTCTTTGTGAAAGCATTTGGCATGACTGTGATGCTTACATTTTCAAAGCCAATGTATTTATAGAAGCCTAATACGAAACAGAAAGTTAAGCTCAGGCATGATGTCTTGATCTGAACTTTGAAACAGAGGTCAGAAAACTGCAGTGTCAGTCACAACGGATACCTGAGAGGATGTCCAACGATGGGGCTCACACAGCTCCTGTCATCTGCAGTGAGCTGTCCTCAGCCCTAAAGACGTCTCAAAGACATCTGGGTTCTCTCATCATCAAACTTTTAACTGAAAATGTGATAAACTACTTTGGATCTGTGGGACAGTTACAAACACTTAGGAAACCACCTGGGAACAGTACCTTTTGTGCACTAGTTTCCCGGAATCACCATGTGCTGCATGCCTCTTTCCTTGAGCAAGAGCTGCAGTTGATGTATTGCAAAAATTAAATGTCTGTGGGAGAAACTCACTGAATGAAAAGAACAAGGAGAAAGGGAAAAACCTGTGTCTGGGTGAAGTTAACTACCTAACCACAGGATGAAAACTGAAGACAGTGTAAGGAGGAGAATAAAAATAAATCATTGCAGTAACTGCCATGTTGCAACCTGTGACTGAGACTTTCAAATCCATGAAGAATTTTAATCATCACACAGAATGCTGACATTTATAGATTTGAAATAATTGTCCATGGCTGAGTAAAGAACTAAACTGATTATGATTCAGATTGATTCTGAGCTGCAAATATTTATGAATATATAAAGTGTGTATTCAGACAGCCTGGCATAATTATTTTTCCTTTAACAAATCACCGATCTTCAGCAAAAGAAGCTTTAGAGAGTTAACAGAAATAAATCTTGATAGGTCTTCTACTGGATCGTTTATTAAAAAAAGAAGGTTTAGTGGCAGATGTTCCTCAATCTTGGTTCCTCAATTTAATGAGGAGCAGGAGTGTCAAGTATCAAATATTTGCATGAAGGGATTGCGACAGCAGCTGTTTAAATACAACAAACTGAATATAGTCGAAATAGTGATGCACTGTTATCCAAATACTGCTGTGTTTCCAGAAGGAGTAGTTTACACAAATGTTTGCTACTAGTTGTATGTAAATACATCCCTAAATAACATTTCAGTGGGCACCTGGAATAATAGCATGTGAAGTTGCTTGACAGCCAGTCAGCATTAGACCAATTTTCATTGTGGACAATCTTGTCACAACCTTTTATGAGATGTATCCTCCACAGTTTCATTCTCTGGCTGCCTTAAGACACAAGAACAACTGAACTGAGTTCAGACAATGAGTTAAAACTTAGGTCTGAACATTGGTCCTAAGTACTGCTTATATACTGAGTATAAGATGAGGAGTAGTATTTCTTTAGTTACCTTCTCCACTCACAGAAAGCTACAGATTAGCAGCTTCCAGAGCAAGACATGGCACCTTCATCTTTATATTGTAAAGCTTTAATGTACATTTTTTCCCTATTTTTCATCTAATCTGCTTTCAAATGTGTTTATATTTGGTATCAAAAATGGTTTTTTTGGCAATGAGTTTATTTGACGTTCATTCTGAAAAAGCTTGACTTGCTTTGTTTTGAACTTATTGTGGAATAATTACCTTTGAGGTGCTTCATTTTAAGTTTATCTTGCTCAAAAGCCATGTTATACCTCTGATCATTCTCCTTGCTCTTGTTTATGTCTTCTCTATGTCTTGAGACAACCAAAACATGGAACTTGGGAATGTGATTATGTGTTGTTATGATGACATTTAAAGGCTGGTTCTCTACTCCCTGACTGATAGTACTTAATCTTCTGTTTCAATTTTGAATTATAGTGAGTATTAAGATGACATTTTCATTGAAAAAGCCACAATAAATCTAGTATCCATCATTTGACTAAGTTATGCCAGAGTTATTTTTCTCAAATGCTTTTCTTTGCAGCTGTCAAGAGTTGTTCAGTTCAATATAATTTTACTTAAATATATAGAAAATAACAATAAAAACATTTTTATATAAAAATATAGAAAATAGAAATAAAGTATCTACCCTACATTATCTTGTAAAGTCATGAAACTTAATATCCTTATGTTTTATGATCCCACTATGTGACTCCTTTTCTGTCTCAGGTATGAATATACCAGCAGTATAAGTCCCATCACAGCCCTTTTGAGGCTGATCATTTCCTCTGTCCTCTCTCCTATCTTTTAGCAAGCTATTACTATTTCAGAGAGCCTTCCTCTTACCCCTTAACAACCTGCTTTCTCTAAGAGATTATTTAAAGGTATATTATCAAAAGCTTTTCTGAAATCCAAGCCCATTAAATAAACTAACTTAGTTAATAAGTTCTCCATGTGCTAACATGTTTGAGATCTGCTATTTCTTCCTGCAAAACCTATGTTAATTCTCCCCTATTAAACCATATTAATTCATGTATACTGCTAGCTATGTTATTTATTATAGTTTCTACTAATCTACCCAGTACGAAATTACAACTTCATAGTCTGTGATTTCCCAGATTCCACAGGAGTCCTTATCAAAAACTAAGATTGTATTAGATATCTTGTGTTCCTTTTGTACTGAGGCAAATATATGTGATAGGTTATACATCACAGCTGAAAGCATGACTGTTTCAAATCCGAATTATCTAAGACCCACTGGGATAATCCTATCAGCACTGATAGTGCTCTGTTGAATTTAGGGTTTTATTTAGATTGTCCTAAAGTGTCTTTTATTGACAATTTTAAGACAGTTCCCCTACTCAATTTCTGTACAGAAAGACTGAGGGGGGTAAGACCAAATCCAGACTTTGACATACTGACTGCTGATACACGTATTGCACTTAGCTTTTCTGCTGTTTCTCTGTCTTTCTTGGGCAACTCTTTCACAGCTCAACCACTCTTTGGTTCTACAAGTTTTCTAATAGATATGCTATTTCTGATATAGTGGAAAAGATTTGTTATTCACATTCGTGTCTTAAACTAGCTGTTTCTTGAACTCCTTCTGGCTTGTCTTGCTATACTTTTGTATTCAGTATGCCAGACTATAAGATTTTTCTAGTTTGGAGATTGTTTCCACACTTTGAGGGGTAGCTCCTTCCTCCCAGAAATGTCTTTGCTCTGATGCATAACCACAGTCTTTTGACCTTTTAAACTTCTTTGGATGGGAATATATTTACTGTGACCTTCTAATCTAATGCTTTTATGCAACCTCCCTGCCACCTACAATCATTTTATTCTCTCCTCAGGACTTTCTCAGTTCCTTTGAAGAAGCCATAGCACTTTTATGCAGTCCCTCGTTTTGAAGGAACGAGGTACAGGAGTTTTTCTATCTTTTGGTGGGCTTTTTTCAGGTCTACATGGCTGTTGGATAGGACTATATTGCAGTCAGTAGTGCAAGATATCTGCTTAATAACGCTTCAGACCTGTGAGGTGATCCACATTTCTCTGCTTGCAAGTTTTCTAACCAGCTGCTCCAAGAGAGAGTAGCTTTAAAACACCTATAATATCCAAAAGTGTAGCCTCAGTATAATGTCCCATCAGGACATATACCCAGGTGTGAAAGTGAATAGGGAAATGGGGAGGAATGAGAGCTGTCTTTTATTAACATGTTTTCTGCCTTTGTGAAGTTTTAATAGCTCCCTTAGCAGTCACAGTCCAGGTGGTCTCTCCCCAGGTGGTTACAGGATAGCTTCTTAGTGTGCTCTTTATGTAAGTCTGAAGTTGCAGTTACTGCCGAGATTGTCTTTCTCTCAGGTCTCTGAGGCACCTATGTACCAATAACTACATATCCTTGGTATCTCTTCGTGTTGGTATCCCTTGGTATATAGACTCATTTATGTACATAAACAAACTTAGGTCTGTTTAGTAAGCACAGTGCTGTTTGGGGATGGCATACATCAGCAGCAGGTCTTTAATTTTTTCTCCCAGAAGACAGTGCAGTGTCAGAGGCCTTTCCCACTGCACATGCAGAAATGCCTGCTCATGCCTACAGATAATGCCTTTCCTTCTAATGAAAAGAATATAACTCAGCATATATCCAGTTTCAGATACTTATTGTCCTTCTGTGACACAAAGCACATTCTACTTTCTCAGCTTCTAATCTATATTATCTATCACATCTATACCAATATGTCTTTTAAAACTGTACTTAAAATGATCTTACAGTATAAGGTCTTCAAGAGAAACTAATTTAGACAAAATATTCAGAGAAGATGGCAGTACTTTACATAAAAAAATCCCACAGCAGAGAAAACAAGAAGTGGGTTTCCAAATTCGAGGGAGAAATATTTGTCAATGGGTTAGATATAGAATAATAAGCATAAGAGACATTAAAATAATGTTGATAGGCATGAGATGGGGTGACAATCAAGGGTGAGAGCAGAAAGCAGAAATGAGAGCTAATACATAGTTGTAGCTATTTGAGGTGTAGAAATGTCAGCCTGCCATGCTGCGGGATAACGTGATGCAGAAAGGTCTCAGAGGCAGCATGAAGAATAGCATCAGTGCTACCAAAAGCACAGAAAGTCTTCACAACAGCTCTTTTCAGAAGAGAAGTAGTAGATAGCAAGGAAGTCATGAAGGTAAATATCTACTGCTGTCTTCAATCATTTTGTTAGTTTCATCCACTGGAAAGCATCATATGAGAAAAATAAACAACATTAGCAGGTACTCCCACCCCATGAAAACAAGTAATGACCAAAGCATAGAGGAAGGTAAAAATTGTTTTCTTTCTTGGAATATTACTGAGTTTGAAAGAGGACTTCATGAGGAGGAGAAGAGCTGTCAGTTGAAGGCATGAAAGAGAAGCATTATGGAAAGACATGGATGATGCAAACTGCTGTCTTGGGGAGAAAATATGAGAAGAGCTGTAGGCAGATGAGAAATTAGACATTAAAGGATGACAAGTCAGATCTGAACCTGCTGTGGAAAGTGAGAAGACATTAGCAGTGAAATAGTTTACCTTGAGTGGATACAAATCAGTGTTTTACAGAGATTGAGAGAAATTTATGCTCAACAGCTTGCTAGAAAAAACAGAACTCCATTCATCATGATGCAAAGCCATTTAGGGGAGTGCTGTAACCGTGGGTATAGGCATACTGAAGATGGAGGAGGAAAAGAAGCACCCATGCTTCTTTCATGGACTACAGTATATAGATATAGGTATATCATAGAAGCATAGAATGGTAGGGTTGGAAGGGACATTTAGAGATCATCTAGCCCAGCTCCCCTGTAGAAGCAGATCAACCTAGATCAGGTCTCATAGGAACGTGTCCAGGCATTTCTTGAAGACCTCCAAGGAAAGAGACTCCACAACCTTCCTGGGCAGCCTGTGCCAGCGCTCCCTCACCCTCACAGTGAAATAGTTGTTTCTTATATTTAAATGGAACTTTTTGTGTTCCAGCTTCATCCCATTACCCCTTGTCCTGTTGCTAGATACCATAGAAAAAAAAAAGGGATGTCCCAACCTTCTGGCACCGACCATTTAGATATTTGTAAATATTAATGAGATCCCCCCTGAGTCTCCTCTTTTCTAGACTAAACAGCAGTCTCACGTTGCTAGGTGCTCTGGTGTTTCATCTCCAGCAGAAGCCTGTCTCCCCAGGACAGCGGCAAGACACTTGGTAGTGAAGATGGGGGAGTTCTTCTCCTGGCCACCTCTTAGCACACACAGTAAAATTTGCCTTGGATAGAAGCTTTCATTCTATTTCTTTCACTGCCTCAGTTTTTCAGAGATCTCCTGCTCAGTGATTGGATTGAGATGAACTCAGTAACCTGCTGGGGCCACTTGTATCCCTACCTGACTCACCATTGTGCAGGTCTATCAGAGGCTGCCTCCTCTGTTTATAACATCCAACAAGAAAAGTGGCAAGGTTGCTTCTCAGTAAGTGGAGGTAAAAAATCAGGAAGATGATAAACTAGGTTAAAAATGTATTGACTACTTTGGATTACTGTGTGGGTTTGAAAACCAAGAAAACAATCCAAAACTGTATCCAGCAAGTGATGTAGCATTTTGTTTCAGAAATGAAAAAAGCTCTCTTGAGCAGTTCACAAATGAAGGGAGAGTAGTTATTTCCTCAGTAGTAATTATATTCCAGGCTATCATTTTGTTTAATCTCTGTATGATTAGATCTGTGAATGTTATACCTGTAGCAAAAACCTGAACTTATGCCAGTATTTTTTTGCATATTATTGATAATCAAACATTTCAGTGCCAAACAGTCTCTTAAGTAATGCATGTTTATTTTTAGTTATGTGTTTATATATATAAAAAGTTAGTTTTCAGAGCAGAAGATATTTGGTTGACAAACATCCACTGAAGAATGACACCAAACTGTTTCTAAAGGCTTGATAAAAAAGATGCAATTAATAGATCTAACTCAGAAGTTTTCAAATATGCCCAAAATGTTGATTCCCTGAAGATTTTATTCCAGAACTTCAGAAGGTTTTAATATCTTAACTTCCACGGTAGTCCCTGGGAACTGGCCACTCCAGAATCCCATCACTGCAGCAGGGTACATCCGTCAGGAGAACCTGGATGCCAATGTGCAAAAGTAAGACTGATCCTGATAGAAAGGCACCTTTCCAGGAAAACAACTGACTTCTAGACAAATCTAGACCAAACAAACAAAAAACCTACTGAAAATTAACAGTCAGCTGCTGGACTATGAAAGATGAAGTCAGAGAAACAATTGACTTTCCTCATATTCCCAGTAAAAACAATAGCTGGCCTGTGAGTACTGAGAAAAGAAAACAGAACAAAACCCTCTTCTGCTCATTTCCACTGAGAGCTGTCTGGTTAGGAGTGACAAACAGGCTGTAGAGTTTGGCTAACATTACTGTTGGGAATTAGAAATAGGAAGGTTACTGATCATGCCATCATTTTCTCTTCTAATGTAGAGATGGAGGCTGGCAGGGAGAATGTTCTTGTAAAAAAAAATAATCAAAAAACCAACAGCTGGTATAAAGTCTGCATTGATTACAGTCTGTTGCCTAAACTTAAGCCAGAGGGAACCTGTTACATCCCTTCCCAGTGGAAGTTTGACATTGTAAAAGTCTAATTGGAATTTTTCACTGTGCACATAGGTAGTACTCCTTGAACTTGAATGTACAGATTCTCTTTATCTGAAAACAGAACAGCATATTTAGTTTCAATTTCTCCCATCTGAAATCTATCTGATGGGAAGGATTAATTTCTGTATTGGCATTTTGTTTAGTCTTTTAAAAAAATCACAAAATGCATGGAAATATTAAAAGAAAAACTTTGAATGTTGGATCAAGTGCTCTGGATATAAAAGTAAATATCACCACTGCTTTGTTTTCACTCTAGATTTCAGAATGAAACATCCTGCTAAAATATGTACTTCTGTCTGTGAACCAGGCTCATCTGAGGTATGTGCTCAGTGAAACATGATGACATACATCATCAATGACAGCAGATGAGATACATGGGGAAAAGTTTTTGTCTAGCCAGAAATATATAAAGACCTTTTTTGGTGAAGAACATCAGGTGAGAACTATACCCTCCCTGTGAGTAAGGACTGCAGGGACATCCCCTGCAAGTGGGATCAGTGCTGCCTTCTACTGCAGCTACCCCTTGAAAAATTATTTCTCTTCTCTTGTCTCTGGCTTCCTCAGTTACAAAGTAAAGATAACAACCTTTCCATTCTTCACATAAATGTTTTGAAGTTTAGAACAGCAAAAAGCTGAGATGCCCTGATACTTCCAAAATAGGCTGCGTGAGTACGTAAGATAGAAGGTACAGCAATAGAACCTTTTCAGCCCTGTGAGTTACCATAATCGAACTAAAGACAAAAGAGTCAACATCCTTGTCAGCAGGAGGGACAGCACTATCAAGAAATCTGTCATTTCCTGCTTTAACAAGAATATAAAGCTCTCAATTCATTGTGTGTTCAGACTGGGTTTGAAACTAAAATACTGGGTAACAGCATCTAAGCTGGAATGCAGGAAGTTCCCTCTTGAGCATCAGGAAATGTATTTTTTACTGTGAGGGTGGTTGAGAACTGGCACAGGCTGCCCAGAGGCTGTGCAGCCTCCATCCTTGGAGATATTTAGAAGCCATTTGGTCATAGTCCTGGTCAATTGGCCCTAAGTGGCCCTGCCTGAGCACGGAGTTGGACCAGATCATCCCAAGATGTCCCTCACTACCTCAACAGTGGATTTCCAGAGGTCTTCAACTAATACATGTAACTGATAGACAAAGTTGTCTGCAGTTTTTCTTCAGGCAAAAATCATTTGGAGTGATGCAGTGATATTGGCCGGAGAACTCTAAGAGTTCTGATGGCAGAAGTGGTTGTTCTACATTTACCAAGAAACAGAGACACGGAGACTTAACTGGGATATACAGATTTTGGAGATTTTACTCTACTGCAATCACTGTAATCTAAAAAAACAGATGAACACTTCATACCCTTAGGAACTGAACTACTGGTCTCATTATCATGCAAAACTAATCACCATTCCCCTCTATCTGCATAGAAATCTTTTCTAGGAAAAAAAAATATAGTATTTTCTGTAATCTAGATAATTCAGAATACTGATAAAAGGCTTTGCTCAGACTTCTCTGTGATGGAATATTTCCTGTTATTATTGCAAGTCCTGTAATGCAACATTTTGTAGACCTAAATAATGTAAGAGTTATATGTCCACATGAAAAGAAATAAAAAAAGACCTGTTCCTGTTACTGAGTGTCACACTTCATACACATGTGGTATAAATGTTGTCTCTCTAACAGCAAAAAGTGAAAATATACAAAGTGTAAATTTAATCTTCTCTTGTTAATAATTCGACACCGACAACAATAAGCTAAGCATCCTGAATATTAATATTTGACAATTAAAAATTGTTACTCTTGAGCACATCCCAAAGAAAAAAAATCTAATGTCAGACAACAGCATCTTCACCCAACAGATGATTCTAATGATAATGTATTGGGAAAAAAAAAATAATAATAATAAAAGTCCACGGTTTACGATCAGAAAGGCTATGTCCTTACTGTATAAGAAGTTGATAAGAATACTATATTTTCTGGTCAGCAGATCATATGCACTGGTCAGTTTGTCCTAGATATTGGGGTAAATTAAATGTTTCAATTGCTTTTGTTAAGGGAATAAAACTACAAAACCCATGTGGAAGAGTGAGGAAATATTTTTCGTATTTTAATGCTTTCTCATTGCCTGGTATGTTCATGAGTGCACATAATATTTTCTTGCAAAGAAACTGGTGACACAGCATGTACATTACATTACTGCGGTGTGGCAGTCTGCAGCTGAGACTGCCACAATCCCTGCTCATTCACACTCACTGTACATCAATTCCCTCCTTGTTTCTTTTCTGGAGTATGAGGGCAACTCAGCCATTGATGTGCTCCTTGAATGTCCCTGCACATATTTTGCTCCGTGATACATGTCCATTTCAGCCCAGAGCACAGAAGACATGTAATGGATGTCATAGCATGGTGCAGATCCAAGGTACTTATGAAATATCTGCATTTCATGGATTGCTTGGAACCCTTAATATTATGAATATCACCTAGCTGACTGCAGTTCGGGAAGCTGTGGCAGGACACACAGAACATCATGACTTTGGCCTATTTGCAGTTGGATGATGAGCAAACATCCTATGCACTATACTCCATCAAAGAGGAATGGGAGCTAGCCCACAATGCAGGTAATATTTCCAAATATCCTTCTCTCAAAAATGTGCTGAGCAGCTTTTAAGAAGGAGAGGTGTAGGAAGGGATTTCTTCAGGTCATGGGGAAGGTGCTTTATTTTTGCAACATGAGAAAAACTACGATCTCTGTCCCAGCATGGATAACCTCACCAAAAACACTGCACAGGAATCCTTTGAGGAGGGATCTGGTGTGAGAGCACCATTCTGGCTCACCAAAAATATCTCATGGCTTAGTGGCTTTGGAAACTGAGCCCTACTAAAAGTCAATGAACTTGAGCTCTTAAGTTGATTATGTACTACTGCCCTGCCTGCAAGGAAGAGGTTGCTCAGTACAGTCCTCTGATGTTGGTTCTATTTACTAGCATACATTTCATCTTCACATCACAATTAGAGAGGGCTGCTTTTATCATTAAAAATAAGCAGTAAAAATAACCAGTGTCGCATCAGGTACAAGGGCTTCCTGGACTGAAAATGGACAGAGATATCCTACTTTGTTTTTGTTAATGTGAGCATTTAGTAGAGAACAGATCAATCTTACATTTGATGACTGTCCAGGGGACATAATTTCTATATATATAACACACCTAATTCATAACCATACAGCTAATATCTACTTGCTATCTAGGGAACTGAATTTATGCACCTAACTCTTTGTAGCACTAATTGCTCTGTTGCAGGTTGCAAGTTAAAAACCTCTGTTCACAGGCAATAAAATAGCTTCCTTACTAACCTCAAATCAGTCAAACATGAGATTAAATTTATGCAGATGAAAGCTCTTTCTTGATCATATAGGGCTAAAATATAACTTCAAGGCTAAACTTGAAAAGAGGGTAATGCAGAACAATCTGTCCCAGAGGGAGAGCTGTGAGGCATTCTGCTTCTTCGAAATGCTTGGAAGCATTTCAATGCCTGACATTCTTACTATACAAGAAGAATATACCCACATAAAAAAGGGAGTCTGTGTCTTGCTACCTGTTACCTTTGTTTTGTGGTCTGGCATATGAGATTGAAGAGACCCTGTCTCCCCTCAGATGGAGACTTACTAACATCCCACTAAAGTCTTGAGAAACATCCTCTGTAGAGAGTTAGGAGGCAGAACAGTAGTGATATCTTTCTTTGACCACAGTTTCTTTTGTCAAAGGCTGGCTCTCAGAAATGGAGAGCCAATATCCTCTCCTATTGCAACCTCTCCCTCTGTATCCCTCTCCCATGTAAGGATCAAGCAAATTGTAGCTTACAGAGATTCTCATGTATTCACAACCTTCTTGAAAAGAAATGATAAAACAAATAGCCTCTCATACAGCAAAATCAGGATAGTGGAGGTGATAGAAATTAGAAAATAATCTGCATTTCACTTGCACTGTTTTGGGACCCTTAGTCAACTTGTGTTTTTACATATCACATCCATGTCCAGAGCTTTGTGGAGAGACCAAGAGGGACAATAAATTATAAAGAATGACAGACTCTTCCTTCCTTGCTTCCTTATAATTTCATGTTATGCTACAGTGACTCATACCAAAACTAAACCAAAAATCCACAGTTTTAGTTTTGATTTTGGCATTTAAAAATTATAGATATTCTTCACAGATTTTTTTTTCCAGGAAGTCAAAGAAGAAGAGCACTTTTTAGATAATTCAACATTTACTGTTCCGTGTAAGGAGTTACTGCAAGTCAATTAAAAGAATCAGTTAAAAATAGCTTTCCCTTGATAAAGGAGAGATTTCTCTCATTAGGACACATAGCTACATTCTATAACCTTACAAGGAAACAGCATTATCAGCTAAACTGCCCCGGTTTACTTTCTTTTGTCTAATTCTGTAACACCCACGTGTCTTGCACAGGAACCAGCTATGGTAGGTGCAGAGGAGTATTTTACTGGTAATTGTCCTGGAACCTAATGTAGATGAAGGTAAAGAGTTTGTATCCTAACTCGGGGGAAAATGAACAAATTATCTGTTTAGAAACAGGGAAAATGTTTTAGGACAAAAATCAAAATGGGATAACTTAGCAGAGAAGAGGAAGATAGTCCATGTAAAGCAGTAGAATTAGGAGAAAGTAATTTGTAGGAACAAATATAATTACATTGAAACTTGGGGAGCTATGGCCCTTGAGAGCACTCCTTGAGCTACATCCTTAGAGAGGTGGCCTAAAGGCTTCTCAGAATAGGAACCCTACATTGAGAATGACTTCAGGATGCATGGATGAAACAGGAATATGGGCACACAGGCCTGCAAAAGCCCTTGCATCATCAAATCGACTTTACCCACTCCTGCAGACAAGCCAGTTGTATCACTCTGTTCAACAGTTTCTGAAATCCATCTTGCAGCTAATTAGGCTGCTGGACTCCACTACTAGGTCTGAGGTTTCTGTCCAGGACTGTTGCACAGAAAGATGGTCAGTTCTGTTACCCGCCGCTTTGCAGAGGTTTTCCCCGGTGCCCTCTCCAAGCTGCTGTGGGCTCTCTCCTGTTGTGCTATAGACAGAGAAGATGCTATGGTTTGGGTTTAGTAATCAGGCTACTTGAAGTTGTAATGTGTATTTTGCCATTAAAATCTGCTAGTGGATTGAGTGTTAATATTCCTTGGAGGTTTTAAAAGTGAGAATTTATGGTGTGAATACTTTATAATATCTAATTTTGTACTGAAGAGGACAAAGGAAATGTTCCATTTCTGGATGAGATTAATACAGAAATTTTGAAGCACTTAATTTTGACTTTACTGAATATTAACCCCTTTACTCAATATTAACCTGCATTCATTTTAAGCCACAGCAATATTTCACAAGATTTGTAGTTAAAAGCAACCCACAATACATGGTGCTCTGTGAGCTGGACAGTGTAGGAGCTCTCTTCATCGTAGCTTTTCTGTTGCTGAGACTTCAGCAGAGAAGGAAGTTTGAACGGCGCAAACTGCAGGGAGACATATAACACTCATTAGCTTTCTGATATTCAGAGTCTTCTGATGGCCTCATTTTTTTTTCTTAATATCTCAGGGCTGAGTCCTCATTAGCCAAGCAAGTACACTGAAATGAATACATGAGGAACTCACTACTCAGAGAAGATGCAATCATCTGTACCTGCTCCACCAGCAATACCTTCGCTGGGCAATGCCTTGCTCCAACCCAGCTCCATCACAGAATTTTTTTGCAATAGGATTTTAGAGATGGTTGGTTTCTGAGACAAATCCACTCTCTCTGTTGGCACAGAATAAGAATAAGAACTACTGGTGGGAGAGTAGCAAAAGAGAAACCAAGATATGTTTGCCTTTCACACAGCATCTCATCTCAAGCTAAAAAAAAAAAAAAAACCAAACCACAACCCAAGTCAATTCTGGTAACATTTAGCACTCAGTTTATTATTGCTCAGGCTACTCAGGCACAGCTGGCATGTGGGCAGGTGCTCCAGGATGGACATTCAGAAGGATCCCTCTTTCTCTGTTGCAGTTCCTCTCAGGATGTCCCCATAGGCCAGACCCTCTATCAACTATAGTCAGGGCACCATGAACACTGAAGTGTTAGGAAAGTCTGTGGGGAAGAGATATGGTCATGAATTTGTCCTTCCGTCATCAATCAACAGAAGGAAGTGGGCTAGGAACAGACCATAGTCCCTTCAGGACTCATATGACATTGCCATGTTCCCCAGGAGCATATTAGAAGGTCTTGCTCTGCCTCATGCTGTTTTAGTCAAAGTATCTGCATATGTTGTCATCCATGGCTGGTAGGGAGCTTTTTAGATGTGTCACATAACAAGGTGAGTTTTTGACCCATACAGTTTTTTCTGCCTTGCAAGAGTCACACAAGAATTTTGGCTACAGAGAATTATGATTCCAGGGCCAAGGTGTTTTTTCTTGCTCCATCAGCACACAGCAGGTGTAAAGCTGCCTTCACCACCCTGCCCTTTTTCTTTTCTCTTACATGAACCCACAGTTTGACATAATTGTTCCGGATATCAAAGCATGCTGATGCCCAAAGAACTGATACCTGCAGCCTCCCTCAGAGGCATGCCCTGTGTTGTTTACTTCTTCTTATATTAACAAATTATATCTCTCATAGATTCTAGTGCTGAATATTGCAAAAGCTTTGCATCATATTTTACTTTTTGGAGGATATTAGAAACTAAGTGCATTCTCCTTTCAGCAGCAGAAGACATCTGGGCAGTTCTAATGCATGTCAGCTTGCACAGTAGCTCACCATGAAGCCTATAACAAGTTATTTCCAGGGCTATCTTTCTGGGTCAGCAGTTTGCAAACAAATTTTCAGACACAATTAAAATGTTTTATTTCCCTACAGGCCTGAGGAGAATAAATGAAAGAATCTGTGTACTCAATATGTCTCTCCTTCAGAATTCTTCATATTCCTCACACTTGAAACTGAAATTCATTGTCAGAGACAAAATCCTCTGTTACTTTTCAAAGTGGAAGTAACTACCCATGCCTAGGCATAACTAAATTTCATGAAGGGGTTGAATCACTGGTGCTCTGCCACCTTTCTATACTCACTCGTACAAATGCATCATTCAGACATTCAAATTAGTCTTTGACATTAAAATCCACAAACTAAATTGACATCAACCAACTGTGAATGCAAGCCAGTTCATTTTGGGTTTTGAATGGCCAGTTAATAAACAATGATTCAATGGTAGTTTATGTGATAATTAATGACAGTTAATAAAAGCGACACAATTGGCACATCAGATCACAAAAATCCAACTTTGTCTCAGGATGGTCACATGACAAGCCAACGTGTTTCCAGCTAAGCATTGGTGGTTGTTTACAAAGCACGCCTTCAATGTCCAAATCCATTGTCTACCTTTTCCTAATTCTGCTGACATGAAAATTGTCTTGTTTCCAAGATATATGCAAAGAAATCCTTTGCATGATGGCTTTCCTTAGCAAACACTCTTCCTTATTCTCTGTCTTAGGCACTATGCTGGCACTGACATAAAAAATCATAACTTTATCAGTGAACAGTCATTGCAGTCCATTCCTTTTTCTGATCCAGAAAATCTGGCCAGAAGTTTAGGTTGCGGTATCCTACAACCTCAAGAGAATCAAAGAAATATGAGTAAAGATGTTTAATAATTACTATTAATATCATCAGAATGAGAGAGATGGTGATTTATTAAAAACATACAGTCAGAAAGGTTGTATACATAGATATAAAATTAATACCTATACATACACATTAAGAGATATAGTGTTTATTATTGTTATACAATTTAAATTTAAGGGAGCGGTGGCACAGGCTACCCAGAGGGTTGTGGAGTCTCCTTCCTTGGAGGTA
The DNA here is from genome assembly GCA_013401255.1 of Urocolius indicus. NCBI lineage: Eukaryota > Metazoa > Chordata > Aves > Coliiformes > Coliidae > Urocolius > Urocolius indicus. The sequence continues at coordinate 69,286 of WBNH01004386.1, forward strand.
TTCAAGACCCGCCTGGACATGTTCGTATGCCACCTGATCTAAGTGAACCTGCTTCTGCAGGGGGGTTAGACTAGATGATCTCTGGAAGTCCCTTCCAACCCCTACCATTCTATGATTCTATGAAATCTGGAAACCCTGAAGTAAGAATTTATAAGTCATCAAGAATATAATAAGGCTATCTTGAACCACATTTGGAAACACATAAGTAAAGTACCATGCCTAGAATGAATGTCAGCATGCAGGCTGAAAAATGTATACCAATGGATAGTCTACGGGAAGGACAGCTTGTCTAAAAATACACACTGATGGCTAATCCACAGAATCCACGCATTACCATATTGAAGAAAACAGGAATCATCATTCAAGCTGACTAGCTAAGAGCATAGGTCAATCTGCCTTTGGATGTGTAAGGGGGTCACACACCTCACTGAGCTCCACAGGTACCCCTTATCTTTGAAAAGTGAAATACAAAAATGATCATCTTTGTCTCTTGGAATGTTAATAATATAAATATTTCCTCACTACCATTAAAAGAAATTGTATTTTACTATTTAACCTAAGTTTTAGTTGGTCATGTTTGGTCTGATTACTTTCCTTGAAGGTTGGTCTGTCATGAAAGCAGTGAAGAACATGACCACCTCTACACCTACCTGGTCTCCTACCTGGACAACAATGACCATCAGATTTATGACTGTGAGTTTCTCTGGGGTTAATACAGGAGAAAAAAGATCAGGGAGTAGATTGATTGGTTTGCATACACAAAACCAAGAATGCATGCCAGTATAATTTAATTACATTTTGCCAATGTTCTTAAAATCACCTATTTTTTATATGCTTTTTATATCTTTTATATGCTTTTTATATCTTATTTTTTTAGTTGCCGAACGCAAGACACTGTAGTAAAAATACTTTATCTTTGTAATCATCTGTGGACATTAATTATAGTAGATATATCTAGGGGGTTTTATGACAATTTAGGATTTCTTTTTGTAAGTGGCTTGCAGAAAAATTTAGCTTATGCATACACATACCTCAATCTTGTACTATATGTCTTTCATGTGAGTACTGAATGAAACTTTTCTCTTGGGTTCAGTCTGAGACACCTTTAGAGATTTTTATGAGCATTTGCTTTTTAAATGCGTTAAGGAAACATTTAGTTCAAGCATTCATACAATTAGATGAAATCTGGTCTCAGAAAGGTGGAGTTTATGCCTGGCAGAAAATGAGTACATTAATTCTTTGCATTCTTGCAAATGCAAATGCAGGTTCAAATGCTGTTGCTGTAAATCGGAGAGCAAGGTCCTATTTTTCTGAGGTTATTTGAACAAGGAGTGAATTTGAGGAAATTAAGCCCCCCAAAGCTAAAAGCTATTTGAATAGAGGGCATTTGTAGAAATAATAGCTACAGCGTCTCTTGTCTGTGTTCCACAATATTCTGGGAACAGCAGGCTCGCTAAAATGCCTTTAAATTTTAAAGAGTAAGATATTAAAATGAATAAACCACTTCTGAATGCCCATTGCATGGCTAAGATTCCCTGCAGCAGAAAAAGACCCAATAAGAACTGATTTCTTCAGAGAACTTTCTTCTTGAGAGAAAGCATAATGGGCTTAGTAGTATTACTTTCTCAAGATACATTTTTGTTTTGCTTAATAAACTGTTAAAAATATTTTGTATGTTAGGCTTGGTGGAAGTGAGGCTTTAAATATTTTTATCCTTCTACTCCCTGTGGTATGCTAATTGAACAAAATAGAAGTCATATCTCTAAATTAATGGGGCTTTCTTCATTCAAGGATCTTACTCTGTGAAGAGTGTATTAAAATGGCTCTTCAATTACAATTGAAATTTTTGTAGTAATTTTTCATTTTCATTGCTGTTTTTATAGTCTGGTGTTGACAAGTAGACACAATGAGTCAGAGAAGTTCATGTCATTTTCATATAAAATGTTATCTTTTGGTGCTTGTTGAAGTTTTGGTGTTTGGGAGTTTAATAGCAATATTTTCACTGTGAACCTTATCCTTTTTAAACAAATCTTTGTGTGTGTTGGTTTCATGTTATCATATAACAACTGAATCTGTTTAAATCTAAAAAAGATGCAAATCAAGAGGCATTTAAGTAGTTTACTTATTTCTCCACATCTAAACAAGAGAGGGAGATACTCTGTCATTCTGGCTTGCCTTCAAGTATGGACAGCTGGAGTCACCTCCGTGGTGAAGATGGCCTCCTGCACAGCAGATGCTTATGCTTGCCTTCAGAATCTGCAGGGCAGGAAGGATGATGGGGGTTATGGGTTTTCTGCTGGGGCACAAGTTCACCTATCACTCAATCCCCAAATGTCAAGAAATGATATGCTGTCAAGAGACCTGCTCTTAAGCCTGTCCTTTAACCACTTAGAGATCTTTTAAATGAGGAAAAACTCAGGTATATCGGTACCCCACTGCAAGCAGCGGTGTTGGCATGATCTGCATCCTTCCAGAAATTTCTAAAGCATTTTCAGGTACCTTGAGTTCAAGTAACTAATGCAACAACTGGCAAAGATATCTTTACCTTTAGAATAATCACTGAATATAGAGTTGAGAAGTTTAGTTTCGTTCATCTGTTCTGTTGCTAATGCCTGCTTAGTCATTAGGATATATAATTTTGTTGTTAATATATTAAATATTTTTACTGTTCATAAATGGGCTCATTTAGGATGTGTCTACGGCTGCTTAGTGTCTATAGATGCTTGCTAACTATATGCTTACCACCGAGTTCCAGAGGAAGCCACAGGCTCTATTCCAGCAGTAACTCCTAAGTGGAGACTAACAGAGAGGTTTCCTCAAGAATCCTTGGTCATGTTAAGCAGTGCCAGGCAGTCTATGGCAGAGCTGTAACATTGCATAGAGGTGTGACAGACACCAAACTACATCTGGTATCTTAGCCTGTATCTTGTTGGTAGGGCCTGATGCTTTACTCAGCACTCACTCCATTAAAGAGCTAGAGGAAATATTAAAAGCAGAGATAATTACCATATCAGCCAATGTTTCAAATAACACACACCTCTAAAGTTTGTACAATTCCTTCTGAGATGTGTCATTTCAGGTCTAATTATCTGCCATTGTCATTCTCCTCAGTTTTCCCCATAAATAAATAAATAAAGGAATAACCTTTTAGACCTATGGAATTACAAGTGATGTCTTTTCTTTTAATGACTAGATTTTTCCAGCTCAGTGAAAGAAATTTTGCTGTGTCCTAGTCTCTCTGGCTCATTAACTCCAGAAATCTGATAATGGTTTTTATGCAAAAGAATAATGTTAGCTTTTAAATGGGAACAAAATAAAACATGCACAGGAATAAATTAACCTCTTACATCCCCCAAATAATTACTTGCATTGATTTGAAATTTGCATAGACATCTACCTTACAAACAAGTACACAAACTCGTGGTTCAAGGCTGAATATTAAAAATGAATGCTAAGTTCTGTCCGTACAGATGGACTCTGTGTTTGGTGTCTTCTGATCTTGCTGTTTCTTGTCATATCTTTATACCCAGAGGAGTGCTCAGTAGCTGCAGGGAGTTCAGCAGAGCACTGTAGGCCCCAGCAAGGCACAAAAGCACATCTATTGCTTGGAGCATCAAATGCAAAGGCAAGCAGCTATAAGGCTTTTCTTAAATAGGAACAGTCACAGCTGTTATTTCCACTCCAGTTTTTAAAACAACAGTTAGTCAAGAAATGCCCTATTTCAATGTATGCCTCGAGCTCCATTTTAGGTGTATATATGAATAATCTCCTGGTTGAAAGGTGATGGTAGCATGTTAGCACTTAAATATGGTGGAAGTTGTGAATCCATAAAAAATTATTTTACTGTGAG
>WBNH01004409.1:1471-102108 GCA_013401255.1 Urocolius indicus
TCCTCCTCCCTCCGCACATCCCTCCTCGGCGTTCAAAGCCAGAACCGACTGCCCTGCGCCGTCATCACCGAAAATAACGAGTTAACCGAGGAACGTAGGAGGGACATAGAGAAGAGTTGGGGTGCAGAAGTGCTGTACAAAAGATTTCTGTGTACATGGCTGAGAGCATGTAGTCTTAAAGTGAAATGCAAAACTTAAGCGTTTCCAGCATGGCAACTGGATTGGGATTCATTTGGTATTTTCTGTGTAACACAGAAATACAATAGTTCAAGGAGGTTTTTCTGCCTCGAATCCTTAGTTTCCATGGATTCTTTTAATCCAGTACACGGATTACACTTTTTTTTCAGTCCTTTTTTTTTTTTTTTTCCTGGGAATAACTGCTTCGTTCCTGCAATTTTTACCTTTATGCCCTGATAACTAGAAAACTGAGTTTAATCTCTGACATTACAATACTAGTAAGATCTTACTGAATTCTGACACTTATTTGTCCAGCTTTGCATCATGACTTTGTTTTCAGAAACGTTTTTAACGGTTGGTGTGGGAATGTACACAAAGCTGTTTCATTGTAGCTGTAGATGCCTCAAAATATTAGGCTTTGAAGAGATTTACACTATTGAACAGTAGAAGTGCACTCCCAGACACTGACTTTCGCTTTCAAGGAAATAACTGTCCTGATTCATAGCCAATTTGGAAAATAATAAATCTATAATTCTGTGTAGTACAGGTGCGTATGCATTTTTTTCCCGCTGTTGGATGGTCGTGTTCAATAGTATGCAATTTATACCTGTTTTTAATTTTTATTAAAATCCTTGCTTTGCACGGATAAACCAACTGTATAAACCAACTGTTCCTTTCAGCTTTTTTATTTCTCAGCTGCACCATTCCCATATTTTACAATTACATAAAGGTGGGTGTGGCTAAAATGAAAGCAGTAAGCAATCTAATATCAATATGTAGTGGATGTTGAGTAGGTTTTCCTTTCTTATATTTGATGCAGTTCTTATTTTGAGATTTTGGGGGGGGGGGGCGGAAATCATGTAGCTTAAATAGACCCTTGTAAAACTGCTTGCATTTTTCACCTTAGTTAAAATGTCAAACATTAACTGGGATTACTTGGCCCTGGAAAAGTTACATTTGAAGGAAATATCAAATGAACTTTAAAATCTAAGCATATGTATTTATTTTCTATTGATAAGTGAAAGTTAAAGTTCTGTGCTTAATAGAATAATGTTTAGGTATACCACGTAGCATAGTGTATTGGTGGGGGGGAGGTGGAGTTTTTTCTTTCTTTTTAGCCTAATCTCTTATCTTGATTCTTAGGAAAAATATCCAAATAAGCTTCAGGGGTTTTTTTGTGGTGTTTTTGGGTAGGGTTTTTTTTTTTAGGTTTTTTTTCTTTTTTTTTTTTTTTTTTCAGTCCAATAAGTTGTACTGAAAGTTTCTAAGAGATACTCTTTTATTTTCTGGATAGAAATCTAATGAAGCTTGAAATAACTCTGAGATTTTTAATTTTTTTGAGAAATAACACTAATTTGGAAGTGTGCCTATATGTCTATGTGACTTTCTTCAGTCTTAGGGTAGTATTGCTTAGAAAGCTTGCTGTAGTAACATTTTGAAGGCAAACTGTATATACGATAACAAGGTGTCATGGGATTCTTTTTCTGTTCTGGTGGTTGTTTGGCTTTTTTTGCTTAGCTTCTGGAATTCTGAACTTCCATCCAACATGTAATGTCATAGAAGGAGTTTTCCTGCTAAACTGTAGTCTCTATTTCTTTCCTTAATTATCCCTATGACTATTAAGTCAGATCCTGTAGTGAAGTACAGCTGGAACTGCACACATACCACCTCTGTACACCCTGCCTGTGAGCACTGTAGGAGAGGTGCACAGCTTATCCATCTTGAATGTCAAAAGCCACCCTAACAGGTGTATCAATGCTTTTTTGTAACACTTTTACATATGTACCAGCACACGACCTTTCTTTGCATGCAAAGTAGCCACGTAACAGCTAGCATTTCTTTCGTGAGACTTTACTGGTTTTTGTAATTTGCCTTGGGAAGCAATTAACTACTGAATATATGAGAGAACCAAGCAGCTTATCACTATATTCTACGAATATGCTGCAGGTATTCTGTTTTATAGATACAGTCATCCACCCACACCCAAAGGCCCATTGCAAGTCATTCCACAAATTTACATTCATTACAAACTGTCAAAGCTGGAGCGCATCTTAGCTTAGTTTTGACTGTCCCTGAAAGAAATAGGGAATGAAAGTGTAGGCTGTTTGTATACAACCAGAAATTTATTTTTAGGATAAAGTTTTTGAAACTAAAAATAACTGTATGAGCACCAGTAAATGACCTCCAGATATTTTATTTTTTTTTTTAACATATCTTTATTATCACAAGTTCTAAGGCCTTCACATCCAACACAGGCACCTCAGCTGAAAAATTGTGGTCTTTTGTGGGTAATACTTTGAAAATTTTGTTTGAATAGGCTGCCCAAATTATTCTTGTACATAGTCCTGCCTCAGAGGCTTTTTTTTTTTTTTAATAGAACTAGTAATGTGTTTTACAGATAGGAAAAAAAAAAAATTACCATGCCCCACAAATGCGAAGGGGACATCAGACAGAGTAGAGATCTGTAGCCACAGATTTCCGGCAACTTTTTTTTTTTACTCAGTTTAAGATGTTGCTTTGCAATTTTATTTGTGTTTTGTGCATTATTGGCGGGAGTTATGTAGAAGTTTTAGGTCACTGATGTGTGAATACACAACAGGCTAAATAAGTTAGGTTTCAAAAGGCATCTTTTTATTGAAGAATATCTTAATTTTGAATACTGGACAATTTCAGAAATGGTTCGAATGAGCTAGGTATATGAATTTCTGTGTGTGTTCAATAGGGTGTAAGGCAATGTCTGTACTGATTTTTTTCTTTTTTTTTTTTTAATTAACCCTTTATTGCAAGTTTTTAAAACACTCCAATTCTAATAAAGAAACTTAGGGCTCTATGTATTTGCAAGTCAGTTGATAGTACCACAATTGAGGAATAGTTTCGGTCTTAGCTTCGTATGTTATGTGACAACTCCAGCAGACTTGCATGAATATTAGAGGAGGGTAGCAGAACTTGAGCTCTCATATAAGACAAAGTTTGGCAATTTTTTGCTTTAATGTTTGCATCTAATAGTATTTTAGTGTATCCTTAAAGAAGATAGGCTCTATTTACAGAGTTTGTCTTCACAAAGTTTTATGACTTTATAGCATTCTAAAGACTTTTCCATACTTTGGAAACGAACAGTTGCTGAAGTGTAAGGTTGCCCTCACACACACATTAATTGCCACATATACATAGCAATAGCAAATGTAAATTATATACATTTAGCTTTTTTTTTTGTTAAAAGTTTCCCAATATATCTTCTGGAACTGAAGACAATATTGTTATATTGCTCAAAAGTGAAAAATAGCAGTGACTTCCAATAATCGTTAGTAATGTCTAAAGGAAACCACTGTTAGAAATAGGACCCCCCCCACCCCATGACTGTTTAGTTTGCTTTCAGACGCTGCAATGAGTGTATCCACAGTAAATAGATTATTAATAAACTTTTCAACATCAAATCTAGTTGCAACTAATTATTTTATTTAGCATGAACTAAAATTCACTTGAAGATTGAGTCTGAGATGAAGATAATTACACATCTAGTAGGGCTTAGGCTTGTATTTTCATTTTAAATGGTTTTATGTAAATCCAGTTTCAATATTATCTTTAAGTATGTTAAATCTCAATATAAGTGTATGGGGGAGGTGAATTTTCAGATCTTTCCTGTTTCTGGTTTCAGAACAGAAACATTTTTTTAAAAAGTAAAAGAGAAGATGTGGGGAATACATGAAAATAAAGAGATATTCCTTTTTCTTCTTAAAGAAGAGTGCTTATTATAGTTACCTATCTGTGAGGAGGGGTTTTAGTGCTTTCTGGAATACACTTAAAAAACAAAGAGCAAATTTAGAAGAAAAGTTTGTAAACAGGTGACCTGATCTAGGCATCTGCTCCTCGCTGATTAGGCATAGGGATGTGTCTTGTCATGGTATCTACAGTGAAAAAGTCAAAATGAAGTCAAAATAAATGTAAGAATTTATCTGTGTGAATGCACTATTTCCTCCAGCAGATACTTGACTGTAGTTACTACCTCTGTCAAGTTACACTTTGTTCTTACCTGACAATGGCTAGTTACTCTCATGGCTTTTTTTCTTTCAAAATTGTATTTTGTCTCTTAAAATATATTATATGACTGTAGTGTTCCCATTATATGTTTTAAAATAACTAACATTTGTAGGCTACAAATATTACCTTTTTAATAAACGCAATAATGGTACTGCCTTGAAGAGAAGAAAATAAAGGCTGCTTAAAGAAAACCACTGAAAGTTAATTACCTAACAGTCAATAGCATACTTTAGGAAATATGACAGTAGTGATCAGCTATCCATTAAGTAGTTTATACTTACCTGTTTGCTTGCTGGAGAGGGATTGGGGATGGGGCGGGGATGAGAACGCCATTCGCACCCCTCCCCCCCCTCCTTTTGTGGGGTTTTTTTTTTTCTTCCTTACTTTCATCTTAAAATGCTGTGGGAAGAATGAAAGCAGAAACATGCTAATCTGATTTGTTTCAGGAGGCTTCTGATAATAAGGAGGCATATCACAGGTGTTCCTAATCAAGTCAGTTTGGTTAAAAAAAAAAAAAGTATTTTTAAAATTAGGTTTTCCTGTAATATAGACAATGCGAGGGTCAAGCCGATGACCTACAGCTATGTTTGGGGATCAACCATGAAACTGTGGGTGTTGGAAATATGTTATAATACATGACATTTTTATTGCAGGTTTCGACCTTTCAATAGAGAGCTGATTTTGGAGAACGGCTTACTCCTGTGATTGAAAAACTCTCTGGAAGGTTGATGGAGCATGAGCATGGTATATATTATATTAACATTTGTCTTACTGCATCTTTATTTAAAAAAAAAAAATGTATACAGTATTGTAACTTATTCAGATTATTCAAAATAGGCCAGTTCTGCTAAGTTTGTTCAAGACTTTTTTTTATTTGTTGAAATAATTCTTGTTTACACTCCCTCTGTAAAATTATAAAAGACTAAGGAGAAGTATTCACACAAGCTGTGCTCAGAAGGAAATGAACTGGCCAAAAATATGTATTAAAAAAGCAAAGTTTGCAATAGCCTTGATCATTGGAGTTGTATAAATTCTCCATAAAGTATTGTTCTGATATCCTTGTCCTGGGAATTACCCCAAATGAAATCTTACTGGTCGAAAAACAAAGTATGGATGGTATAGTGTTTATTTTTAAATAACTTTTTTTTTAATTAGGAGTTTGTGTTTAAAGAATAGAGAGCTTAGCTGAGTACATTTCCACGTACTAGGCAAAATTTGGTTTTTAAAGGCATTAATAAACTAGCTATCTGACAAGCTGAGAAGCAGAAAACCGGATAAAAAGGTCTTCAGAGCCCTACACCTGTACTAGAAAAATTATCTATTTTTCAGTAAATAAGATCTTATGTGGTAAACCAGTGAACATTTAAGAATGGTTAATAGGGACTATGCTACAGTCATATTGCAAGTTCTGCTTTGCACTAAAAGTACTGATTTGGCTGAAACTGAGAAATCCATTCACAGTAATCATAACCTATCTATGTGTATGTGAATAATCTTAACTAACCATTTACATAAACAATTGAAATTAAAATAGTAACTGCTCTTGGATTGAGTAAATTTGTTTAAATACTAAATGGAGTAGTAAAAACTGTAAGGCTTTATCTTAGGCAAAATATATTACAGTACAACAAATTTTATGAACATGTCGTGACTTTAGCAATTCCAGCTTTCAGCTGGAATCCGGTTTTTATCCTTAATCAAATCTGTCTGTCTTCAAGAGCACATTCTTTTTTTGTAGGAAATAATTGTACCATAAAATAAGAGAGGTTTTAAACTCCAAAATTTTAGATTATCCCTGTAACTGCTAATTTATACCAAGCAAATCCAGTGAGGTGTAAATTTCATATTTCCTCATTGTTGTAACTAATGGCTAGTGTAACTGAAGTTGGCTTTTACCAGTAATCCACCTTCAGTTACAGAAGCATTTGAAGCAGACATGTTCTGAAAATATTTCTCATGTAATACTCTGATTTTTAGGGTAGTTAAGACCTTATATGGAAAATTATCACTTGAGGAACAACACTTTGAATACAGAAAGTGTAGGAAGTGAAACATAACTTTATATAACCTTTGCAGTTTGTGATTAGTGAGTAGGTAATTGTGTAATTTTTAATCTTTTCTTTCTGTGATTAAAAAAAAAAAAACACAGTGAAAGTATTTTATTAATGCTGTAACAGGCTTTGGGTAACATGCCTAATATGCTCCCAAATAAATAAATATTTATGTCCAGAAACCCTGCTCTGAATGTACTGCATTTCCGGTGGAGTTTGGGTTTTTTTTCCTTTTTTTTCCTAGTTCTCTTAGGAATATAAGGATTTCACAGAACCCTCTTTTGGCTTTTTTTTTTAAATTTTTTTTTTTTTTTTTCCTGTACAGAAGCAATTACATTCTTGTTAATGAAACTCAGGATTATATTGCAAGGCAAAGGCATCTAAGGCTCCCTGGTGACATATTTAAAAGGTGAAAGTTTGATGGAGTGTTCCTTGGTCTGACACAAGTTCAGAGTATTTCTCATAGATTCTTATTCAGCAGAAAAATACAGTTTCTGGTTCACAACTGTAAATCAAAGGGATTTTAAATTTAGGGCCTAATCCTGCAAACTTTTAAATACACAAGTAGTCCTAGTGACTCACTACCATGAATAAGGATTTGCAGAATCATGTTCTCATTAGATATAAACTTCATTTCCTTTAATTAATAAAAAATATTAAAGTATTTTGAACTTTGAGAGAAGCCTAAATAATTTTTATAAAGTCCAAAGAGGAGAATTTTGCAGTGTTACTCCTTTACAAGCTCAAATGTCTTTTAGGAGTGCTGCATTTGTCAGTTATCATTAGAATCCACTTTCTAACTGTTGGTTATCTCTAGAACATTTTTATGCTGAAATTTGCCTCCCCCCCCCCCATTTTTTTTTTTCTAGAACTGTTTTGTGTTTGATAGTCAGCATATGGCTGCTTCATGGCCCAAAAACTAGGTGAAACTTTCAAGAGACATGTGGGGTGTATTATTGTTTGATTTAGCCTGTGCCACTGTAGTTCTTATTTAGCAAAACTACCATTTAATTTGTTGGAATCCTGAAATAAGGGCTGTAGTGCTGGCCCCTTAAAAATTGTTGGTGTGGCTATTGAAAATTGTATGCTTGACTTCGTAAACTGTTTTGCAATATCTGATTGTAATGAAGCTGAAGAGATAAAAATGTACAGACTTCTTTGCTGAAGTGCTGCTTAGGTGTAACTTTGTGTGGCCACTTTTATCATTCATGCTGTAGGTACACACTCAGGGCTCTGAAGATATTTGAAAGCTGACGGTGCATGCTTATTGCTCATCTAAGAGAACTGTTGCAGATTACTTTTTGAGCTCATCTATGCTTTAAAAACTTCTCCTGCTTTTCAAAGGCAACTGAAATAATTTTCCTGAAACAGATATGTATTGATAAATGCAACCCATGCCTAGATATTAAAACAAATGTAAAATCAGCCATTGTTTGCAACCCTGTGATATCTTGGGCATGGCTGTTTGGACTTTTGAAATCTGAAACAACTGAATTTTTTGGATTTTTTTTTTTTAGTTTATAATTCATTCATCCCTAAGACTGTTTTAAAATGGAATTTTGCATACTATTAACTTTTTAAAAGTATATTTTTTATTATTAATTAGGCGTTTAATGAAACATATATATAGGGAGAATTTAAGATTAGTACACTTACACTTCATTTTTCCTTGTCTGTTGATAAAATGGTCTTGCAAGGCAATAGGAAAAGAAAAACAAATAACATACAAATTCTTTAGGAAAAATAGTTAACACATGCTAATTGGAATATTTAAATGCTTATACTTCTCACTCAAATGCAAATAAATGGAAGTAAGGTGTTGCCCCATTTTTTCATTATAAATTTTATTTATTTATTTATTTAATTCAACAGAAACCTAAATAGAAATTTATGTAAACCCATACAGTCAGGTCATGGGTGGGGGAATGAGAAATGTAGAGTTCTTAAATGTTCAACTGCTGCATTGATGTCTCCTTAATCCACCATGTTTTAGACTATTGTTTGCACATCAACATGAAAAAGGGCATGTATGAAGATGCAACTGCTAACTGAGCAGTGTGTTTGAATAAACCACTATTTCTAGCTTTGCTAATTTTAAATTTATTTTAAAAACATGTATATTCAGTATACAGTAGATTTTTTTTTTTCTGAGTTTGCTATGGGCAAGAATTTTTTTTTGTAGGATAAGATTTTTTTTCTGTGAAATAATTCTAAAGTTTTACACCACATTTTGGGAAAATGAGTGCTTTTTGGTAAAATATACTACTAAGATAATCTAGTCAAAGCAAGAAATTAAAAATAGCTATTTTTTTTAATTTGCAAGGTACTTGAAAATCTTGGTAACTGCAAATATCTCTAAAATATTTACACCTTTACATTAAGTCACTAAATTTGAAGAGTTTGCTTTTTACTCCCTGTGGGTGTCCTATAGTTTTTTTGGTTTGTGGATTTTTGCTTTGGTTTTTTAAGCCTTCAGGGATTTTATCTATCAACTTCTTAGTTGATATGAAGAGTGATCTATTTTGTAAAAAAAAAAAAAAAAAAAAAAAAAAAANNNNAAAAAAAAAAAAAAATTAAAAAATCCTCCCCTCCTCACAGAATGAAATTGATTCAACCATTAACATGAAAATTAACAGAAACATTTTGAAATTATTGTAATTATGAACATGATTATGATCTTTCCAAGTTTAATAGTTTCCTACTTCAAAAGAGATACAACAAAGTCACTTTTAGAGTTAGATAGGACTTCCACTGAATCTGATAAATCAAAACATTTGCTTCAGAATTTATGTGTTCTTTTGAAGCAAAATTTTCTTCTGGTAGAATGGTTAGATACTGTGGTCTTAAGTGTGTTATCACTTTAGTAATTCTGAGAAGGCTTTGTTTCCTCCTGTTCCGAGCTAGACTGCATTTTAGTCTAGATGAAGAATTAGAAAAGGAGGATGCTCCATCTGCTGTGAAACACTGTAATGGCTCTGTGAGAAAACCTATCTCTAAATAAAAATCTGTATTCAAAAGCCTGTTGCAGAATAGAGTTCTCTGTTGACATTGTCACACTTTTTTATGTCAGTATCTTGCACAAAAAATAACCCCACCTCCTTATGAAAAAGAATGGTTATGTACCGATTTCCCTGTCCCTATGCTCCCCTAAACCAAAAGATTTTTTTCCAGGCTCTCAGGAGAAGAGAGGATGATGCTTTTGAAGCCAGGCGCAGGAGTTATACAAGCAGCAGTCAAACGTGTATATTTCTTCATTTGTTTTATCATCTCTTAAATTATGTTTCAGTTCTCAGGCAGATTAAGTATTAGTTAGGGTTGTAGTTCTGTATGAGCAGGGTATTTTTATTAAATGGCCATCTGCTCATCCTTAATGCTATGGATGTGGAAATCCATAGCCTCTATGATATGCAAGTGTTGCTAATATGTTCTTCATACTTCTTGAAGTCCTAAATTCATGGCCTCTCTAATCAGTACAAGTGTAGATAAAATACAGTTTGAAATAAACTCCCAGGAAAATGCTTGTACTTTTCTTTTTAGAATGAACATGTTTAAAATCTGGATCTTCATTTGCATGGTGACTGTTTTGCATCCAGGTTTGGAAGTGTAACTAGGAGACTCTTGAATTAGCAGTGAGAGAATAATTCCTTGCAGGGTATTAGTACTGCTAGACTGTGTTCTGTTTTTACACCAGCAACTCTTCAGTTTTCATTAAGGTTTTGACTTCAGCTATGTGACTGTAATTACAGTGAATTTGGCTGTGAATATTGATTGGTTGTTTCAGAAACTGATATTTTTTGTGAAACTACATAAGAAACGAAATGTAAAACACAAGCGTGTTCATAAGTTATCTCTTAAATTTATTGTTCTTGATATTTCTCTTCAGACACAGAGATTTAGTCTTGCAGTTTTTGTGTTGAATACTTAATTTGTCAACTTTACATTCTCCTGATCTGAAAATGATCATTCAAGATGCTGTTCAATTTTTTTATTGTTTTGTTTTTAGATTAATATAACTTATGTTGCTGACCCACTTTCCATTATGTAAAAACCTGAACAGAATTTGTCATTGAGGTAGGAATTCATGAAGGCTAACACTAGAGGGCAATTCAAAGCAGCAGCTTGCCCCAGAACAGTTTCGGGTGCCTGTGACCCTGTGTTGAAAAACTGGGAGCCTGAGCTTATGGAGGCTCTCCCAGGGTCTTCCTCTGGCAAAAGCTGGTCTTTGTGATTACCCTCCTAAATCATTTCGTTAACTCCTTTCTCATATTCTCTAGTGCTTCACTGACTGAGGAGGAAGTTAAGCTAGTTCTAATGTTTTGCTTAATTAGGAGTTAAGGAACATCTTTCACAGTGTTTTACCTCACTCTTGCCACTGTCAAAAAGGCATAATTTGTTCAGTGATGAGTTTTTGTTTTGTTTTTAATTTGCTCTCGTTCTACATTGATTGAACCCTTTGTCTGAGAGATACTGGGGTCTGAGAGGCAAGATAATGTTGCACTGAAACTTGAATGCCTTTTGTTAAGTGTTAAGGCAAATAGAATATATGGTGAGTAACATGTATTTCTACAAATTTCTTATAACATACTAAAAGGTTCTGCAAATTAAAGAGAACAGTATAAATAATTATTTTTGTGTAAAAATAAACAAAAAAAACCCAACCAAATAAACCCCCCACCACAAACAGAGAAAGGCAGCAAACAAGTACTTTGGGTCCATAATTTTATCAAGAAAATATTAAAAAAAAAAATGTAGAAGTAGGATGAGCAATCAGGTGCTGTATTTAATGTTTAACCCAGGAAGAGAGCTCATCTGTGTATATTGTGCAGAACTGAAACAATTTATATAACAGTGTGTTACATAATAAATCAGTTTTCACTGTTGCAATGTTCATTATAGATCTACAGAACATCCTGAATGCTTGTAAATAATAACAACCTATAATGCAAATGATGATGTCATGGTTCTTGAAAAGCACTCAAGGATTCTTATTTTAGCAATGCAGATTATCTCATTGAGATGTGTGTCCCCAGACATGTAAATGCTTGTGCCACAGTATGGATTTCAACACGAGGGTATTTCATAAGTGTGTGTTTATACCTATCTCTGTCTAATTTCATATACACATATAGCGTATATTATTATGTATTTTTGTGTTATTATGTGTTTCCATTTTAAAAGGCTAATTGAAGTTTAAAATGGCATGATCATTCCAACACTCTGCACTAGTTTATCAAGTAGTTATCTTTGCATTCTTTTGCTTAACTTACATATGTCTAAAATTTGCTGTTGCTTTAACTGTTGTTTTTGTTTT
Organism: Urocolius indicus; assembly: GCA_013401255.1. Taxonomy (NCBI): domain Eukaryota; kingdom Metazoa; phylum Chordata; class Aves; order Coliiformes; family Coliidae; genus Urocolius; species Urocolius indicus. The sequence goes on from WBNH01004409.1 coordinate 13,049, forward strand.
TCATAAAGAATACTTTAAATTGTTCTGGCATTGCCACAAATCAATGGAGATACTACAATGCTTTGTTACAGTAAACATTTACACCTGTTTTCCGCAGGTCTGACCAGCAACTCCAGTGCAATTTGAAAATATGTAATCTGCTGGCAATGATGTGCCCAACCTTAATCTGTGCTGAAGCCTTTGGAAGAAAGATTGTGTCATCATACAAAATATAGTTCAACAATGACTGACTTTGATGAATCTATAAAAGAAGTTTTCTTGCTTCTTAATGTGAAAAGGGGGGGAAAAAATTAAAAGGAACATAGGGAATTTTACCTGCTGAATTTTTTGTTGATAGATTCTCTGGACTTTAAGGGTGTTTTTTTATCTTGGGGATGGGAAGTGTTGAGGAATTAGTTAGTGATGTACAGTGACAGAGAAGTCTTAAAAATCAAGACTGGATTTGTGTGACTGAGGGTATGAATATTTATACCAAATCTAGATGAGTACTCAAGTTGCTTACACTAAACATACATGTAAGCTTTTAAGGAACTGAATCCTTAGTCATTTGCAGGTAAGATACTACCTGTTTAAGAGTTTTCATGCCCATGTGATTCTTGTCTCTTTTTGCAAGCTTGATTTTTGGCTCTAAATTGAAGAGATAAGCTCTGTTGTTAACATTAAAGCTGTCTTCAGAATTTTGTTTATTTGAACAAAGCAAAAACAAATGTGTAAGTACCAGTAATGTGCAGGCCAATATTGCAATACTGGTCTGTTCTATCTTTAAGCAGGTGGTTTCATGTGGCAGGCTGGAAGAGAGCTTCTTTTTCTTCCCGGCTTTTGACAAAAAAGATGACGCATATGACTCAGAATTAGAAGGGGAAATCTGCCAGTTTGCATCAGTTCCTTAACTTGTGGGCTGCTATTCACCACAAGGAAAATCAGTATACTAGCACCAGTGCTTCTTGAGAGATGAAGACTAATCGTTTCCTCCAGAAAGTGTAGGATGATTGGAGTAGGCCTTTCAGATGTTACACTAGGCTTTTCCTATAATAAGATATCTTTCAATTCTATGAAATTTTTTAAGAAGAAAAATACCCCAAAAAATGTGCTTAAATGCTACATTTAAGGTTTAAAATAAGAATCAGATATATTCTAGCTCAGTGCAGAGTAAAAGCAAAGGAATCTGCTTCCTTTTCAAAACACAAAATTTCTGTTTTGCTGACACTGAAACTCAAAATCCATTGTAGATCTCCACAGTTGAAAGGTAAGTTTTTAATTTTTTTTACCTAATTCCACGTATTTTGACCTGCAGTTTCAGCTGTTAAGTTGGTAGGACTGGAAAAAAAAATATAGTAACTTTGAGAGCAGAAGTCACCTATTTTGAAAGGGAAAATAATTACTTAAGATCAGATTTTTCAAAATGTCATTCTCTATACCTGCTAAAAAAAATAATGCACAACTTAGTGATAATTCAATTTCTTTTTATACAGGTTTGGGTTATGATGGAGGGAGATTTCTTGTGACTGACATTTCCTTAAAGAATGTACTGACAAATAACCCTTAAAAAAAAAAAAAAGATAAATAATAATTGTTCAGAGATTAATGTCTTCTTTTTGAGCTTTGGATATTTGCTAGATGGTTGAATAGGACTGAAAGTACAATTTTGATTATTTTTTTAACTAATGGTGTGCTTTAGATGTTAGATTATAAATATTTTTCTTACTATATTAACTTCTGGTTAATTCAACATGGTTTTACTTTAAGCCTGTTAGTGAAATATTGAAAATCTATCTTAATAAAAAGCCATCAGGGGTACTCAGCATCCTTATATTTTTTTTCTTCTTTTTTTTTTTTTTTCTTTTTCAGTGGATAAAGTTCCTTTCATTTGGCAAAACTATTGTTGTTGTTTTGAAAAAGCAATATCCTAAATGAGGTTCACTTTCTGTCTGGAAAAATGAACTTCACTGTTTAGCAGTCTGTCTCAGCCTTAGAAAGCACCATTTTATTTTGCTTTAGCTCAGTTGTGTGAGTAGTCAGTCTCACTGATGGAGGAGTGGGGAACCACCCCAGAGATGTTTTTGAAAGGGAGTATGCACATCTGTGTGTTAGGTGGTGTCTCTTCTAGAAGTAGTGCACGTGGGGTGGGGAGGAAGATTAAAACAGCCTTTTCAGTTGCTGTTGCAGCATAGTTCTTCAGCTACCATTGAATAAACCATAATCTAAATAGATAATATGACTAGGAAACTGCACTGCTAAGGTGTAAGGACACTCGAACTTCTGCTGAAGTGATTCATTAAATAATGAAGTTGTAGAAACACAGCTAAGTTTGAAAAGCTATAGCAATTACTAGGAGGTATTCCTCTGCTGTTAACTAGTGGATTTCCTCGAGTTGCTTTATTCTAACAATTCAGTCTCACCTTTTGTAAGTCCTACAGTGGTCTGGCATTTTATAGAAGTCATGTAGGGATGGTGTCAAGAAAAAGACAAATTTACGGTCGGAGCCAGGAGGCAGGCTTACAAAAAGCAACTTCTTTCAAGACACGAAAAGCTCTTTGTTCTGTGGCCTTGGTCTTTTTGTGCTTTGACCCTTATTTTATAGCATTGTCACTCTGACCCTAAATCTTTGGAAGCAGACATGCAGCAAATTTAGCCCTTTACAAGTGGCGTTGCATTCTGAGCTATTGGCCTGGTTTTTGTCTTTAGGCATTATAGTTCCATACAATGCTGAGTTGTAACAAAATCAAAATGTAAGATTTGTGGCTTTGTGTAGTGCAAGTATTATTTACATATCAGGCTAACATTTAAAAAAATTATATTGCTTTATTACTGTCCTATGATTTATTATTATTTGTGAATTTCAGATAACAACTAGGAAGAGAGTCTGGTTAATACTAATATATTTTTCACTTTTCCAGCAGTACTTTTGAAACTGATCCTGTGCACAGATCATCAGGATTGCTCCAATGCAAAATGCTACTTGAGTATTAAGTATTCTATTGAGGACAAGAAATGCTTTGCTGTACATTATAGAGTTAGAAGATTTAAACTGTAATATTTTCATGGGTTGCCTTTGTGAAAGACTGGGTGCCAGCTTTTAGAAAGCACAAAATTTTACACTAGGCCTGTGACTGCTTTCTGGGCTAAATAAGCAAGGATTCTGAGAATAATGAAACTAATTTTAAAAACATAAAAATCTTGAGAAAGGCTAGAAGTTAATGAAAAGGACAGAAAACTACTTGTAAGCTGATATATTCTGATTTTTTTTTTCTTTTTTTTTTTTTTTTTTTAGGAATCTGATATATTTAAGAGGAGAACCTGTTTCACTATCTTAATAACTTCCCATTACATAGCTGATATGTATTGTGTGGCTATTGTTATATGGAAAAGGATTGTTCCATTTTTCTCTTACCAGCAATGATTCTGTACAGTTCAGCTTTTGTTAACTTGAACTATAATCATAGGATAATATTTTGTGAAGATAATAGTGTAATGATCTAAGAATTTGTTTATTGGAGAGCTTGAAAAAAATCTTGATTTTTTTTTTTTTTTTAAGTGGATTTAATCAGAAAAGGTGGGTTTTTTTTTAAAAAAAAAAAAAAAGTACAGAAACTGAAATTATATTTTAAGACAGACCTAGCTTTCTTTTGTTAGGCTCACTAGAGTGTTAATATTTTTTGTGATAAAACAGAAGGGGAGGAAGGAACATTTTAATGACCACTATAATGAAATGTAAGACTTTAGAAAATAGCTTCTTATTTTTTCTTAATTTTGTATGTGTCCCTTCAAGCAGAAAGAATGCTGGTACAGATTGAAAGTGTTCACACAATTTTCTTCCTGTGTGCATGCCAAAGGTGCAGGGAGGACAGATTTTTTTAAAGTTGTGTGCAAGCTACACCAGTGCAATGAAGAAGAATCTGGAAAGCTTTTCTGAAATACACTTTTTATAAACAGTGTTAGAACTCGGAGCTTATTACCCTTTACAAGTTCCCTATAAATTATTTCATGTAGCAGTCTAGTTAGTGCATCAACATCTGACAAAACACTTTAGAAGCAGGGAAAAGAGGTGGGAGGAGTTAGCCTTACTCAATTTTATTTTTAAGATATCAGTATGTTTTAATATCAATTCTATAATATACTAAAATAGATATTGATAATAATTGGATGCTACATCAGCTTCCCTTAGTTCTGCTTCTTTAGCCAGAAAGCTACAAAAACTCTTGGACACCCAAGTCAAAACTGACTAGTTTTAGTTTCTTGCCTTCCACATAAACCCACAGTATTTTGGTTGTTATTCTTTGCTCCAGTAGAAGCATGAATATTGTAGAACCAATTAACTGTCTTCACTGTGGTTTGTTTTCATGCCTGTTGTGGGGGAAAAATAGTGCACCTCAAATGAACATATATGTGAGTCAAGCTATACAAGCAGTCATTGGAGTGCTGAGATGAAGTAAAAAAGATGTGAAACTGAATTTGATGCTGACAGACTGTAACTGCTCTTCCAAATTTCCAGGTATTTTTACAGTTTTGAATTTCCTAAGCCTTTTACTTCCTGTTTTTTATTTTTAGCTGGCTTTGTTACTCTATGTTTATCTTATGCAGTAGTTCTCTAGCTAGTCTAAATATGTTTGTTCATGATCCTTGGAGAGATGGCTGGACACTGGATATAGATTCTCCAAATTTAGTAACAGTAGATTTCAGTAATCAGCAGTTATGTGCTTAACTTTCATTAGTAATATTTTACATTGCAAACAATATCTGTAGTTTACCCAGTCTTTTGCCATGCTTATATGGGGAAAATTCTTGACATGACCAGGAAACAGTTTACAGTCTCTTTTTTTGTCAGAGATTGTATGCTTGACCTTACTTACCATGTACAACCAAAACTCCAGATTGATGCTAGTTATCTCTGTTCAAATATTCATCTTTGTGTTCAGAAAATTATTGAAAGCATCAATTATGAGCCTTTTAACATCAAATTGATAAGAGTCCTAGAAGTATTCAGCTGCTTGGTGGAAGATTTCTCCAAGAAGAATATGTATAACCTCAACCATAAGTGAGTGCTCCTTTTTGAGGAGAGGTGTGACTAATGCATTGTTGGATTACAGTCATTTAATTAAAAAAAAAATAAAAACCCAAACGAAAAAAAAAATCCAGAAAAAAAATGCAAACCACAAGAAAAAAGCAAAAAACCCAAAAGCAACAACCCCCTAACCCTAGTATGGAATTGCTAGGTTAGGACAGATTGCTTTTTAGAACTGCAGTCTTAAATGTGAGTTCAAAATCTTACTTCAGAGGAATAGCAATTAAGGTATATACTTCATTCTCTAATTCTCTTCCTCTGTGACCACAAAGTAGCCTTAATTAAAGTGCAGTGAATTAACTGAATATCCTAGGTTATACCTGAACCAAATTATAATGCAGTAGTAGCCAAAAGTACACTGATGCCTTTGAAGTAATGCTTTGAAATGGTTCAGATGAATCTCTTCTTCTCTTTTAAATATGTGCATATCACTCTAAAGGCTGCTGACACTAAGGACTAGGGGAAAAGAGTTCCTTACAAAAGCAACCAGAAGGCAGAAGTGAAAAAATACTTACACATGTAAGTTTTAAGAATGTGCAAGAGTTATAAATTCCAGTGTGTTTGCAGTATAAATATTACAGTGTTGAGTAAGCATATGACAAAAATAAAGTGAAACTACTATTGTTTAAACTGATGGGGGAGGGGGGGGAAGTAAACAGTGCATTATCAAGATACAGCTACATACACTTTTAGATCCTACAGTTTTGATGTTTGAGAATAGAAGTGGTCAGATTTCTTGGTTTAGTAAGGAAAAAACATGTATTTGCAGCAAGAATTGAACCGTTAGTGTGTTTATTCATATTGGGTGGTGTATCAGTGACACTGAACTGTGAACTCCAAGAGCAGAGCTTTGCAAGTTCACCAGCAGTCGTCAAAAAGCTATGACTGAAAAATCTCCTGTCTGCCATATGAGTAAGTTACTCTTTTCATGGAATGCATCATACGGGAAACGCTTGTCAAAACTGCCCCACTTCATACTGTGCCATCTGGGTGCAAACTGTGTCTCACTGGGAAAACTGAGATAAGATGTACTTTCTGATGTCTGTGCTGTGAGGGACAGTAGCGCGCTGGTGGATGGATAAGGTAATGCTTTGTGGAACACTAAGTCTTTCAGTATCTTTCACCTTCAGATTTCTAATTTTAAGCTAAAATAAGGCTGGGAAAGGGTCACAGTGAATAGTGAAGCAATAGCCTTGCTTTCATAGTGGATCTGTGTTGCTTTGCAATAGAATATGGTTGTGTGAAAATGGTGTATAACACTATCGGTGTGAGAGATTTTTGCCCAGAAATATCAAATTAATGTGCTTGTTGTATGAGCAAAAGGCACAAGGTAAATATTTAATCTTATGTTTTTGGGCATCTGAGACAATATACAGTATTTGAGAGAGGGGTCTTGATACATATTACTTCAGATCACTGAACTGTCAGATTGCTAACATGATACCTTTTTGGGTGCAGTATGTTACATAGAATTTAAAGTGCTTACTAGTAGTTACAGTAGATTTTTAAGAAGCTTATTAGTAGCTACAGTAGCCAGAAATATACTTGTAGCTGATTTTCTATGGGGTCAGAAAGAGGTTTAATTGGGCTTGGTCTTGTCATAGACTCTTAACTATAACCAATAAAAATGTAACATGATATTTTATATCAGGCTTGGACTTGGATAAATCAACCAAGTAATACTGAAATCAAGGAAACAATCCTTCTTTGATTGTCAAGTGTTGCAGTTGGAGTGTTCTTATCCTTTTTAAAAATTTTTTAAACAGTTTAATTGATTTTTTTTTTTTCTATCAGCGTTCCTGACTTCTGTGTATGTGTAGAGAGCCTGCTTTGATGGAATTTCAGTTCTACATCTTCCGAGTCCTTCCTTCTTCCATCTTCCTCAGCAGAGCTCTTGCTTTAAGAGGCTTGGGGGGATCTAATGGAGCTGCCTGTATACGTTGTTCCTAGCTTTTATTGAGGTCTCCTCTGTCTTGTCTGACTCTCACCCACAGACCCCCATCTTAAGACACAAGGATAGAGGTAGGAAAGTGTTCTTGATAATGTGACTGTTAGCTTTCAGACCAAAAATAGAGGTACAAAGCTTTTTGCAAACCCTCCTGTATTTCAATAGATTTCTAGCTTAGCTATAACTACACTTTTTATCTTAGTATTCTTCCCTTCATCCTTTCCCCCTTTTTTTTTTTCAAACCCTTCTCTCACCTTCAATCCTATGTGAAAACTTGCTTATTCTTACAGATAAAATATATATTTAATAGCAATATAGAAAATACACAGTCATGTTGTGTTTGATTTTTTTTTTTCTTTGTTTTGTTTGGGGGCATATAAAAATGATAAATATATACAAACACACTTCCCAATCCTGTAATGCATATGAGGTTTTGTGTTCTTGTTTTGGGTGGGTGGGTGGAATTACCTACAAGTTCTTGTACTAATGTACTTACTGTAGAAAATATAATACTTCTGCCAAGTCTTTGTTTTGTGGTGTGCATAGCTTAATTTTAGAGGGATTTACTTACGTAACAGAAAAAAAAGCTCCATGCTTAAGCTAGAAGCTAAAACTAAATAGGCAATTGAAACAACAGTATCTAGTTAAACACACACGGTTCACAAATGAAGGGTTTGGTCTGAACATACAAATGAGAAATGCACTTGCATAAAGGTACTAAGTGTTGCAGCTGTCTTATTTGAATAATTTCCTTTCAACCTGTTAAGGTAAATCTACAAGTAAGAAGCAGTATTTTCTCTTGCTAGAGAACATCTTTCCTATTCTTTTCCCAGAACAGTTTAAGTAAATCTCTTACTGGTGGCTAGCATTTTTGCATGCATCTGTCTTTTTCTTTGCCTTCCACATTATGTATATATATTGGAGATTTTTCTTTACCTCTTTGTCTTTTGGATTATGCCTATCAGAGTTTCTTCAGAGGAAAACCAACTGTCACAGCATACCTCTACAGATAGGTTTATTTTGATTTTGCATTCAGGTTTTACTTCACCATAGTGCTGAGTAAGTTGTGCCTATGTCATCTAGTTTGCTTCTTTTAGCTGTCTCATTTAAAAAACAAATAAACATAGGTAGTAAGAGAGGGAGGAAGTGTAAATATAGCTGTATATGTGTAAAATATACTGGAAACGACTCTTATACAGTTCCTAAAGAAGCATTTATACCTAGATAGCTGTATAAAAACCTTAGTGTTGCTGCAACTACCTATAGTCTTACACTGGCAAATTTCACTTTAATTGGCACATCTGTAGCAACAGACCCTTATAGCAGAGATCGTCCTGCTGTGTTATTGAAGGAGGAAAAATAGGAAGGGAGGAAGACTCATCAAACTTTTACCCTTGTGGCCTTACAGACTTTTTGTGTGTGTGTGTGTGCTTACAGATAGCCCTGTTAATTTACAGAAGTTTGTTTTATCATGAACTGGCTAGAAAGCTCATTACAGTGGAATTAAGTGCTTGGGTCCATGCCATTTAAGTAGCTTTTGTTTCAATAATGATTTTATACCAAATTATTATGTTATCTAGGGAACCAGTAAAAATTCTGTATACACTTACTAGCATGTTTCCGTGTAAGAAAAGGATATTTGGCAGTGATGTGAACTCTTGAATCTCTTGCCTGCCTCTTCAAGTAAAGTAGCACAAGCCATTCTAGGCTGGGAGTGGGTGAACTGCTGCTCCTAATAACAGCTAAGTTACTGCCCTTGCTAACAATCTTCTGTGTGGTTGTTGGGAGGGTAATTTTTTTAATATATTTTTTGTCCTGAAATGGATTAAGAAGCACTTTTAAATCTATCTGCCCCAAAAATGTGCCTGAAGAAGTGGGACTGATATAGTACTTGACATGAGTTTATTTCGAAGTTAGCTCTTATTCTCTTGTATGTTAAAGGTGGGATTTGGTTGGGTTGTGGTTTGTTTGTTGGGTTTTTTACATCAGAGGTTTCCAGATGGCCAAAAGTTAGATTAGAAAATAACCTAGACTTACCTTGTGTTGTTGTGAAGTAAAAGTCTGCATCATCTTTAGTTCCTCTAATCAGACATACATTTTTGTCCGATTTCTGGCTCACATCCCATTAAGGTATTATGCACAGTTGACGATAACGTCTAGAGCTTCACTATAAATAAACAGTTGGCTTTGGCAATAGACAAGTGTTTTATAAACATTTTATAGTTTATTAATGCAGCTGATGTCAGTACATGAAAACTAAAGTTCAATAAGAAAATTCTGCATTCAACTTTCAGCGTATGTTCTTACTTCCTTGAAGTATGATAGACACCTTGACATAACGTAGCAGCACATAATGGTTTGTGGGTTTTGAAAAGGTGCAGGCCATATTGTGCTGCCTCAAAAATACAAGGATTTCATCCTCCTGAAGAGAAATACCACTTACGAATTAGTCAATCTTGTGATGCTGATGTCTGTCATACTTTAGCAGCACGTAAATATTGGTGTTAAGACTGTAAATATCTCCAGTATTAACTGTGCTGCTGAAGTAAGGCTAGCCACTTCTGCATGCGAGTCATGAAAAAAGGATGTTTGATGTATTTCCTGGTGCCTTTCCGTTCTAATTTGTATGTTGATTATTTATGAACACTTTCTTGTCTTTTGTTTTTATTTTCATCTCTTCAGAAGCACTATTTAGGAATTCATAGTGTTTGATGACAAATATTATATACATATATATATATAAAAACTTTCGAATGCTTTGGTTTACACGAAAGATGAATTTATTAAAGGGCCCATCTCAAGCTACACCTAACTAACAGTGCTTTGGTAAGTGTGAGGTGTTTGTTTCTTTCTTTCTTTAATTATTAAAATGGTGTTACTTTAAATATCACAATTTCTCTATTATAGTTATTAAAACTGTGTGTTCTTTTTTACAGCACTTTCTTAGTGGAACCTGGACTGTTTTGTTACATTAGCAAAGTGAGCACATAAAGCAAAAGCATCTTACAGAATTTTTAACACAACTTATTAAATACTTCATTTCTTAAATCACTATGTCTATAGACAGGTAAAAAATTTCTGGTTAGCAATTTGAACTGTGTATCTGACTGTATTTGCTGACTCTTTTTTTTTTTCCCCTCATCTTCCACTAAGCTGTTTCTCTTGCAGGAGAATCTTTCATTGAGATGATTGAAATCGCTGCAATGAGAATGGAAATTACTTGGGCTCCTTTCCTTTTAAAAGCTGCATGCAAGAACTGTGTGGTGAGTCAAATGTAGACTAATGGTTATGTAAATGTCACTAATTTTAGATACAGTCAAGATCTGAAAGTGTATTTCCTTTTAAGATTTTATTTCTTCATTATCATGACTCAGTATCACTTGCTAATCTCATTTTATTAGCCCTGTTATATTTTACTGTTAAAATACACATGCCTTCTTCAAATACATGCTCACATTCAAGTTTTTACATCATAGAGATGTTTTAAGAAGAGGAATAAAAGCTTATCTGCACCGGGGATTTGTTTTGACTTCAAGCTTCACATGCCTGCTACTGGGGGAGTCGCACAGGTACAACCATGATCTAGGTGAATATGAATCTAAGTTCTTATAATTAATAAATCTGTTTTATTTGACCATATTGAATTTCAGCCTGGTGTAGGTGCTGGTAGAAATCACACTTTTCTCGATTGCCCCTGCTGCAGATTTGAACTGGTGAAATTAACAATGGCTAAAATTTCCAGTTTAGTTCAGACCTGAACAGTTTGCAACAGCAAAGCTGTGCAGTATTAGCCTCCACCTTTTCCTAAACACTTCTCTGTGTACATTTACCTATTATAGGTCTCAAGGTATATGGACAAAGTGAGGCTGACTAATCAGAAAAAAATTATTCTGGTGCCTGATGGCACAAGGAAGACTTACTGTTTTCAGTTCAAGTGCTTCTTTTCTGCTAGGCTTAGGAATGGTATGGGAAAAAGATGCTTGATTAATATCAAAAAAGGAAAGAAAAAGATAGGTCTGCTTGAAAAAGAACTTGGACTTAGTATGAGAGTGAAGACATCTAGTGAGAGCAGTGGGTCTAAAAATCTAATGTTGGAAGCTTGGAGATGAGAACTCATAAGGGAAGGACAGATCTTATGAACTAGAAAAGTGGAAAGATTAGGACAGGTTGGGCAAAGATTGAGCGTTTTGTTTGTTTCTTGAAATTGGAAGAAGCAGCAATATAAAAGAGATCTGACCTGAGGCAAAGACAAGAAGTTGGGCTTGAAGAAAGGGGCTTGTACACTTCAGACCATTCCTAACATTCACATGAGCACTCTGCACTTCAGATCCAGAAGGAGATGCAGACTGTTAAGTAGTAGCTTCTGCTGTCATTTGTGAAACTTGTCCGTTTCATCCTTCTCATTTTATTCCATGGAGTAGAGGATGAACTTACTGGTACTTTCAGCTTCTGAATTTTGGTTCAGAATCTCAAAATAAGAGTGACTGAGATTTGAAGTCACTTGGAGATCGTCTAGTCCCAACAGGGTCAGAGCAGGCTTTTTAGGACTGTGTCCAGTCAGGTTTTGAATATCTTAAAGGACAGAGACTCTGCAACCTGCCACTGGATGTGACGAAGAAGAACCTGGCTAATACTTCCTCACTCTTCCTTACCTCCATCAGTGGGCATTTATAAACTTTGAGATCACGCACATGCAAGCCTTTTCTTCTACAGGCTGGTGTCTCATCTCTTGGCCTTTCTTCATGTGAAAGCTGCTTCAGTTCTGTTGTTGCCTTTGTGGAAATAAACAAAATTTTCCAATTAATAGAGGAATTGGAACTCAAAGGAGGGGGGAAAAACAAAACACAACCTAGTAACTGTAAAAAGAACATGAAAATCACAAAATGAAACACTTAAGTTAGATTACTCCTGCTTTAGGATTCTGTAATCTTCATTTGCCCCCTTGTGTTAGTGTTCAATGAAGCAATCTTCATTAGCATAAAGAATATTTAGTCTGACGATAGGATTGGCCTGTTGTGCTGAGCCAGGGAAGATGATTGTGGGCTGTGCAAGTACTTGTACTCCTCACTTCAGAGTTGTCCGCCTTAAGACCCTTGTATCTGACAGCAATACTGGCTATTCACATTTGTAGCTGAGCTTCTTAGGAGCTGTCATTTGAATTAAAATACTATGAAATGTTACGTCTGTTGACAGTCTCCTGTCTTCTTAAACAGAGTACCTTGAACTGTTGCAGATTACTATAGTTTCTACCCATCCATGTCACATTTAAAACAGAGGTAGTATCTTGAGAGCCTGGGTTTTTTTCTTGTTGTTGGGGTTTTTTTTGTTTGTTTGCCTTTTAAAGAAAACCTCCCTTTTGCTTAGTGGCTGTACTACAATAATGCATTTTCTCGTGGAATTTTCTATGGCACTTCTTAGTTCTGATGTCAAAGGAAGAGGTGAGTATTGTGCATCTTTCAAAGACCAGTTCTGCAATCAACTTCCCTCGTTACTAGCACGAGCTGAGAAACCAAGTTTCTCTTTTCTTGATTCGTGATCTATTGGTTTCCTGTGAACATGAGCATATTTTACAGTAACTTCACCTTTAAAGATGTATGTTGCAGAAAGAACGAACTAGTTAAATGGTAACAATTTATGTACAGTGGTGAACAATGCATCTTTGGAAATGTGAAGTGACTTACATCTATGTATTTAGGACTTCTGCAGGCCATTGCTCTTCAAATTTCAAGAGTGGTTTTCTTGAAAGTGAATATGGCACACTTCACTGAGTGAGAGTGCTTTGGTACTTGATATTCAGATAGAGATCTGGAATTTCATCTTTTCCCTTAATCATGCTCTCTTGCTACATTTTGGGGAAAGTCTATTCTAATCAGCTAGCAATACTAGCAGTAATGATTGACATTTGAAATGTGTAGACTCCTTTTATGTTCTTCATCACCACCTCCTGTCATAGAAGTCACAACAAGTGATTGATAGAAATATATCCAAAGTGGCGAGCTACTACTTTACCATAGTTTAACTTGAAGGAGAGCAGCAGTTCTTCGTTTTTGTAAAAGCAAAAAACCAAAAGTTTAAAATGTATTTGAAGGAAAGCTTATGTCTGAGATTTAGGTGACTCTCTTTCTTCTAAGGTGGCAGTTGAAAACACGTATCAGAAAAAAAAATGTTTAACTATAAATAGAAATAAGAAAAAACAGGAAAATGCAGTGGCGTAAGTGACATCGTTCATCTTTCTGTGAGGGGGTTAATAACACTGGGGAATTGCTTTTCACTCAAAGAAATAATTTCTGTCTCAGGTGCATTAAGAAAAACCTCAGTATTTTTTCAAAATTTGATTAACAACTTATAGCTCTGTGTTAATAAAGCAAATGAAATTTATCTAATATTGCTTCTGACTCTTAATGTAAAATTTGAACCGTATGTTGAAAAGTTCTGAAGTTAACTAATTACAGCAGCATTTAGCCAGTTAGAATCTTCATTCTTATGTCTACAATGCCAAGTAGCTGGAGGCTGACTGGCTTAACTTCTGTTGAGAGATGGGAATCATGTATCCCTTATGTTTCTTCTGCTGTTTATAGCCGTAGGAGACAGCCACGGATAGAAAGTTTCACATTTCCCTCTGGTTTTTGCAGGGCATGCATGTGGCTTTATTACCTATAAAGGAACATTCTGTCAGCAGCTTTTACACTTTTAAGTGGTTTGAAAAGTAAAATATTTTGGAACCTCTCACAATATACTCCAAAAAACCCTAAAGTATTATAACATTTGAACTATATAAGGCATAAATTATGGAATATAGTGTCTCAAATGTGTGCACTTTTAATATTTTATTGAAATAAAGGCAAAGGAAAAGCTTCAGGGACTATATTATTGGACCAGCTAGAATAGTCAACAATAATATATGACTATGGTTCTACAGTCCTATGATTCGCAAGCCAGACAAGTTTGGGGCTGACAAAGTCTTCCTGTTTCCTTCAGTATTAGCCTAGCTCTGGTATTTCCATGGTGGTTTCACTGAATGGCTTTGGGTTAGTTTTGGGTAGGCTCAGCCAGCTGAATATGTTTGCTGTGTGAGGAACAGTGCTGGCACCGAGGAGGCCTTCCCTCTGCACTCCAAAGTGGCAGTCCAGTATTCATTTCCATCACTGAAACCAGTGTAAAGAATGTTCAGGGCCTTATTCTTCCTTTCTTGAGACTCCTATCTGAGAGGCAGATTTTGCTTATCTGCTCTTTAAATGAGTACAAATGGGACTAACAACATCTTGATCTACCTTTTTCTGTCTAGAGGAGACTGATACCTGCATATGCAACTGACACAAACGCTCATATAGGTACACCTTCTTAGCATATGGAAACAGCTGTGACACACCTTTCCTGTCATCAAGGCGGTGTGAAAGTCTCCCTCTTTTCCAATAACCAATAACTGTGTCGTTTTCAGATATACATCAATAGATATGTAAACTGTATTATCCATTACATGAAATGAGACTTCAGACACAAAAATAAGAAGCTTCCCGTAGTGTTGAACAGTGATGAAAAAGAGCTGTGCTGTTTCGGAGCAATGACCTGTGCCACAAGCAGTGTCAGGAAGTGCGTGTGGGTGGTGGCTGGTACGGGCAGAAAAAGGGATTTTGGTGTAGATTCGATGACATGATGTAGCCAGACAGCCCCCTGTTGGTTATATTGTTGTGGAGGTTCCAGGGAGGAACTGTACTTGAATTCGGCCGTTCATTGCACTCAAGGAGCAGGGTTTTTTTTTCATTCCCATATCACAAATAGAGAAGGGAGGGGATTGCATGCACTTATAAAAATCACCTTGAATCAAGTTTTATTCCTCTTCTGTACAAATGCAATGTCAAAGCTTGGTTAAGTGCAGTATCTTCACTCAGTTTCTCAATGTCCTCATAGAAGTTTATTTTTAAAGAGCTACAGTGAAAATATAGAAAAGTGCTGTGGCCTTGTGCTAGAAGCTTAAGACCAGCATGCTGAAGTCTGACACTTACAGCCTGGCCAACACAAAGTATTTAGATAAACTTCTGTCAAGAAGGCAGATAATAGATTTTAAAACATAAAAGTTTGTAAGCTAGCAGTGAACTAGCCAGACACAGGCTCCAGCTCTTTTTAACAAGTGTGGGACACTTGCAGGCATGTCTACAAGAGCTTCTGCTATTTAACAAGGTACTTTTACCAGGAGGTTTGAGGTGTTTTTTTTAATGCTTATTTATAACAATGTATGTTGGATTTTTGGGGTTTATTTAAGTGTAAAGGGGACCTAAAATCTGCCTTGTTGATGGTCACTGGATAACCCACAGTGTGATGGAATGCTGTAGGTGCTATATGAATGTATACAAGTAGTTGTCTAGAATAAGATAACTTACACATGCTTAAAAGGCTCTATGCTTTGTGGTGGAAATGGGCAACTCAAGGAAAGTTTCCAGGAAGAACTCTGTCTGGGAGGCACAGGATCTTCTGCTCTGAGATAAACAATACAGAGGTGATCTCTCTCTGCATCAGGTGTGGCCTTAGGTTATAAAAGCTTGTCTTCATTTGAAGAATTACATTTATGGCTACAAATCCATTGCTGTAACAGCAGTAGAGAAACTGATGTGAGAATCTTCTACTACAACACCAGCCTACAACAGAAGACTAAACATGACGCCAAGAAAACTGAAGTGCTTAAGGACTCTTTTCTTTTTCTCCTCTTCTGCTTCAATATGTTAAAAAAAATGATTGTAATCAGATATCTTTGAACAGTTGGCATAAAGAAGAGAGAGTAAGGATGCATGCTGTGACTGCAGAGGGGGAGTGGGAAAGACAGGGGCAGACCAAAGAGCTAAAAATTGGCCTGACTTGCTAAAATAGAGTGGAAAAGTTTAAGAAAATGGCTGAAGCGATTTTGAGGTGAGGGGACTCTTCCACAAAACAAAAAACTCTGGGTTTCAGAAGCCTGAGGGGATTCAAGTTCATATCTCCTGCTTCCAAAAAGCACCCAGTGGCAGTTGCCCACAGATGTTCTCCATCTTTCTTGTTAAATAAAGGATATATGCAAAAATGAAGTCCCAAAACTTGTTCAAAGGTTGTTGGCAGTTATAGCTATTACTATTAGCAGATGAAAGCAGGCTCCAGGTAGGATTTCAAAGGGTGCTGGAATTGGCTTTTATTGGACTAACTGTGCAGTTCCTTGCAAGTTCCATTTTCTTTCTCTGAAATGTTTCCTGAAGTAACAGTAAAATGAGCGTACAATAAATATAAGTACCCATTAAAGATCACTGAAGAAATACCTTATGTTTCCAGTAGATGAACACTGAGATAACAGAACATTTGTGAATTGTATGGCAGACCTCTACTATGCCAAAGCTCTGGCTTTTATTGCTAAAGAAAGCACAAGTAAAAGTGGCTTTGAACTGCTTTATGCTCCCACTTTCTCTAAAGCTGGTGAAGAGGAAAAGCAGGGAGCAGCTCGTGGCATTAAGGAGCTTTGTGTCTGTTCAGCAACCAGCAAGGGGATTCACCTCCTCTATCTTTCAATCTACTCTCAAACTATTTGCTTTTTTTCCACGTTTGAAGAGGCTTTCTAAGTGCGGGTGAGTGGTTTTTTTCTTAAACAGTAGAATTTAAAATCTCCCTCATAAATTAGTGCCATTGAGAAGCCAGTTCTGGGTAGAAGAAGGTTCAAATAACTTACCTTGGTGAGAAAATAGAACAATTTTTCTTCTTTTTGAGGAAGGGTTACTTACTGCTTTTCCAAATTAAGATGAAACTTGAGAATCATAGAATGGTAGGGGTTAGAAGGGATATTTAGAGATCATCTAGTCCAACGCCCCCGCAGAAGCAGGTTCACCTAGGTCAGGTCATGTAGGAACCTGTCCAGGTGGGTCTTGAAGACCTCCAAGGAAGGAGACTCCACACCCTCCCTGGGCAGCCTGTGCCAGGGCTCTCTCACCTGAACAGTGAGATAGGTTTCTCTTATATTTAAATGGAACATTTTGTGTTCCAGCTTCATCCCATTACCCCTTGTCCTGTTGCTAGATATCATAGATAAAAGGGATGCCCCAAACTCCTGACACCCACTATTTAGATATTTGTAAATGTTAATGAGATCTCCCCTTAGTCTCCTCTTCTCTTGACTAAACAGCCCCAAAGAACTTTTTCATGGTTCTTGGAGTATCTAATTTTTATCTTGTTCAAGCAATTCTATTAGCTTAGAATGTACAGGTTTTTTGCAGAGCTGTGATACTGTGATCCTATTCTTTTGTATGTTTTCAGGCATAATAAGTAATACTAACAAGTAGCCTTACACTATGAAAGAATCTTGATTTCCTCTAAGACTGCAGCTTTGTAGGTATGAGCAGTTATTCAGAGCAGTGGATATTTTTAATGGTAATTGATAAATTCTTAACTGGATCTCTATTTTTTTTTTTACGTTTATTTCAGAGATCTTGTAAAAGTAGCACCTGATCCTGGTGATTTATAGCGTTTTGAGTTTTTCAGGCTGCCAGCAGACTCTTCCTCTGAGATGTCTAGGCCTGGTGGAAGCTACTCTGATTCCCCATAAAGTATGGCCTTAGCATAGGAATTTCTCTGTCACCCTCTATAGTGAAAACAAACAATTTATGTTGAGCCTCTCTGCCAGCTTCTTTCATCCTCCTCTTGGTACTATATGGAGAGAACAAAAACATTTCCTGGAGTCTAAGATCTATATGAATATTTGGAATCCTTCTCCATGTGTGTATTTGTGCATTGGTACCTGTGCCTCTGATGCTCTTGTGTAGAAGAGCATTGTTAAACAGCCCTTGTGAAAGCAGTAACTGTGTGTCTTTGTGCAAGAGCAATGTTAATCCTGTCATTCCCCTCATTGTTCAGACTGCTACAGATAGAGCTTGTTAGCCAATGATATATCAGGTAGTCTTATTGCTCACTAATTTTTACTTACATTAACACCTAACTAACTGCAAAGGTTGGATTTAGTTTCATGAATCATAGCATTTCTGGATGGTTTTTTTTTGTTGGAGGAACTGCTTTCTTGCAGGAGGAATTCCATATCAGCATAGCCCATGAATGAGCAGGACCTCCCTAGCATTCAGACACTTAATCTGTCATGTAGTGAGAAGAAATACTGAGAAAGATCAGAACACTTTTGCTGTTCCCACTTCTTGTCCTAGGCTGTTGGCGAGTCCCCTAACATCCCTATACCTTCATTAGAGGGTAGGAAGGAACAGTGTTTGCAACACAGATCCTGATTTTCTCCTACATAAATTCTTCTGAAGCTTGAAGCTGGGAACACCAGGCCCTCTTGATGATGCAGAGTTGGAACTGCCTTGGATGTGTTGTGGTACGTGGTCTGTAGCTTTTGGATCCTTCAGCAGCCATGATGCTAGAGCAGAAATTAACAGTAGCAATGACATCAAAATTAATTTTGACAAGGCCAAATCATCACTGGATCCTTCAGCTGCAAGCAGAAAGAGCAATCCAGCACCCCACTGTTAAATGAAACTCAGAATAACAAGTTCCTGTGTGACCTAGTCTAGGTGGTCCTGCTCTGGCAGGGGAGTTGGACTAGATGATCTTTCAAGGTCCCTTCCAACCCTTAAGATTCTGTGATAACCCCTTACAAACCCTCATGGATGTCCAGCCTTTGGTATTGATTCAACAGTTGTCTACTCAGCTGCTACTAAGAGACCATTACTATAAGTTTTCAGCATCCTGTAGGACTAGTTCCATAGAAAATATTCCTGCATTTGGTCAGAACCAGAAGCAGCCTGGTGCTGCTATGTCACCAGCCATTAGTGTCCCCATCCACATTTCAATCTCAGTTTCTCACCCAAAGCAGCTCCTGACTCATTAGGTGCAGCCAATGAGTGCAAAGCTTTCAAGGATCCAGTTGTCGAGACAGTTTTACAAAATACCAAAACCATTACCAAATGCCATCACACTAGAATATTGTCTTAGGACAAACTGCTCCGGAAGGAAAGCTGCCTTCAGTAACAGCAAAAGTTGACACCTAGAGAAAGAGGAAGAAGAAGTTTTCTCTCTATTGCAGAAAGAACTGTCTTCGGAAAATGAGGGGCTCCAATAGGGATTGTTAATTAATAATGCAAATATTCATTTAAAACAGTAAGAATTGCCAGAGACATCAAGGGACAAATTTAGAATACAGTGCAGTAGAGAATATTGATGGCAATAGCAACATTTCCAAAGAAACACATCTTTATAAGACAACTTCTTCATGAGTTTTCTGAAGTACAGGCAGCTATTCGATGCTATCTGTTTCCACAGACAAAGTTGTGCACGCTATTCTTAGATCCCCAAAAGAGGCAGTTCCCAAGCCCAGGTGTCACAGAGCACAGGCTTTCCAACCATACAGACCTACATGCCCTCCAGCAAAGCAGCACAAGGCTTGAAGAGGGAAAAAAACCCCAACTTCTTTGTATGTAACAGTTCACCTGCTGCTTTCATCAGTATGGCAGGGTGTCTGATTGTTTGATCTGGAACACTTGGGGCATTTTTAAAGTTCTACCTTTTGCTTTCAACCACAGAAGTGGTTTTACAACAGGTTGTTGCCTATGAGCCATCAGAGATAGACTTGTGTATTCTATTTTAGTTGCTGGTTGCCTGCATTTTGTCCCAGGGCACTTTAATAAGAATGTATTAGATCATTAGTGACATCACCTCTTTCCCTACAGAAAAGAGAGGGAAAAGGTGGTAATGACTCAGTTCTAATACAGCATTTGTGTTTGTTGTCTTGGGTATCAAGAGGTGTGAATACAAAGGTCTGAAAGAATCAGACATGAAGTAAAGTTTTCAGCTAGTAGTTTTGCATTACCCAGTTAAATGTTCTGCTCCGGGCTTTGGAAACAGTTACTTCCACATTGTTATCCACCCAGCCCGAAGGAGCTGCGTGGCCTCTGCAGCAGGAGGGATTGCCTCCAGTAGAAGTCTGCGTGGTTGTCACCACTTGTTCCAGAAGAACAGAAATCTACACATTCACATCCTGAGCACTCCAGATGTCAACTCCTAAGAACTGTCATTAGATCTTCCACTTACGGCTGTTACGTTGGTGCTCAGGGTAGACAAGAAGTCAGCGTAGAACCCTCCACACAACACCAAATCAAAACCATAGCAGACTGGTGTTCCATTAGCCTTGCATGACTTCACGTGATGTTCAGCCTACCTCAAGTTCAGTGAGAGCAGGGGTCAAGCTGTCAAGAGTTAAGCACAAGAGACTGCTGCAGCACAGCTTTCAAGGGCAAGCTATAGGCAACAGAGCAGTCACACAACTGTCTCTGTGCCTGTTGGTGCTTTCCAGCCAAGTTCTGCAGAGAATTTCTGAAGTGAAAAATGAGTGTAACAAAAATATGATCTTTTGTCCATCCTTTTCCACGTGTATCCGTGGAAATTTCACCAGTGAACTCTGGATTGCACTGTTGCACTTCCATTTTCAATGAACACTCTTAGTAACAGTAGGAAACGTGATTATCCTGACCGAAGGTGGATGAGCATCTCGGTTACATCACCAACAATTTTTCATTTACATACTCAATATGGCCATATTAATCATTAATCCTTTCATATGTTCCAAGGATCCACAGTTCCTGGAGCCATCTTGTGAAGATAATGTTTTGAACAATCATAGGCAGCAAAGGATAATTGTATGGCTTAAGGATCGATTTGCAAATGGGGAAAACAACATAAACCAATCTGTTCCAGAAGTCACATTTCCAGTCTCTGGAAAACCACAAACTTACCAATAGGGTTTTTGCTCACTGTACTGCAACTGGAATGGAAACAAAAGCCACCAACAGGATGTGTCCAGGAGGCTTACAACCCCCTGGTATCCTCATCTTCAGAGTTTGTCTATTTGGCTACTGAAAGTTTAGCATCTTATTTCCAAATAAGAGGTATTGGCATGATTAACCTACCTTATGGCTCGATCCCGCAGTGTTTCACCTCATAGGGCAGATGCAGAAATGACCTCCACAAGAGATTTTGTTCTTCAGGTATGCGAACTATGTTCTGCAGATCCACTTACCTGACACATTGGAAAAAAAAAATGAAACAGCTCTGTAGTCTCATAAGCATTTAAACCTCCCATCTTGGTCATTCTTTGCCTTTTCCAGATCCCTTTAGCAACCATCACCCACCTATTCGTTCACCCCTATAAAATCTGCTTTTTTTCTTCTCCGGTGGTGTTGAAATTTCTGACGTCTCTGTTAACTGCCCTCCCTTCAATACAGGAAGTTGTATCTCTCTGGCCCCACAAAGGCAGGGACTCTTTCTGGTCGAATCCCTTAACTCCTTCTCTGTAATGGGAAAGAAGTGAGTTTGCCACCTTGTGTGGATCTCTGCCTGCCCTTGTCGCATAGCTTTTTCCTCTGTTTCACCAGTGACCAAGCCAAGGAGCGAGCTGAAGACATAGTAAAAAGACACAAAGATTAAAGGACAGAGGACCAGCACGCCTTCTGTTTATTGTTGAATACAACACTGTAAATAAAACGGTATGTCAGCAATTATTCTATTACTCAGTTTAGTTATCACTGGGGAACAAAAACAAAAACCATAGACCAGTCTTTTCAGAAGGCCCTCAATGAAAGCTACAAACTGCCTTTGAAATTCAAAGAAAACTGAGTTCCTGAGTCCAAAGTACTAGTAAAACCCAAGACTTGTTGTTTCCAATCTACTGTCTTTTTTTTTTCCAAGGGAGAATTGGGATAGAACAATGTTGCAACACTTAATTCTTCACAGTTTCAACAAGCACTCAGATGACTGGTGTAGCAGAAAGTTGCTTAGAAAGCAAAGCCCTAAATTCATTCTCTGCAAGCAGACTTGTACACATACTGTTTCCAACCTTTAGGGCTACATTCATCATCCTTTTGACCAGAAAGAAGCCACCAATTATTGAACCATTGCGTTAGAATGGAAATGGAGCAGAACTGGAGGAAGGATTCTTGGAAGAATTTTCACTTCAGGGGATTATTTCGGCAGAAACTACACGATGGTCTAGAAAACTGACATTCCTCTTTCTTTTTTTTTTTTAATAGAAGTCAGATTTATTTGTATTTTACGATGACTAGTGATTTACATCCCACCCACCCATTTGAGAATAGTCAGGGCTCCAGGCATATCTCCAGACAGTTCCAGACTATTCAAATCATTGTTGGTCCATCCATTTACTAGTCACAACAAGGCCTTCTGTGACTAATTATGGCCTGACTGCAGCAGGAGAGGCAGCTTCAAAGAATGGGAATCTTCAGACGCACTAGCAGTTCCCTTCGTTCCCAAATTCTTTATTTATGTGGATTACATTGAGTTGACAGATTTAACTGGGCTGTTGAAGATACGGTCAAAGAAGCAGAGTCACTCCCTTCCCTTTTATTGTTTTCTGAAGACAGAACAGTCATACGCATCTGTCACTAAAGAGAGGAAGTTCTCCATCACTGGACTTCATTTGGGCTTTTATATGCTGTTTCAGTAGCATCTGGGAATAGATCAATATAATATTTGGTAGGGAGTTGTATTTTCTCATGATGCACTGTAAATCTTTTATTGTAGATACTCTCACTGTTTATTGTTGAAAATCAATAAAAATAAACCTTGTAAAGTTAAAGCCTGGCAGTGGTTCAGTACGAATCAGAGGGAAGGAGTCAGAGGCAACGAGTCTCCCTTCCCGTCCTGGATAGCTCCCAGCTTGTTTCCCAGGGAATATTCAATAACACTTTCCAGCAATTTGGGAACACTTTTTTTTTTTTTCACCCCCCACTAAAGAAGTCATTCAAAGTTACAAACACTTCGGTGTCATCTCAGATGAAACTCCTGGTCCGCTCTGGTGACTTTCTGGCACTGAATTATAGCTGTGGATCGAAAGGAAGGGTGGCCTAAATTGCATGTTGGATATGCCTTACACCTCCAAAGACAGACAAAAGCACATCAGCCTTGCTCTGCTCAGATTAAAGAAGTTACTTTTGAGCACTAGAAAACTGGAAACCAACCAAAACAGGTAAAAAGTAAGAACAAACCAGTGTGGAGAGAAGATTCTCCAAAGTCAGAAAGGAAGTTCCTAGCTGCGCTTGCAAGCCTGTAGAAGCAGGGTGGGATGCAATTGCTCCAGCGTCATTCTTTTGCCCTATGGCCATTAATTCCTGATCTACTGCATCTTAGGGTGGAGTCTTCTACTATTTCCACGAGATTCAGTTATGCAGGGAAGGAAAAAATGGTTTGTAATTATTTAGTGAAGGGGAGAACTTCCCAGTACTACAGCCAGCACTGAGAGATCAGTCTTTTTTTAGTCTAAACATAGTATAAATTGCAATTGCTTTATTTAAATGTCTAGTCTTCATCAGTTACACGATCAGATGAGCACTGAGATCAGATGATATTCTTCTCATCACACAGATGAGCAGAATCCCTAAAAATGCAGTGGCTGCACTTCCTAAAAGAACTAAAACCCTCATGAATTGTCACACCCATTCCCAAAGAAGAGGAAAGTATTTCAAATCAGACTCTCTCCTTATTGGTAACAGGATATTGCTGAACAATTCAGGTGGTAAATAAAAGACATTTCCCCAGGAGAGTGAAGAACTGTCATCACAGTTTGCACATTTCTGCTGAATCCAAGGAAGACTCAAAGACAACGACAGGCATAAGCTTACTGAAATCAGCAAATTTTGCAGCTTCACGGGAAAGAGGAATTCTCTTCAGAAGCTTGTCAGTGATTTGTAGTAGTGGATCACGTCAGGATCACAATTCCAACTTCATTGGGAAAGAAAAGATCTAAATGTTTCAAAACTCCATTTCTATTTAATCAAAACAGATTTAGACATGAGTGATCAGAGCTCCTGGTTCTGTTGTGTGTAAAAGCATCACCAGGTCACCTCCAACAGCCCTCTAGTCCAGCAGAGATTATGCTCTGAGATATTGGAGTTGATTTGCCTGCCAAGGTTTGGGTGAAAGTGCTTGTTCAACACATAATCTTGTTTTGACCAGAAGGCTTTTAAAATCACTCAGACTGGTAGCTAATCTGGGCTCCCATCAGCCATATTCACTTCTGTTTGTTACCTTCTGTGGAAAGAGAATCGCACAGAATCACAGAATGGTGGGGCTTGGAAGGGACTTCTAAACACCATCCAGTCCAACCCCCTGCTAAAGCAGCTCCACCTCGATCAGGTCACACAGGAACGTGTCCAGGCAGGTTTGAAAAATTCCAGAGAAGAAGACTCCACACCCTCCCTGGGCAGCCTGTGCCAGGGCTCCCTCACCTGAACAGGAAAGAAGTTTTTCCTTGTGTCTAAATGGAACTTTTTGTGTGGCAGCTTGTGTTCATTACCCCTTGTCTTGTCACTGGACACTACAGAAGAAAATACCATCCTATCCTCCTGATCACCCCTCAGCCTTATCTTCTCCAAACTAAACAGCCCCGGGTCTCAGCCTTTTCTTTTAAGAGAAGTCCAGTCCTCTCATCATGTTGGTGGCCCTGCACTGGACTGTCTCCAGAAGTTCCCTGTTCCTCTTGAGCTGGGGAGCCCAGAACCAGACACAGGATTCCAGATGAGGCCTCACTAGTCCAGAGTAGAGGGGTAGGAGAACACACCAGTGTGAAGCACTCTGCTGATGATATGCTACACAGCCTGCTCTCTGCTGCACTGCTGCTGCCTCTTTGGGACCTCAGAAGGGGACACACAGTAAAAGTATTGGCCGTTGCTTCCCCTAAACTTGTGCCTTGAGGCCTGTGGGACACACTGCACGCTGCCCCAAAGAAGGCATGAACAATGGCCATCCAGGTTCAGCAACACTTTACTGAAACAGAAATAATCTTGCAAGTTGGAGGGCAGCAGCAACCCAGACCAGCTGAAGATCCTCCTAGTATGATGTTGTTTTTACATTAATTTATCTGCAGATGCAGATAGTTTCACCCCATCCTCCACGACTGCCGTCATTTAGTTATACCTTGAAGCGACACCACCTGTAGCTCCACCATCACTGCTTCTGCTTTCTGGATAAAGAAATCCAGGAAGGTGCTTTCCTGTGAAGAACCAGCTTAATACTGACTTCTCTTGAATTCTAACTAATGGTTATCCTACTGGTCTCAGATGCTTTCAACAAATTTCTGTCAAGACTAAAGCATGGTATAGGAGCCCAGCCATATTCTCTGAAGGTGCACATGTGATAGAAGACAACATTTCTCAGGTCAGTGCTAAGAAAGAATAAATGTGAGAAGAACTTGGGGCATCCAAACTTGCCGACGGTCACACATTTCGCTTCAGAAAGGTGTGTGGTCCCACAGTAAGCCGTTACATGTGGTAAAGGTAAAGCACGTGTGGTTCTTTATGGGACAGGGATTTGCATTGGTGTGTTTCTCCAGAGACAAAATTTTACATTCATAGGATTATCTTTGTGCTGAATAAAAATAAACCCCCAAGGGGAACCAGAAAGTGTTTGGCACTGGCTCATGACAAGCTGTTACTGAAAGGGTTGTCCCAAATACTCATTTTGCCAAAGGCAAGTGGCATGAGTGTTGTCACAGGTTAAATCTCCAGGGCTTTTTAAAAATGGAAGTATTTCCCAATTTCTTTCACTTTATTAGAAAAAAAAAAAAGAGTAATCTGAACTGCAGTTTCCAAGGTGGCTGCTACAGCAAGGAAAATAAACTCACTACTACTGTGGTAGGTGAACAAGCATCATTTCATTGCTACAAGGGGTTCCAAAACGTGCTGCACTTAGAATCACAGAATCGTAATGGTTGGAAAAGACCTTTCAGATCGAGTCCAACCACTAACCTCACACTGCCAGGCCCAGCACTAAACTAAACTATATCCCTCAGCACCTCAGCTATGCGGTTTTAAATATCTCTAGGGATGGTGAGTCCATGACCTTCCTGGGCAGCCTGTGCCAATACTTAATAGCCCTCTCGGTTAAAAAGTTCTTCCTCATGTCCAATCTAAACCTCCTTTGGAGCAACCTGAACGCATTTCCTCGTGTTCTGTCATTCATTATTGGAGAGATCGACCCCATTCAGGTAAATGGGGAGACTAATCTTGTCTCCCCTCAGCTCCCTCTTCTCTAGGCTAAACACTCCCAGCTCCCTCAGCTGCTCCTCACAAGGCTCATTCTCCAGACCCTTCATCACCTTCGTTGCCTGTCTCTGGACACGCTCCAGCACCTCAGTGTCCTTGTAGTTAGAGGCCCAGAACTGGACACATTATTCAAGATGCAGCCTCACCAGTGCTGAGTACAGGGGCACAATCACTTCCTTGGTCCTGCTGGCCACACTATGTAGGTTGACAACCCAGAAAACTCCAGAATAAGCAGAGAGCACCTCTCTGTTGCCACTGAACTTGTGAACTTGTGTCAACCTAAAATGACACAGTTGCAGTGTCACTGACTGCAGTAGTAGCAAAAGAGACGTCTGACAGTGGCACTGCCAGTCTGGAACGATCCATTTCATTCAGACTCCTCAGGGCAAGAAACAGATGGGCGATTCCCACCACCTCCCTTCATTTTTAAGTCCTTCAAATGTAGTAATAAATTCCCATTTTAAAGCTAATGAAAAGCCAGGTCTCATTACTCAGCCAAGAAAGCCCAAACAAGCTCTATTTGGCTGTTTTTTAACTTTGGAAGGATGGTGTTTCATCAACAACAGTCAGATTCCAATAACAAATCCATGAAGATACAGCTATCGTCCTTCCCTGCCCTGAAAGAGAGGACAAACAATTCTTAATTTATATTAAGACCTCATTAACTTACCTCTCCTGGTACCTGAGCTAATTTTGGCATCTTCACAAAGTACAATAGAGGACTAACACTCCCAGGGCTTTCAAAGCCACTTCTGCCAAGCCTTTCCTCCTAAATGTGTTTTGCACTTCACAAGCATTAAGAAATCCTTTGTGCTATTCTGTTTAACACTGTAGTAACTCTGTTCAACACAGTCTCATTCTTTAATTTATAGTTAAAGCTCTGACAATTAACTGACCCTCTGTTCACAAAGACCTTTATCATTTAATTCTCAGTGCTGACAAGCAGCTCAATGCCTGAGGAGCTGAGGAGAGAAGAAGGGAGTGTTCTGCAGGAGACAGTAACACATTATTTCATGGATGCTAGTAGTGGCTTCACAGAGCCCCTTTCTGGCACCTGAAGCCAAGCAGCAAACAACTCAAGATGTAATTGCAAGAGAAATTAGTGTGTGTCTTTCTTTTAAAAGCAGCAGAAGTCACGTGGAGCTGTGGTTTGCCTTCATCCTACCGCCGCTGCTCCAAACCCTCGCAGTGGCACTTGTGTCAAGCTGCTCCTCTTTCACGCGTTACCGGGTGTTTATCAGCTACTGACACCTCAGCACAGAACACAAATCTGAGAAAATGCTGGCATTTGGTCACAAAACCAGCACTGAATCCGTGCTTCTTTTATTTAGAGCTGAAGAGGGCAGAATGATAAAAGGCAGGAAAGCAATTTTTAATGTTTTTTTGGTGCAAATACTTGAAAAAAAAACCCTAACTGTTCATTTGGTACTTCCCTCAGTAGTTGCAGACTCAAGAAAGCAACAAAAAGAAGGCCACTAGTGCCAAGACAGCCCTCTTGCACCTTCAAATGATGACAGGAAAGCCTTTATTTCCCTTTCTGCACTTGGCTTCTCTTTGCCTGTGCTGCCCCAGAGCTCGCTGGGGTCTGGCTCACCGCAATGGCAGGGCCTGCAGGACTCTGCATCCTTTCAAAACTGTAGCATTCAATTTTTTCTTCATGGGAGACTGTCCTGGTGCTTATGAGGCGAAATCCATCTCTGAGTAAAGTGTCAAGCAGCAGGCCTAGCACGTTAGTACCATTAATCAGCTTCCTATCATCAGGCTTTATGGAAACATACCTAAAATAAAAAGAAAAGCAGTTACAACACACTTCAGTTGCTTCTTGCAGGATGGAAGAAGAAAAACCACAATCCAAATCCTCAGATGGTGCAGCTCAGCACAGCCACACGGGTTTACAGCAGCCAAAGTTCCATGTATTTTTCTTTCCTCCTATGAGGACAATTTATCCCTTTCCCTCACGACAAGAACAGTAATTTTCAGTTCATCCAGTTAGATGTTGGGGGAAGAAGCACTTTTCTTTCAGCCTCACGCCAAAACTTACTTTGTTAAGAAAGAGCTGTGACAACATCCATTTCATTTAATGAATGTGTACCTGTGTGACCTGATCCAGTGGACCTGCTTTAGCAAGGGTTTGGACTGGATGATCTCTAGAGGTCCCTTCCAACCCTGACCATTCTGTGATTCTGTAATGGAGGGGAAGGACATGCCCTGTGTAATGCTGCAATGGTTCTTCTGGTAAGAGTAAATGGTGGAAAGGACGGGGAAAGACACACTCACCCCAGTGGCATCACTTTCCATGACACGGCATCTCTCTCTGCAAACATTTATTGCAAAGTTACCTTTTACAGCAGGTCTTGGGGTAACAAGTATGAAAATCCTTTTCACATTGCCTCAAATGATTTTGCTTGATAAAAAGTACAGTTTCAGAATCTACCCAGATATTTTGAGGAGCAGAAGTCAGGTAAAAATACTATTACAAAATACATCAGCTGACAGGGGTGAAACCGTTCCACAGTTCACAGGGAAGTACACCGAACATTCATGGAAAGCACAGAAAAAGGGCAAAAGAGTCCGTATCACCACAAAGATTTAAGTCGATAGAAATTCAGCAGGCAACGTCATCAAACTTGACTTTTTTGATCACTCAAGATAAGCTTTTCTATTGATCTGCAGAGGGAAACTTTTACGAAGTCTGAAGAAATAAAGGAAAGCATCAGGAATGATTTCCCCCACTATTTTAAGTTGCCGTCATCTACCCAGCCAATTGTTAGTCCATTCAAATCAGTAAGACACAATAAAGTTAAGGTTTGGCACATCAAGATACATTGCTTTGCAAATGCAAAGTCGATTTTCTCCTACTTGTTTAGCTAAGGAAAGCCAGAAGAAAGGTAAACTTTGTTCATTATTTTTTTTAAATCATCAAAAGACTGCTCCGTTGACTCGTATATTCAGATAGAAAAACCCTTCTGGAAACAGTTCAATGACATTTCCATAAAATTCCAGATGTTCTAACAGCCACAGAGGACAAATTAGGTTACATTTTCTTATACAGTAAGAATGTGTCTCCATACAAGAGAGACATCCAGCAGACTCTTGTTTAAAAAAATGTTGCCATTAGAATATGATACTGCTATCACAAAAGTCACTGATACAGAGTCCTCTTAATAAAAACAGAACCTGGCTCTGAATTAAAATAAAAACCCAATGTGTAGCACATAGTTAATAATCTACCCCTTCTCCCTCCTCCAGGAAAAGGCTTCACAAAAACTTTCCAGTCCCTGAACTGCTACCTTCGTTCCACTGGTGTTTTTAACCCTGTTTAGTCATTCTCTTTTTCCTCTTTTCCACATGAAAGTCTTTTGGGCCAAGAGCTAGTGGAGATTTTAGGCTTCCCCAGCACTTCACCCCTGATATATTTTGCTTCCTTCGCTTCATTTTACTCTGTGTTTTTCAGGTCCTCTAGGTCACTGATACTGTGCAATTCTAAAGCCTGGGAGAGGGTGAGGAGGAGGAAAGGGCAGAGACGGGAAGACCCAACAGAACTCAAAAGCAAACACTGAGAATAGTATTTTAGGAAGCTGAAGAAGAGGCAAATCAGCATAACGGAAATCAAACTGGGTATCTCAGGACTAGAAAAGAGAACATCAAACCCAGAGAAACAAGGAAACATTTTTCTTTTCCCTCAGACAGCTGTCCAAGAGTTTCTTTAAAATGAGCTTTGCTAGCACATTGCATGTCCTGCATCAACCCGAAGTCACAAACAACACTTCCACAATGAGAACTCACACTGGGGAAAGTACCTGGCCACAAACTGGTCACCGGCAGAGTAGTCAGTACCACACTGAAAAACCACATCATGGTGAGATGGTCTTTCCAAAGGAAGTGGAGCGAGTGGTTTGTGAGAAGGAAAAGGGCTGCTCCAGCTCTGTCCCGACTGCTGCCCTGTGAACACAGCGATCCGTTCAGCCAGTGCCTCAACAGTGGTACTGCAGGAACCGAAGATCCGGAAGAAGGCCTGCAGCTCTTGGAGAGAAAAGCGCACTTCCAAGATCTCCAGCCTCGGCTTCAGCAAGTGCTCCTGGCTCAGGAGGTCGCCCAGAGGGTACAGCCCATAGAATTCTGCTTCTCTCTGCAGCCTCTGATAGTCTGAGAAATCAGTAGGTAAGGAGACCTGGAGAGTCCTCAAGAAGTCCATGATGTAACTGAAGAGAGTTCCATCTCTGTCCACAAAGAACTCTCCGTTGATCAGCTTGAACTCCTGGTCACCGTCACTCAACATCCGTGCTAGCCTGGACTCGGGGAAGCGCTGCAAGGTGGATGCCCGGGTCACAAACCTCACGCCCCCCACGCTCAGAACGACCACCTCTCGGTTACTCATCGCTATCTCAGCCACTCAGCTCTGATCTAAGAGTGTGTGGCTTGATCCTTGCTAAACTGCAAGGCATCTGCAGCTGTGAGAACCATTCAGTGCTTTTAGAAAGTATTTGGAGCGAGGTGTGGAGCAGCGACAGCATTCCCAGGCAACAAAGATGTAAATACCGTGTACAATAGTTTTGTTTGCAGCATTTGGTTGCTTGGAAACTTCAAGTCTTGGAATTCAATGTTTTATTTTTGAAATGAACAGCTTGCAAGGACCATGGGAAGACAGTGACTTGACTGTCACAACTTTTTAAACCTTGAGAAAGGCCAACAAATATCCTCAAAGTATGGCACACGTTACCTCTGTTTCTAGGAAAGGGCAACTAAATGTTTTGGTTCCATGTGCTGCTGTTCACGTGACCACTGCAAACAGAGGTTAGGTGTGCTTCAAGCAATACATCTGAGGATTGTATGCTCTTAAAGAAGAGCACTTCAGAGAACTCAAGCTTACAGTTCACTTCAAATCTATTGTCCTGTGGCCAAGTCAATACACTCAGAAAATTCAGTTAATTCCTGAAACAAGGTATGTGAAAAACAGGAACAGAAGAAGAGTCTTGTATGTGTTCCAGTGCCCAAGCACTTCCAAACACCAACAACATCCGTACTCCTGTCACATTACTCACTCTGTTCCAAGGAATCATCCCATCATTATTTCTGGCTTATGGAATTCTGGAGAGTCAGGTGGGCAGAAGAGAAACTGCTCAGCCTGCCACCTTCACAGGGCTACAGCTCCAGTTGCTTCCTTCCTGTGGCTGACCCTGCACGCTTCTCACCCCACTGAGCCGTCCACATTAAAGCCACTTTTTAAGAATGTGGCTTCAGAGAAACGTGGATCTAACAAGACAGCTCAGTTACCCCAACGACTTCATGCTGGAAAACTAAACCGCAAAGCATGCACCATCTGCAAAGTGTGTGCTGTCTTACCACCCTCACTGATTTCTCTTTACCCCATGAATTTATGCCTGCCCTGAAGATACATTTTTGTATAGAACATGTAAACAATAACCAGCATCTACAGGAATCACAATGCACAGGATAGTTTTAACGTTTGGTTATACAAAAAAAAATACATCTATTTCAGTGAGAAGTAACATCTTCAGAGAGAAGGTGGCTCCAGAAGGTGAATGACGCCCTCAGTATTCTGCAGTGGAAGGGCAGTCGTCAAGAAGCCACTCAATACAGCAATCCTCTCAACCACAGCTGGTCTTCTTTCCAAACCACCTCTCAGTTAGAAAAAAAAACACACAAAAAAACAACCCCTACGGCCTTTCAGGTAGTGACACTTTTTATCTTGTTCTACAATTACATTAGCATTAAGCTAAGTACACGGTTTGGCCCCGTATTTTGGTTATGAAAAATGGTTTAGAGTGAATAACATTCCCACAATCACCACTGAAAGAAGAATCAAGAAACAATGGTTTTTTTTCAAAGCTCCATTTCATCTTCCAGTTTATCAGTGCTCAACCTCTGTGAACAGTGTGAATGTTTTGGAAACGTTCCAAATCTTTCAATGTTTTCACTGGAAGCCTTAAAAAAACCACAATTGATTGTAAGACCGTCTATGTTTTCTTCACCAGATCTCTCTTAGCTCTTATATTTCAGCAGGGCCTTCACAACAGTTTATATTTGCACACAAACTGTGCAACATTATCCAGCACAACCATCGTATAGTTTTTACACTTTTCTCTCAGAAGTGAAGCTCCATCTGTCATCTGTTCCCAGTAAAAGACTGCATGATCTGCTATCTCCACCGTATCTGCCAAATAGGACATGCTCACTGTAAAGAAATGAGTTTTCCAGCACTGGAGGTTGTCAATGACTGACTCCACGAAGGACATTCTGGTGAGGGCAAGAATAAGCAAGCAAAGAAGAGAGTTCACTATAAATCTGCGTGAAAAAAATGAGGGAATCCTGAATTTCAGACTGTTGTTTTCCTGAGGCAACGAAAGTTTGTCCACGTCGACTAGTTTTATTCCGTTCCACTGGCTGGTATCAAAGCTCTTCATTGTAGGGCTGATGTCCACGCTGGAACAAGGCAGGGGGGTTTCTTTGAGCACCTTGATTTTCTCCCTGAACTCCTGCATCTGTTGCAGAAATATAATGGGCTCGGACACATCCTTGAAGGCCTCGGCGATGTTGAAGGCCATCCGTTGCTCCTGCAGGATTGTGTTCAGCTTGTTGATTTCCGGATCGTAGGCCTGCATCACCGCAAGCTTCATGGTCTCAAAGTCAGACAGAATCTCGTTGCGTTTCTGCTCCAGCGTGTGCTGCAGCTTCTCAAAGAACTCCTTCACTTTGTCAGAATCTTTGGTCAGCATCTGCAGAGCCTTCCTCTTACTGGTTTCTAAGGTATCCAGCCGCGAGAGGGCATCTCCACAACGCCAAGTTTCAAAGCCCTGAAAGAGGGTTTCAAAAGCCCGCTTCTCCTGGGAATAAGCTTCTTCAATGGAACAGAAAACGTGCTTTGTGTGGTCACCACGGGTGGCACAAACCCCACAGATCAGCTGCATGTCTGTCCGGCAAAAAATGTTAAGGGGTTGCCCGCTGTGCACTTTGCACACGGGCATTTTGGGAGTTACTTTGATCTTGTTATACTTCTCCACGATGCCTTTCAGGGAATAGTTGACTTGCAAGCTGTTCACTCCAGTAACGGGAGTTTCCTTCCTGCACGTGGGGCACTTGAAAGGGGACGCCCTCCAAAGCACATTCCGCACGTTGCCCTCGAGAATCCCTTCCAGACACTTTCTGCAGAAATTGTGTGAACAGGGCAGGACACGAGGATCGTCAAACAGGCTGCAGCAAATGGGACAAGTGAGATCTTCCTCTAGGAGCTCCATCGTGTCCTAGGAAAGAGAAGAAAGACAGTAACAGGACTTAGAAAATGTATTGCTCCTCCAGGAAAATCATACAAAATCCGATCTCCATCTGGGACAGTGAGAAAAGGATCTACTTTTTTTCTCCAGTGTCCTTAAGACAGCGCCTCAGCTGGGCTTTTGCAGCCAGTCCAGCCAGCTGTGGTACCTGGCCACCACACCGCAGGCATCAGAACAGCTCCCTGGTCTGACAAAACCACTTTGGGGCTCTCAGCTAGAAATGCTGGAAAAGAAGGCTTGCCAAACCCAGCAAGGGCTCTGAATGAAAACAACTCATGCACCCGGTAACAGTTCAAGACTTACATCTTTTCTCACTGATGTAATACACAGAAACTGGGTTTTCACAACAGATACCCAGCCGATATGCCCTGCCAAGTTTTGAGTACTCTCTACTTGCTCAACTCATCCAAAGCTTGCAGCTCCAAACCCCACGCACTGCTACTGTAAGAAGGCCATATTAAAGGTGCCTGAAAAAGCCCAGCTTCAGAATTTCTTCAGCTACAGAATATTTGATATGGCTCTTTGCACTACCTGCAAAGCCAACTCACTTAATGTCATCTTTTCTCTTGCTCCTGCAATGTTATTAAATAACCAAGTGAACGTGTTCAGCACAAAGTTTCAATACTTCAAAGAACAGCCGCCCTCGATCCTTGATAATTCATCGTGAAACAAAACTCTGAAGTGTTTTTACTCATCTGCAATCTCTATGTCAAATTCTGTTCTCACAGCATTCATAACTCAGCAATTTGTTTCTGTGAACCGGACCCTACAGGAAGAGGATTTATTATGAAATCCTTTCTACTGGGAAGTCTCAGGGAAAAGAACCTCCCACCGCCTCTAGCCAAAGCCAAGTTTTCAGATGCAGACACCTTATAATCTGCAGCATGCTCTAAGAAAACAATTAGCTAATGAAGACCAAACTGGGTGACACTTTGTATTAGCCAAAACTCTCATCTACTTAGTTTTGGGCTATAATTAGAAAGATGCTTCCCTTGTATGAATTGCTTCCATATTATACAATTCGTATTCATATATGTATGTAATAAAGTTCATTTCATAAACTTAAAAGATGTATCACAAAGAAGGAGCATCAAAGTACTGCTGTGACAACAAGGCATATGAATGAGCTCTTTAATTAGTTTTGATGTTATTAAGGTTTTTGTCCCCTCCAAGAGATCTGAAGTGGAAAACGTGGGTGCCCAGAGGAATGCTGCAAGGGAAGATCCGTGCTGCACAGGACAAGAAGAGCGATAAAAATCGATACTCCTGACGCAAGGAAAGCAAAGATCACTGCAAGGAAGAAAGGCAAGGTCAGTTCCGAGTTTCCTTCACAAGAGGACCGGTACAGTCCCAGTGAGATTTCACAGTAAAAGTCTTTTTTTGAGAGGTGTAAGCAAACCTCCCATGCTTTTCCAGTGATGAGGAAGAGTGGTGTTCTCCTTATTTGAACAAGGAGAGTTTGGAAAAAATTGCCAGCTTTTCTACTCAGCCTCAGGACTCAGGTCATCAGGCAGGGAAAAATCTCCACACGAAAGGTTTCATGAATCCATTTACCACCAAAGGTTTCCTGTAAGACCACAGATTCCATTCAAAAACTTCATTCCTGTGAGAAGAAAGTGATATTGAAGCACCTCTCAATGCTAGAACAAGCAACGTTTCTTCCCTGTCCTCTTCCCACCGCTAAAAAGAATGGAATGACAGGAAGACGATGACTTTGCCCCTACACTCTTGGGTGTTCCTCTTCATGAAGAGGTCTTTCTTTCCAACCTGTACTCACAGCTTCTGGCCACAACAGCAGCACAACTTGTTTTGCTCCCGTGTTTAGAGAACAGTAACTACAAAACCAAAATGCCAGTTCTCTGTCACCTGTCAGTACATGAAAATTGATGGCGCAGAAAATATTTGGTCTGGTCCATCTCCTTTATCAGGGAGGATTTTACTTCTTGGTTAGGGAGCTGGAAAGGCAGCTTTGCATGCCTGACAGTGAGGATTGCAAACCGCTGCAGAAAATGCTTACTACAACGTGTCCCATCAAAACTGCAAGACTAACGTTAAAGACTTTCCTGCTCCTGAAAAATACAAAAAGCATACACAAAAAGGTTCCATGATCCAAATAAAACTGTCCTGTTGCATTCCAACCCCACTTATCAAATGAAATGATTATGCTTTACAAATATAACTGAATTTCAGAACCATTACATGACATGATTAAAACCCTAAGTTTCTTTAAACAAACAAACAAACAAAAGAACAGGCAAGTCTATGAGCTTTTTTTTTCCCCCCCTCTTACAATACCAGTAACACCAAACCAAAACTACTGAAAACCTGTATGACTGGTTGGGACAGCTGAACTTCTCTCTTCTTCAGGCCATTAATTTGAGAGAGTAAGCATGGGGATTAAAATGTCCCTTTGTATCAGCAACTTGGTATTTGTGTGAGGAACTACAGCACCATTTCAACTGCTCCTTTGGGAATTTCTCTGTGTAACTTCTGATCCATGTTTGGATGGCCCTGGAATTCCCCGCTCATAGCACACAGACAGAAAGGCACAGTGGTTTCCTCCTTCATCCGAGCAGCATAAACTCTCTGGATACAAAACCAGCCCATGTCACCCATCAGAAGGAGCAGCTAGCACAGTTTTATCGTTAGGAAGACGAATGGCAAAACAAATCAAACCATAAATGCAAAGACAGCCACAGTAGCTTTTTCCCACACTCCAGAGTGAAATTAATTTAGCATGCTTCTCAGCACAGAAGTTGAGTTTATCAGCCAGCAGCAGGCTGAAAGCAAAACCAAAATTTCACCAAGCTTCAAACAAAACAAGAAGGCAGCTCTGGAATTACAAGTTTCCTGCAATGGGGTGTAAGTATCCTAAACAGAACTTTACCAAGGCAGGCTGCATTTCCGCAAGTAGTTGCGCTAGTCGGCGAGAGATCTCATCTCCCTTCCTTTGTAAGGACCCCAGTCCCTGTCTGGATTTCCTACAAGGAGTTTCACTCGCCTCCTGTCAGACTGGTGTGCTGAATCAGACCAAAAAAGGGTCCCATGCAGATAAGGAAGGAGGGAGACAGGAGCTCCCCTTTCCAGCAGCTCTGCTCACCCCACTGAGAGGAACTGCAACTGAATGGTCAGTGTTGAGATGTTAACATGGAATGAATGACCTCCAGGTGCAGTAGGTATCCAGGCAGCTAGAAAGAGCTGAGGAAAAAGCTGAGGCCATGCTTAAACCTGTTATTTTGAAGTTTTTTTCCAGGAGTACCAGGTAGATCCAACACATCCAGCCATCACAAGGCTAGAAAGGCCTGGAGAAATAAGCAAATCTGGTTCAGTGCAGTTACAGCCCCGTGAATACTGTTTCACCGACTGGCTTTGACAATGTGCAGGACACGGGGGCAACACCAACTTGCCCTCAGAGAACCGTAGAACGGTAGGGATTGGAAGAGAGATTTTTTAAGAGTTCAGCCCCACTCCGCTAGAGCAGCTTCACCTCAATCAGGTCACACGGGAACGTGTCCAGGTGGGTTTGGAAAACCTCCAGAGAAGGAGCCTCCACACCCTCCCTGGGCAGCCTGTGCCAGGGCTCCCTCACCTGAACGGGAGAGGAGTTTTTCCTTAAGCTTAAGAGGAACTTTTTTGTGTTGCTGCTTTTGTCCATTACCCCTGGACATTAATCGCTGGGCGCTACAGAAAAAAAAAGTGCCCTCCTCCCCCCCATCCTCTTGACGTGCACCTTTCAAATACCCGAAAGTATTAACAGAGGTGTCCCCCCCCCCCGCTCTCAGCCTGCCCTCGCCTACCTGTCCATCTGCCCAGGCAGAAGGCTTTTGGGTGCAGCCCCCTCCTGCCGGGGAGGCGCCCGGCAGCGGCCCAACCGGCGGCATTCCCGCGGCGCCCGGCGGGGGTCACGGCCGCCGCCTCGGGCAGCGCTGCAAGAGAGGATCACCGGGCGGCGGGGCTTACGGAGGCCGGCTGAAAGCGCGGCGGCCGGGAGCAGCCTGGCGCCGCAGCCGCCTCGCTCCGCCGCGGCCTCCCGCTCGCTCCCGCGCCAGCTCACCATCCCGCGCCCGCTCACCATCCCGCGCCCGCTCACCATCCCGCGCCCGCTCACCATCCCGCGCCCGCTCACCATCCCGCGCCCGCTCACCATCCCGCGCGCGCTCACCATCCCGCGCCCGCTCACCATCCCGCGCCCGCTCACCATCCCGGGCGCTGCCCCGCTGCCTGCGGGCCCGAGGCTGCCCAACGCCGCGCCAGCCCTACCGCACGCCCTGCTCACCGCGCCCCACAGCGCTGGGCAGGCTCCGGCCCCGGCTCCGGCAGCTGCTGCCCGCCGCCGCCGCCCCCCGCACCCACCTCGTCCGGCGGCCCCCGCGCCGGGGCAGGAGCTGCTGCGGCTGTTTGCGGCTCCGCTTGCCCGTGAGCGGCGCGGAAGGTTGGCGGAGGCGCCGCTGGGCAGCCCGAGCAGGCCGCCCGCTCCTCCGCACAGGGTGCTGACGGGTTTCTGTTGTTTATTAACCCTGCTGAACTGAACTTGAGGCTACGGGCGCACGTTGCGCAGACTGCTGAGGAGCGCTGCTGGGTGGCAATGCCCCTGAGCGTTGTACGCTCCCCGACAACGCTTACTAAAGGAAAGCCGACGTCGTTTTAGCCAGATGTCTCCTTCATAAATGGATGGAGATTAACTCCATTCGCTTTAATGCGCTGTAATGGCTGTAGCATTTCCTACCGGTCAACCTCTTGTAATGCAGCCTGTCAGAGCTCTGTGGGTCTCCCCAGAGAGGATTATTACACCCAGGGGGGTTATTGCACCCGCCAGTCCTGAGGAGACAGCACAGAAGGGACCCTGCCGCTACCTGGGAGGATCCTCTGCCTACGGGACCACGAAACTGCAGACAGAAGTTCCAAGAGAGCAGAGGATCATTTTGATTTGTGTCTTTTTCACAGACCTTCTTTTAGTTCTCAGGCAACAGCTCTCACATCAAAGCCAAACCGCACGTGCTTTTGAGTTAGACTTTGTGAAACTCTACATCCAAAGCTGCTCCAAAGTGCACGTGCTCTGCCTCCTGCATCCCCGCCACTCCCCTGCTCTTCTTTTACCCACTGCAGTCAAGTCACTCACCAGCACAGGGGATACCCACATTGAGGACCACCTATGCGCGTAACGTCAAAGCCCAGAAATGGGCTTCCTTATGCATCTGACATATTTCTACTGATAGTTGAAGTTGTGGTTCCACAAATCACTGCAGCCACAAGAGGAAGAGCTCTCCTCTTCCTTGCCTCCCCTCCTGCCTCCACCTGAGCTGGCCTGCCCTCTCAGCTGTGCTCAATGGGAGCAGTTAGACCAAGGACAAGTATTTTCAAAAGTGCCCTTCACAGCACTCATACCCTTGGGCATTTCATCCACTATTTACTGGAGAATGGCCCTGGAGGTAGAGCTGCTGCACAAAAGCAACTGAGACCATCAGATGCACTTCACTGTCCTGCAATGTTTCTTCTCAGTTAATTGTCCTACATCTTTGCTGTTTATTAAAAACAAGTAATTCCAGCTAGTTTCTGAAAAGTGATAGCTTAATCCATGCTTCAGCTACCAAAACTGTGTCAAAGAGATGTCACAATGTTTGCACACTCACCAGGTACCCCTTGTCTGCACTTGCCCCAGCAGACATTTTTACATCAAGAATTTCCTGATTCTAGTCATCTTCTCTGTAATTTTAGGGTTAAGAATATTAACGACAGAGTGGTATTTTAGATTCCTCACTTACTATTAAGTTCATCTATTTTTTGTACCATTTTTTTTTCCTGAGATATATATATTTAGACCACGTTTTATTCCCCACTAATTCTTTGGGCTGCTTCTACTCTGTCTCCTTATAAATGAAGGAGGAGCTGTATAGGCACAACGAGTGGACACCAGTCCACACAGCCTATCTCCTCTTCATCAGGACCCTTTGAAAAATGTTCTTGTCTGAGTTTTCTTCTGTCAAAGATGAGAACTTACAGTTCTGAGCAAGCACTGCTTGGGATTTTGGTGCTTGGTGCATAGACAGTGCTGAGCCAGGACCATCCTGAAGTGCACCGCAGCTGTCCCAAGCGTCATCAGATATAATTTGGACATTTTATTACTTCCACCTGTCTGACAAAGTTGCACACAACCATTTTGCACACATGTAAGTCCATCTTTCTCTACTTTCTTTAACTCGCTGCTGCTCAGAGTGTTTTTTCGACAGTGTTTTGCTTATGAGCTTGCAATTCCACAAGACGTGTAGCTGAGCTGCCGAGGGACATGGTTGAGTGGTGGATATGGCAGTGCTGGGTTAGTGGTTGGACTCGATGATCTTAAAGTCTTTTCCAACCAAAACAATTCTACAGTTCTGTGATCTGCGAGCACTTCTCAAAGTGGTATCAGAGGCCATCTGTTGAAGCTTCAGAGAAAAGCTCTGCCTGACAGGAAAGCGCATCGGTAGGTCTGTGGCAACAGTTTCCTACCTAATAAGGAGACAA
Source organism: Urocolius indicus (assembly GCA_013401255.1). Classification (NCBI taxonomy): domain Eukaryota; kingdom Metazoa; phylum Chordata; class Aves; order Coliiformes; family Coliidae; genus Urocolius; species Urocolius indicus. Next base: position 52,919 of record WBNH01004409.1, read on the forward strand.
AGCCATGGGAAATCTAGGTGCAAAGGAGAGGCCTGGCTGGGAGAGAAGCATTACGGTAAATGTCACCCATGGGAGGGTCAAAATGACAGGGGTAAGAGTTTAGAAGGAATCACTAAACAGTGGCAACTCACATCTTTATGTGACAAATGCCATCCTTCTTGTAAGACAAAGGAATAGTGTCTATTCCCATCTTTAAACTTCAGAGAGGACCCAGACGGTGTCTCTTCTACTAAGAATTTCTGAGGCTGAAGCCATATGCAGTGGCTCAGTCAGCGGCCTCAGAGCTGACTGCGACCGCCCTCCTCGCCTGTACCAGCCCCGCCAGTCTCTGCGGATGCTTCACCGAGCTGAGCCAACCCGCTAAGCCAGCAGAATGCTATTCCCTTTCTCTGCCTGAGTTTTCTGCTGATTCAAGGAGTTACACCAGTTCACTGCAAGATTAGACAATCACCAGCAGAGGAGTGAGGAAAAGAGGAACAAGATTTTTCCCTTTCTGTGGAAGCAAGCCATGAAGTGACTCAAGCCGTAACAGATAATTTTATCCTGAGAGGTAGATTCATGGGGGGGGTTAAGCCAAGCTGAGACTGTGCTACTGGCAAAAGAGATAATTCCATCCTTTCCCCTTCCCTTAGTCATGCTTTCCTGATGCCTCCTCTGCGCTGGCTCTGACATTCATGCGGCCACATGTTAGGCTAGATCCGCTTGCCAGCAGAGCTGAAAGCTAATCCAGGTTTTTTTTAAGACAAAAAAAAGTTTTCCACAGGATCAATTTTGGCAGCCAGCTGATCCCGCAGCCGACCAAACACTGCTGCCAGGGCGAGCCAGCGAGAGGGCCCGTGTTGATGGCAGCCTGCACACACGTCAGCATAAACCAGGAGTGTCCCTGTAGGCCATAATTTCACAAATGCCTCCAGCCAGCTATCACCAGCGCTGCTGCCAAAAGTAACACAGCCTTGCCCTTGGGCCACACCAGCTGCTCATGCACCCCCTGTGCTGTGCTGTGCTGTGCTGTGCTGCAGAAGATGTCCAACACAAAACCGATTGATAAATGCAGCTGGAGTTAAATGCAGCTTTTGATTTTGTTTCCACCCCTCCTTCCCCAGGTTTGTATTCTCTGTCAGTAAAGTTTCTGTAAAGCCATGCCATCAAAGACCTGTCAGATTGTAACTATCTCCTAGGGTGAAACACCAAGGAAAAAAAGGTGAGTTGAGGGCATTTTCCAGTCTTATCCTTGGCTGCAAGTTTGCCTTTTACTTCCCACTGAAGGAGGTCAAGGCTTCATGTCCCATTGCAGAGGTGTCAGAGCACACACAGAGCACACGCTGGCATTGGGACAGTGAATTCTTGAAGCACGCAGCTTTATTCAGCTGTGCTGGTGTGAGCACACCCTCCAATGGAGAGAGACAATCCAAGAAGTACCATGTAGTTGCTGTGGGGACCTAAATAACGAAAATAAATCTGGAGGAGCTTTGACACTGATAGCAGCTCGGCAAGAAGGCGCTGTAAGATAGCACAAATAAACTATCCAAACCAGCTCCATATATCTAACACCTTACTCATGTATAAATGTTTCACAGCTATACCGTGTCTTGACTACATTTCTTTTCAGCAGATACATCTGGACCATATTAAACGCTCCAAATGAAGGATCAGAGAAAGCAGTTTCTTGTTATTGTTCCATAAAAGCTACTTTTGATATGCATTGTAGAAATGCCAGGCATTAAAAATCCATGAAGGGTCCTCAGCAACCGAGATGATCAACTGCTGTTTTAAGCTCTGAATTTCAGAGGCTGCTGTGATATCTCCAGGGTCACCAATGATTATTTTAGCAGCACAGAAGAGCCCTGTAGTTTTTCACACTGTCCTCTGACCCACACAGTTAACTAATATTCAGCACTTCGCCAGAAAAAAAAAAAAAAAAGAAATAAAAATCAATGATGATTTCAGTTATCTCCTCAGTGTAATTTTATTTATTTACAAAGAATGTACAGCCACGTCCCATTTCCCTTGCACGCAGAGGAAGCGAATGGGAGGGAGTGCCGCGCGGCTCTGTCCAAGTTTGCTGCTCCAGCCAGGATGCTTGCCCAGAAGAAGCTGTCCCTTGGCTTTTTCTCAGGGCCATGCACCACTGCTTCTCCCACTGTCTGCTGGCTCTCGCACGGTGTTTCCGGTCCTGGACATGCACACAGGCAAACACAGCTGCAACCAATCTGTACTTTTGCTGCCGCGTTCGCAAGCAGTCCCTAGAGGAATGCCTCTGACTTTCCCCAAATTAGTGCTTGCTCATATGAGTTAGCTCATCTTAGCGCTTGGCCCTGTAGCCCTGCGCCGTGGGCAGCGGTTTCTAGCTTTTTAGCTATCTTATGCCATAAAGGAACTTAATTGCTCCTTCCTGAACAAAGCACGGCCGGCACGCCTGTCGGGCTTAATGAGGTTTGTGATTGCCTATACATCAACTGCTCCAGTGGGTTTTGCTTGTATTGCATAAAGAGAAGTGGCCACCAAAGTAAATAGAAAGACGAGGAGTAAAATTAATTTTCACATACAATTTCTTCTTTGACTTGGCAAGCGTCGGATTAACTGTATAGAACAGAAGACTTCCCTACAGAACGTTAATCCTCACAAGAACACATTATAATGAAGACTTCAGAAGTACAAGCACAACCTGTTTTTCATCTGAGACCTTGTCTGTATCATCTTCCAAACCACAGGCCTGACCCTGGGAGTGGAAGGACTGCTTTCAATAAACAAACCTTGATTTTCCAGTCCTGCACCATCATTTACTTCTGTGCAAGCTGCACGGAGATGTCACTAAATCCATTCCAGCATGTTTCGTAACTACTTTGTTTCATTGGTTTTCGCAGGTGTCAATGCCTTCACAAAGCTTGTGGCAGCAGAGAAGCAAGTCCCAGTGTTTTTTACTAGCAGGGCGAAGAGGAATTCTTTTTCTGAGAACTGATGAGTCATGTTGTATTGCATGTTGTAACAAGGGGCCAGAGTTCTTCCTTCTCCTGCGAATTTGGCGGTATTGGGGAATCTTTCTGAAACACACTTGTCTGCAGCCAGGACATCTACTTTGCAGGGCTAATGAGACAGTTGTGTTTTGTGAATGAAGCTCTGAGCTAGAGAACAAAACGAGTCAATGACCATCTTTTTTTTTTTTCCAGCAGGGCCTCCAAATGCACCTGCATTTGTGAAATGGATGGGGCCTGGGTCCTTTTGCTGTTCTGCTGTACATGGTTCCTAGACAAAATGTCTCTGCTGCTACTGTTCAAGGAAACAAAAGTTAAAACGCTGCGAGCAACAAACATGTTTAGGCACGCTGAGCCTAATTTTGCTTCCAGTGTGGGAGGGTCCTAAATACTTGGCCTCCCCAGTGAAAGAAATGCACATTCAAGAAAGGCAGAAGCGGAATTAACCCTTAATTGCCAAGCACAGCTGCACTTCTAAACCTTAGAGCCCAGATCTTCATTTCCTTGGGGCAGTTCTGTAAAAATTTTGGTGTTCAAATATGCTCTAAACAAGCTGAAAAGCACATTCACAAACATGGTACTATCCTGCTGGAATTGCTCACCTCATCCTTCAAGAAAAGCATATGATTAAGCCATGTTTCTTACCAGCCAGTCAGCTGGCTTTTGCCTTACTTCCATTTACTTACTTCCACCGGACTAGAGTTGTTATCTGCTTGATTTTGTCCAACGCTGGAGCCTTCATTCAGGGCACGCATGTGTTTTACCATTCCTGCACAACTCATGGTGACACTGAGCTGTCACTAGCTGCTGTCAGAGTGCTCAGCAACTTGGATTCCACACCTGAAGGGTGACAGGATGGACTGCAGGGAGAAGTGCTGCACTGACCTTGGTTCCCTTAGGCTTCATGTCCACAAAGCATATATAGGCACTGGATTCAGGGTGTTCCAAAGCAGCACCATCACCTTTTCCAAGCTGTGGCATGCTGCATATGTGCTGCAGTCTGCTGGCCTGTAAAACCAGACTCTCAGGTTAAGAAAGCAGTGGAGCAGGAAACTGGCAGTAAGATACAGCCAGCGTTGGAAATGAAAATAACTTGATAAAAAAAGCATTAGATAAAATTAGAAATAACATAAAATAAATAAAATTAGAATTAATTGTGCAAAACCAGGATGAACTGAAACTTACCAAAGCTGGACAACTATGCCAGCTGAGGCCTGAGACCACAAACTTCACGATGACAAAGCACTGGGAGTCCTCTGGTGCTAAGGAGATAAAGTAGAAGAAAGGGGAGACAGTGGTCCTACCTCAAGTTAATAAAAGAATGGTGACACTGACTATGTCCAAGTGCAGATAATCTAAGATGATTTTAAACCTGCAAAGAACTGCAACTTCTGAGATAAGAACAGAAACCATTTGGAGGCGGAGAAAGGAACAAGAAGACCTCAGACTCAAATATCACTATTGGACAGAGCCACCACAAGAGGGGTGGGTAACTTCAGATTGTGAGGGTATAATAGCCCTGGGATTTCTTGTTTTGAGATCACTCTCATGAGACAGGGTCCAGCTTGAGCTGTCATAAACTGATGCTGTGCCAGAACGCAGCGTCCAAACTCAGTTACAATCAGGGGCTAAGACTGGATCCAGCTGAACGTGGATGCCCCTTGGAAGGAGTTCAGAAAGCAAGGGAGTCCAGTCCAAACCTCATGACTCAGTGGGAGAAGCCCTATGGGAGACTCCTACAACAGCCAGACGCTGCTCCTCCAAAAGCCCCATCCCCTTGAGTCCAACTCATTTGGCAATGCTGACTTCACATGGTGACATGCGTTTGTATTCCCAGTGCCTTTCTGGGGGAAGAAAGGACTTACTGCAGCACAGAGGAAAAAAAGGGATGGGGAATAATTTAGAGGTCGAGTCTCTAAGTTGTTGGTTTTTTTTTTTTAAACTATACTAACATTTGTCATTTAGCATTTACTGTAACAAACCCACAGTGTGTGACAGACAATACAAATCCCGCAGTGACTTAAATGTGACTAATTACGTGAACGCAAGCTACCAAGGAGAATCATGATGCCCTCCATGCAAAATAAATAAACATCAGTTTCCACCTAATATTAATTTCTTAGAAGTTCAAGCCTAATCCCATTTGGCATATTTTAAGGAAAGGAGTTCTTGACCCCAAATGTTTATGGGCTGTAAGTCCAATAAAAGAAAGGATGCATATTTTAAAGCTGATCTTAAAATCAGTTTGATTTTAGGCTCAATTTTGAGAAAGACCGCATTTCACCTCATGTTTGAAGTTAAGAGGCAAGTGTGACTGATACAGCCTATCCAGGCCAATATTTCTTGCTACGAAACCTTCTTTTACCAAGGGTTTTTGAATATCTGCTTAACCTCAGACAGATACCGTCGTGCCACATGGGCTTCGTTAGTTGCATCGTATTGTATACTGTAATAAAAAGTTAAGGGAGCTTTCTGGGTGAAATGCCACAAAGTAAGACACCATCTGAAAATCGTAAGAAACAACAATTTCATGCCAAATTGATCTGGAGATAAATAAGCCTTTAAATGCAAGTATTTAAATTATCTGCTGCCTTGCAAAACATTCTAGATCAGCTGTTAATGGTACAACATTTATTGGATATATTACATGAAGTAGGTACAGGTGGGTTTTTCTAGCCACTTTATCATGCTTTAGTAAAAGTGATAAATACTATATTTGTTGGAGCCCAGCTTGTAGCCCCTGTTTTTGATGCTGTGTGCTGTAGGGACAGCTCTAGGACTTTTGCTAAAGGTACACTTCTGTAACCCAAAGGCCCCAAGTCAAGCTATATATTTTTAAATTACGTGGAGTTCTGACTCCATGAAAGAGAAACAAAGGTCTTCCCACATTGTGCTTTGCAAAGGAGTACAGTGATAGCATGCTGGGTTTTCACCGTGGCACTCATTACAGCTGAGTTCAACTAGCCCTGGGTAAATCCAGGAAGTACTGAGAAAGTACTGTAGAAGCAAATAGGACCCAAAAAGTTTAGAGTTAAGCCTCACTAGCCAGACAGGTCTGGAAGATGAGGAGAATGGGCAGCCCTTAGCGGGGTACAAACACCACGGAGGCAGGTTAAGAGACTGTGAGGTGGGAGAACTTTTCACTTCAAGGAGTTCTGCCTCTTTTGGCTTTTCCAAGATAAAAAAAAAAATAAGGAAGGAGAAAAAAAAAAAAAATGAAAGAAGATCGGTGGCATTCTCATTACTTGGAGCCAGGAATAACTGACCAGTGAAATTCCACAAAGCTGCTCCTTCCTACAAGACCCGGCACTGTCATGGTTTTTTTTTTGACCTAATACCTATCATCTGACAGTAATGACCAGTACTGTCTCTTTCATATTATGTACACACACACAGATAACAGAACCGCCCATCACATCTGCATGTGCCAAGCCACCCTTGAGGTGGCCACGTGCCACGCCGCCACCGCAGCCAGCCACAGTCCCTCCGCTGCGGAGCACATTTCCGCACGTGTTCGTTTTCACTGAAAAAAAAAACGTCCATCCCCTGACTGTTTCAAGGCCACTTTTCCAGGCTCCGCTCGACTTCCAGGAAGGACACCCCTGGGCGGAGCTGAGCCGAGCCGAGCCGAGCCGAGCCGAGCCCTCCCGCCATATCCCGCTGCTTCCCGCCATATCCCGCCGCTTCCCGCCATGTCGCGCCCGGGCTGCTGGAGGGGAAGGAGACCCGCGCGCTCCGCGGCGCCGCCACCTCCCGGCCGCCAGGGGGCGCCGCCGCCCGGCCCGGCCCGTGTCGTGGCGTCCCGTGTCGTGTCGTGTCGTGTCGTGTCGTGTCGTGGCGGCAGCTGCCCGTGCTGCGCCTGCGTGCGCCGCGCGGCGGGGGTGCGGCCAGCCATGGCCGCCTCCGTGTGCTGCTGCTTCTCCTGCTGCAGGGATGGCGGCGCCGGGCACATCCCGCTGAAGGAGATGCCGGCGGTGCACCTCGACACGCAGCGCATGGGTAAGGGGTGGTCCGTGTGCGTGTGTGTGTGTGTGTGTGTGTGTGTGTGTGTGTGTGTGTGACGGGCTGCCTGCCCCTCTCCAGAGACAGGGAGCTTCTGGAGAGAGTCAAGCGCAGGGCCACCAAGATGATCAGGGGACTGGAGCATCTTCCTTATGAGGAAAGGCTGCGGGACCAGGGGCCGTTTAGCCTAGAAAAGACTCCTCGTCAACGCTCGAAGGGTGGGTATAAAGAGAATGGGGCAACGCTTTGTTCTGTAGTGCCCAGTGACAGGACTAGGGGTAATGGACATAAACTGGAACGCATGAAGTTCCACTTGAACATAAAGCAAAATTGCTTTCCTGTGCAGGTGAGGGAGCCCTGGCACAGGCTGCCCAGGGAGGCTCCTTCTCGGGAGGTTTCCAAACCTACCTGGACGTGTTCCTATGTGACCTGATTGACAGGAAGCTGCTCTAGCAGGGGAGTTTGCACTAGACGATCTCTAGAGGTCCCTTCCAGCCCTGACCATTCTATGACAAGATTTGAAGATCTTGCTCAGGTTAGGCAAGGGATGACAGCTCAGAACAGGGGGTTGAGCTACAGCAATAAAGGAGCCAGTCTGTATGGAGTCTGTGTCTCCCTTTGAGCGTCATCCTGAGGATGAGCTATCTTCAAAACCATGCCCAGGCTTTGTTGAGAAGTGATCTGGGTCAGCTGCAGCAGAGATGAGGAAAAGAGCTAGGAGAGAAACAGCGTGACTCACCCAGGGTCTGGTGCTCAAATACAATTAGCCTGGTTTTATTCAGTTGTATTAGTGGACCTTGACTGCCTCTCATGTGGATGGCCATGGCAACAGTGCCTAAAGATGAAGTGTTCCACTGGACAAGGAAAACTTAGCAGAGGATATTTTTTCTCTGTATTTGCATTTCTAACTTTTTTTTTTTCAGAGACTAATTAAACACATTGCAATTCTATCACACATTTCTATGTGATGTTCCTTCCTTTTTCTTTGCAGGTTTTTTTTTCTCCAGAAAGCACAGTCTATCATTCTCTACAGACTAATGAAGCTCTTAATTGAGGCAGACAGAACAAAAACTGTGCTGAATGTTTAGGCTTTTTAAAGGCTGCTTTAAGTCTTCTAAAGTGTTTTGAAGTTTTGTGCGTTGTTTTCTTCTTGCAGGGACAGATGTCGTCATTGTTAAAAATGGCAGAAGAATATGTGGCACAGGAGGCTGCTTAGCCAATGCACCCTTGCATCAGAACAAGAGCTATTTTGAATTTAAAATCCAGTCCACAGGTTAGTCAGCAAAAATGTACAACTTTAAACTTGGGAGGTATGTCAGATTGCCTGCTGATGGTCATGTCTTGGATACCAAGCATGTGCATCTTTCTGATTGCACCTTTGAAACTGTGAACGTTGAAGAGTTTTTTAAGTCGTCATTGTGTAAAAGGAAATATTTTGTAATTGTGGCTCTGAAGCGTTGAAAAGAATGGTAAGTGCATTACCGAAGGAGTGCAAATACTGAACCATTGTGTTTTATGGGCTGTGACAAGCATATTTTTCAGTTGACATATTTAGAAATGGTTTTTTTTTTTTTGGTAAATAAATGTGTATGACCCCATAACTCACTGGAACTATAAAAGAGTTTTCAAAGAGTAGTGCAGGTTATCCAGTAATATTTGTAGCTATGTGTCTGCCTTCATTTGCTTTTAACATGCACTGTGTTTTTCCAAGTAAGAGTAATGCTCTTCCTGTTATACTTTGCTCTTCAAATCAAACGTGCAGCGCTTATTCTGATGCTGCCTTATCAAGAGGAGCAACGTTCCTTTCAGCAACGTTCCTTTCTTTTTTTGCACAGATCTAATGCAAGGCAGCTGAAAGTGACTGAAATTTGAAAGCATTATGCTTTCACTAATACAATCAGCTTCACTAGCACAGAGTGCACTCCAGGCTTGCCTGTGCTGTAACATAAAAAATCAGCAACAACAGACACTGTGAAAATAAAACTGTTCTTTCCCTAAGTGGTGTAGAAAGGGGAAAGAAGGGGAGTGTTAGTCCAGAGACAGGCTTTATGATCTCAGCTGGAGCTTGAATGTGGCGCTTTTTGGGAAAGGGTTGTTTGCATTCAGTTGGAAAGGAGTGCGGGCAGTGTGAACACAAATCTGTACAAAACACCTTGTAGTCAAACCAGTTGTTTAGTTTTAAACTACATGTAAACTCCAGGTCAGTGTTAACTTAGTAATTTTAGTATCCTTTCTTTTGAGAGAAGAATTCACTGCAACTGTTGTTTATATACAGTCATTATTCACACAGATGGCAGTATCCGTGTTCTTTTACTTGAGAAACACAAGCAGTAAACTCTCCTGCTCTGTGTGAGCTTGTGTCTCATCTATTCCTTTACCCCAAGGCAGGAGAATTGAACATCATTTAACTTATAACTTGGATTCTCAGAAGTGTCCTTACACAGTCCATTTAATGTTCAAAGTTTCATCTGAATCTTGTTCACACTCTTGTTCTTTTCTTTCTGGGCTTGTAAGCATTAGAATAAATTGTTCTGCATTTTTGTCTTTTGAAACTGATTTTCTTACATTTTTGCTTTATTTTAGTCTCCCGTAGACTGAACTGTCCAACTTTGGGGGTTTCTTTGCATTATCTCCTTATAGATGACGTTTTTACACTTTTGGTTGGTTTTGTTGTTTCTTCTGTAATACCTCTAATTGACCTAATTTATCTGGAGGTATGATGCTTAAAATGGACGCTCTGCTCCAGCTGCAGCAGCAGATGTCCTTTATCTGCTGTGCACACGTATGTCTGCTTTATACATGCCATACATCACAGCAGTAGGGCACAGACTCGCGCTCAGCATGTGGTCTGTGTTAACCTCCAAATCATCATCTACAAACTGCCCGCCAAGCCACTGTTGTATTTGTGCCGCTTACTGCTCCTGCTTACCTGCAGTTCTTCGTAATTCAGAAGAAGTGAATGCATTTTCCTTATTTCAGACCTCTTAACCATTTTGTCGGGATCATTTAAAACTTGAGTGGCCTCTGAGGAGCTTGTGGTTGGTGTTGGCAGCACATTTAATAAGCACACTGTCACATTATCCAAGGCATTGATGTGAATACAGAGCAGTGTCTGACCTTGGGCATTCAATGCAAAACCTCCAGCCCCCTTTGACTCATCTTTGTTTGGTTTGACAGGGTGCTGCTGATGAGTGCTCCTCGGATACAGTTTTCTAACCAGTTGTGCACTCACCCTGCTGTAACTGTCTAGACCATGTTTTTGTAATTCAACTATTTCCACGTTGTATGAGTTAAAAAAACATCACCGAATCAAGATCTATCGTATTTACAGTTTCTTCTTTTTTCCTAAGACTAGTCTAGAGAAAGGAAATTATGTTGTTCACAACACAAATCCATGCTACTGCATTTATTTTTTTGTGTCTTCCTTCAGTCTGAAAGTTTGTTTTCAATATTTTTCTGGGAATAGAGTTATCTAAGTGATCACAATTCTCTGAATCTTCTTTTCAGAACAGGTGCTGTTTATCTTCAGTCGCTTGTGACTGCTTGTATTGTGTCTGGCCAGCATGGAGTTAATTTTCTTCGTAGCAGCTCCTGTGGTGCTATGTTTTAGATTGTGACCAAAACAATACTGATAGCTCACTCATGTTTTCACCATTGCTCAGCAGTGTTTGCACAGCATCAAGGTCTTCTCTGTTTTCCACTCTGCCCCTTCAGTGCATAAGATAGGGAGTACATAGGAGGTTAGGAGGGCAAATGACCCACAACTGACTTGAAGAGATATTCTGTGCCATGTAATGTTATGCTCAGCAGCAAAAGGGAGAAGAGGGGATTTGGGGAGGTTAGCCATGTTTTGCTTGGGAATTGGCTGAGCATCAGTCTTCTCGTGGGAGGTGGTGAGTGATAGCTATTGCAGCACTTTGGGTTTTTTGTTTTCTTTCTTACTTTCACTTCTCCTTATTAAACTATCTTTATCTTTACCCACTACTGTTCTTGGTTTTACTCTTCCTCCATCCCACCTGGGTCCTGTGGGAGGAAGTGAGTGAGTGACAGGACGGTGCTTGGCTGCCTTCCAGGGCTGACCACCAATGTTCCTGGTATTTCCAGGAGAGATTTACTGGCAGAACTACCATGGCTCTAGTTAAAAATATGCTCTTTTATGCTGTCCTGCTTTAATCAAGTAGTCTTCAAAATAATGTGCTTTTTCCTTACCATGTTAATGTCATGTTTTAGGGATTTGGGGCATTGGAGTTGCGACTCAGAAAGCAAACTTGAATCAAATTCCACTTGGTCGAGATGTCCATAGCCTGGTGATGAGAAATGATGGAGCTCTCTACTATAACAATGAGGAGAAAAACAGACTACCAGCAAACAACCTTCCTCAGGAGGGTGATGTGGTGGTGAGTTTCTTGAGGCTTCTTTATTTCCCCAGCTTTTCCTTGATTCCTCTGATGGACAGCTCTGTGTTAGACTGACCATGTCAGTTAAATTGTTCATCTTGCATCTCCCTGTTTGGAAAGTGTGGGTACAAACTCCCCCTGTGTTGGAACAGATAAGCAGCCTGGAGAAGAGAGGGCTTCATTCTAAGCATTGATATTTTTCTGAGTGAGGGACAAACTTTACCAGCATTTGAAAAGTAACCTCTAATGTTCTGTTGTAGTATCTGCCTGGCAGATAACTGCCATCACGAGGATCCTGTGTTGTCTGAGATGGGACCTGCCTGAACAAATAATGTGCTGGAATGTATTACATAGCAGTGCACCATGCCCAGCTCAACTCAGGATCCCACAGCTAACTGGTTAATAATTAGAAGCACAGAGGCGAGCAGAGGGAGGCCCTAGGTGATAAATGAATTGTATTTTTAGCCAAACTTTTGTAGATAAGGGGAGATATTAAGTGAGTGTAACACTCACTGGGAAAATTATTAAGAATGAGAGAAAATGTAGAATCTTAAAGATTTTTTTTTTGTACCTTACTATTCCAGGTTTCTCAAAAGATCTTTAGGTGATCTTTGTGCAAAGGGTTGTGTTTTATTGCTCTCATTTTCTCAATGTCTTGTTTGAGATTTGTTTTTAAAAAATACATGGGAGCAGTGCAATGAGATTTAGACCATCCGTCACCACTGCTTTTTCCTAGTGAGTAACCTTGTCTCTATATAACTGTTTTCATCTATATGGAAAATTTCATCTTCAAAAGACCCAAACTGCTAGGGTTGTTGCCTCTGTCTTTTACCATCAGATATTATATTATTCTTTTAACCCCCTTCTGAAATGGTTACTGGTTGTTTATTAACTTCTAGTCCTTTGCAGAAATATTTCAAGTGAGGTTTTCTGGGATGCTGCTGTTTGCATAATGGTGTTCAAATTTCCCTGTGGCTAAGAAAGCTCAATTAAGTATCAATCTTACGTGGATAAACTGATTGATGCTTTTGTTTGATTGTTTGTTAATTCTCTTTACTTTGTAGGGCATTACATATGACCACGTAGAGTTAAATGTATATTTAAATGGGAAGAACATGCATTGTCCAGCTTCAGGGATCCGAGGGACTGTCTATCCAGTGGTCTACGGTAAGCCAGAGTTTTTCAAGCTGTTTCACAGCACGGACAATGTCTTTGTACCAAAGCCTGTCTTATGAGCTATGTGTTGTTTGTTCTCACTTCAATGGAACACGCATCAATCGTTTATTTTTGGCAACTACAGCAATAAATTGTGTGAAGGACAAACCTCAGAAAATACAGAAGTGTCTTTTCACCTCGTCTTTAATGCTGCTTGATAGCCAGGAAAAAAAAGCACTGCTCACTGACCGCTTTTAGGTCATCCCCATCCAACCAGCTGGGGAGCTACTGCACTTGGTCTAAAAACTGACAGGTAAAAAAACTGTTTAGCAGACGAAAGCAACAAATTCAAACTAAGGTAGACTCGTGGGCTAATCTGATTTATCTCTGAAATAATTTAATCTGTTTATGCCTGTTAATTTCAGGTACTTCATAAACATGTTCAGCATTAAACACATAGATACTGAACTGCTGTTTGCATTTTCTTGTGGCAGTACTGACTTCAGTGTAGGCCTAGTACAGCTGTGTGCTGAAGAGTGGTGCAACTTTTTGCAGATAATACCAAATTGGTGTCCAGCTTTGACATCCGACGATTGGTGAGCGGATTGCAGTCACTGTTTAGCCAGCAACCCATCAGTACAACACAGTTTTGGACTGGAAACAAATGCCACAGGCAATTGGTCCCTGCATAGGCAGTTTAAGAAAGAGTTTATGAATTATGGAAACTGGAATTTGGCCAAGACACGTGTTAACAATTTACTCTTCCAGAGCTTGTTGATGGTTTTGTAGTTCCCAAGTAGTCAGAATTCTGTTGAACATCTCATCTGAAAAGCAGCGTTTTTCCCTAGCTCAGTGTGGGATCTACACTATGCTCTGGGTTGGCTGGTAACTCCCAGCAAGTGATAACTGCTCATCAGATTCCCTGTATTGCCCCTACAGCCGTCTCCAGTTTATTCCTTGAGTGAGAGTCATCTAAGTAGTACCCTTTCCCAAAATCTTTTTTTACCCTTGAGGTACTATTAGCTCTGTGATGTGGATGATTTTTTTATTTCATGGTTGGCCCCTAACGAACTGTTGGCGTGTTCCCATTTATATCTTGATACATTTGTAATATGGAATTTTATGAACAGTTAGAAAATACTCTAGACGTGTTGCAGAGCCTTCGAAGTCTATACATGTAGCTGACTGCTAGTACCGTTCTAAGCTATTGGAATAGGAATTGTTTTAGCTGGTCATGTTGTGACTTGTTCTTGTGCCACATGATGGCGCTGGTGAAATGCTGCGGCACAGGAGCTACCCTGCAGCACTGCGGGATCTCCTCATGTGAAAACCCTCCTCACCAGCGGCAAAAGAGCTGCTGTGGGAAAACTGATCGTTGCACCACTTTCCCTGCATTTTAGAAATGGTGTTACATAGCATGAAGAATGCGAGTTGCTTTCAGAAAATGTTTGATGTCGTGTTAGCCTCTAAAGATGCAAATTGTCTTCTTTTTTTTTCTTTTTTCTTCTGACTAAGGAAGTTCAGAGCCTGGGGAATGCAGTGACCTTTAATTGCCAGGCTCTTCTTATCATCTTCCCACAAGTGGGCATAATCTAGTTATAAGTATCACATCTCTTACATATAGCTATGACAATTACTTGGTATAAACTATAAATGTCCTCAATTAAATGTAAACTTCCAGGCACGTGAAAGGAGTTGACCATAGAGGAGAGAGTTTCTTAAGCGTTTACCCTACCCGTAATTCAGACTGGAAGCATCAAGATCTTTATTAATATCTTTTAAAGAAACATGATAAGAGCAGACAAGCACAGTGTCAAGCCTGAGGGCATAAAGTAGAAAAACGGACTTAAAGGTTGTTCCATACAGCAGCTGTATCTCAGGCACTCATGCAGAAGTGAGATGCAGCTACTGCCTAAGTACTACAGAACTGTACAAATATACCAACAGGAGTTTTAGCTGAGCCTAGGAGGGGAGGAAAATGCTGCTTTGGCTCAGCGATATCTCCATATTTTTCTTTGGTATTCAGCTGAAGCTTTTCTGTTTCGGTCTAATGTTGCTAGCGTACCAGGTTTGTCTTGGAAGAAGTTGTCAATGAAGGAGATCTTGCTTTGCTGACTGGTTGGGTATTTCAGCTTACTAAAGCAGTACATGGAAGCTTTGCTCTGGAAATCCTCAGCAGATTCTTTTTTTTTTTTTATGTTCTACGTTGAAAGCAGGAACGCTTGTGTCTCAGGTAATTGAAAGGGTCCAAAACTAGAGAGGTACTGTAAAAAAAACATTAACTTCCAGCTTAAAGAAGTAGTCAGAGAAGCTCTCTTCGGATCACATGCTAAAACAGACAGTTTGACACCAACCACGTCAGAACCCATGAAGCCTTGTAAACCTCCAGAAGAAGCATTGCAGGCAGCTGGCACTCCAGCAGAATTAGGAAGTGGACAGAAAAAAAAATGCTACTGAGGAGGTGACAGCCCTGCAGTGTTGTTAATCTGTAGATTGCTCTGGAGGAGAAAATTTGGAGGGAATTGCCAGCAGCCCTTGTAACACTCCCAGGGACACTGGAGGTAACGTTCTCCTTCACTGACTAAAGTAAATGGCAGAAAAGAGATGATTTGCCCTCCTGGGGTATGTCTGTAGGGCCTTCCCAGATTTGTTGAAGAGGTTTATTTTAGTTGTATATATGTAATGGATATATTGGAGAATATTTTTCATGGTTTGAGCACGGTGTATAATCTAGTGAGATGGTGTAACAGAGGATCAAACTGTAATGTGTTCCTTCTCTAAATTCCTTCCGTTTGGTTCTCTCCTGCAGTTGATGACAGTGCCATTCTGGATTGTCAGTTCAGTGATTTTTATCAGACACCTCCACCAGGGTTTGAAAAGATCCTCTTCGAGCAGCAGATCTTCTGAATGTCTGAAAATTTGCACCCTGCACTGTTACAAAAGCTTTTGTCATCCTGAAACGAAGCTTCACTTTACTTTTAGGAAACATATCTGTGTTTTTAGTAAGTACTTGTGACTGTTGTCTGCAGAATTAATGTGTTAACCACGATGTAAGGTAACTGTTGCAAATACAAGATTTCTGGCAATGTTTTGTGGTTGAAAGTGAGTGTTTTGAGGCAGGGTTTTACTCTGAATCGTACTTGACGCATAAAGAGACTAAGGGGTGTTATTGTCATCAGTGTTACATTCAGTATTTTCAATAAACTGGAGCTGTGTAAAGCAAATAGTTCTTATGTGGATGAGAGCTACGGAGGTGGATAGTTGTCATGATTTTTGGTTTGTTGTGGACTTTGTTTAAAGGAAGCACTGTGTTTCTAGTCTGTGATTTGGAGCTGCAGCGTCCCAGTTGTGCAAAATGACTAATAATGTGATGGTGTAACTAGCAGCTCGGTAGGGTTTTTGCACAGTGTAATTTAATCCATTCCCTCAGTCTTAGACCAGCAAATATAACTTACCTGTTTCTCCTAGCTTTTAATTTGCTTTTATTGTGACAAATAATAGGACACGTTCTAATAATAATAATATTTTGATGTTGAACCTTAACAAATAAACCTGGACACTACCTGTGTTTTTGAGGACCACCATGCAGGGTTACACTGGCAGGAGAGTAAGTACAGATCACTCACCTCGGGTGTGCAAAGAGTCGGGCAAAGGGTATGAGATGTTACGGTGAAGCCTTACATCTATAAACTGTAAATGAGATTATTCTTTTATGGAATAGTGTATTTAATTTCTTTGTGAATCGTTTATAAATGATTAATGGCAAAGACATTGTTGTCAAATGTGATGCCCTCCAAGACAAATTGTGAGATGCTTTTTTTTCCCCCCCCGCCCCCTTGTGATATTTAATATACTTCCTAGAAGAACTTCTATTGTAAAGGAAATCTTCATACTGGATGTTTGGGTTTTGGCACTTCCTGGGTTAATGCATTTGCAGAAATGAATTATTTTATTTAAATATTTTTAAAAATATTTGATTCTGAAATTTTCAAATACAAACAGCTTTCTCAAAGCCTTTCACCTCACGGTTTCCTGCATCTGTCTTTTCATTTCTAGTGGCCGGTGTTTTCCTTCCTTTTAGTCTTGCTGTCACCTGACAGTGTTAGGTAGAACTTTTCAACCTGAAAAGTGCAACACCCTTGTCAGGGTTATGGAATAAAGCTCAGGAGATTAGAGTTTTATCACCTCCCCTTGAAATCTGCTCTGCTTTGCATAGGTCTGTTTGACTGTTATCCTGTGGGATAAGGGCCTGGAAGGAAGGGCGGCCCAATAAAGCAGGTTAGTATTCAAAGATCACTTCCTCCTCAAGCTCAAGAGAGTTCCATCCCAATGAATAAATCAGGAAAAAATGCCAGGAGGCCTCTGTGGACAAAAAACAGAGCTCCTAGCCAAACTCAAACACAAAAAGGAAACACGCAGGTAGCCTGGGAAGAACATTGAAACATTGCCTAAGCATTCAGGAACGTTAAAGCCCAAATGGAATTGAGCCTGACTAGGGTGTCAAAGACCACAAGAAGAACTTCTAGAAGTACGTAGAAGACAAAGGGAAGACTGGGGAAAATGTATGTCCATTGATCAGTGAGGTGGGAGATACAGTGACATGGGCCATGGAAAAGGCTGAGGTACTGAACACCTTCTTTGCCTCAGTCTCTACTAGCAAAATCAGCCTTCAGGAATGCCAGAATCCAGGAGGAAGGGTTAGAGCAAGGAAGATGTACCCTTAGTGGAAGATCAGCTAAGGGAATACTTCAGCAAACTGAACATCCTTAAGTCCCTGGCACTGATGAGATGCACCCACGAGTGCTGAGGAGAGGGAGCTGGCTATTGTCATTGCGAGGCCACTCAATATTAACTTTGATCAGTCATGGTGATGGGGAGAAATGGCTGAAGACTGGAGGAGAGTAAAGGTCATTCCTCTTTTCAATAAGGGTATGGAGGAGGACACAGGGACGTACAGGCC
The DNA here is from genome assembly GCA_013401255.1 of Urocolius indicus. NCBI lineage: Eukaryota > Metazoa > Chordata > Aves > Coliiformes > Coliidae > Urocolius > Urocolius indicus. The sequence goes on from WBNH01004409.1 coordinate 70,405, forward strand.
TGTCAGCCTCAGCGCAGTGTCTGGGAAGGTGGTATAGCAGCTAATCTTGGAAACCATTTCCAGGCACGTGAAGGAGAAGAAGATAACTGGGAGAAGAAGATAACTGGGAGTTGTCAGCCTGGCTTCACTACAGGGACGTCACGTTTGAGCAACTTGATAAACTTCTGTAATTAAATGACTGGCCTGGTAGGTAGGGGGAGAGCACTGGATATTGTCTTGATTTCTTTTAAGACTTTTCATACTGTCTCCCATAAGGTCTTTACAGACAAGCTCTTGACTTACGGGCTGGATAAGCAAACAAGTGGACTGAAAACTGGATGAACGGCCTGGCTCAGAAGGTGATGGTCAGTGTTAGGAGGTTTAGTTGGAGGCCAGTAACTAGTAATGTACCCCAGGAGTCAATAATGAATTCAGTCTTGTTTAACATCTGGACAATGGGGCAGAGTGTGCCCTCAGCATGTTTGCAGATGACACCAACTGGGAGGTATGGCTGATAGCCCAGAGAGGTCTGCTGCCATCCAGAGGAACCACAACAGACGAGAGAAATGGTTTGACAGAAACCTTGTGAAGTTTAACAAGGAGTAGTGCAAAGTCCTGCAGCCAGGGTGGAACAGCCGCAGACGTCACTACAGGCTGGAGGCCACCCTGCTGGAAAGCAGCTTGGCAGAAGGGGACCTGGAGGTCCTGGTGGACATCAAGTTCAACATGCATGAGCAATGTGCCCCTGTAGCAAGGAAAGCAAATGGTATCCTGGGCTTCATTACACGCAGTATTGCTAGTAGGTCAAGAGAGGTGATCCTTCATCCCTGGTGAGGCTACATCTGGAGTGCTGTGTCCAGTTCCGAACTCCTTGGCACAAGGGAGACGTGGAAATACTGGAGTGAGTCTGAAGAAGGGTTACAAAGATGATGGACTGAAGCACCTCTCCTATGAGGAAAGACTGGGAGAGCTGGAGCTGTTTAGCCTGCAGAAGAGAAGACTAGGGGGGGTGATCTGATCAGTGTATATAGATACCTGAAGGGAAGGTGGAAAGAATACCTTGTGAGGCTCTTTTCCGTGGTACTCTGTGTCAGGACCAGGGGCCATGGGCACAAACCGGAGCACAGGAACTTCCCTCTGAACATCAGGAAACAGTTTTTACTGTGGAGTGACCAAGCACTGGCACAGCTTGGCCAGACTGCTTGTGGAGTCCATCCTTGGATATATTCAAAAGCCATCTGGACGTGGTTCTGGGCAAGTGGCTTGAGGTGGTCCTGCTTGAGCAGAGTGGTTGCACCAGATGACTTTTGGAGGTTCCTTCCAACTTGAGCTATTCTGGGATTCTTCCTTGGGATGATATTACTATACCAGTTGATGCATACCACAGTCTTTCTGTAATCAAGTTGAAATGATTATACATACATATATACACATATTAAGAAAGGCAAGGGAAGGTGTGTATCCTTTTTTCTTTTGATATAATTCAATGATCCCTTCAACAGTGATTCTTTGCTGTGAAAACTACTGAGATTGAAGTGCTTCTTGTGGAATTACATTTCTCATGTTTGTGAGGAAAGGAGGAAGTACTTAAAGAATTCCTTAGCACTTTATCTAACTGTATCCAGCAAATAATGAGTTTGCTTTGAAGTCTGCTGTGTTTGAGAATATTTAGCAGTAAAAGCTGCTACCTCGAGCGTAATGTGGATTTGTTTTAAAATACAGAGAAGGCTGCCTTCTTCAAAGAGATAGAAAACGTTTTAGTAGATGTAAATTATTCAAAATATCTGCTACATTCACCAAAAATATGAAAGAAGTCAGTTTTTATAGCTCAGAGTTGTTAATTTCTCATCTTAGAGTAAGATGCATTTGTAATGCCACACCATGTAACTACCCCTCGTGAAAATATGAAAACTTCCTGTTCTGGAACTGGTGATACAGGGAAACTCTATGAAATTAGGGCCAGGAGGGAAAGGGTGTGTGGTGTGAATAAAAGATTATTACCATCTATTTATCAAAATGGAGAGTGCAGTTTTCACCTGAAAATGAGTTTTGTGGTGGTAGTTCGTAAGAGAAGCAAGGGTGCAGTTCACTCCATTGCACAGGTATGAAGATGGGCTGCAGAAATAGAATGTGAATTAACCTGTGTCTCAGCGTGTCGCTTCAGCATCTGACAGTAAACCCAGATGTTTTCCCAGATGTGTTTCCAGTCCCAACTTTGCCCAGTGAAATGAGATACAATACCTGTTTCTACAAGTTGCACTAGAAAGTAATTTTCAGTTAAGATATAGCACTGTATCTCCTAGTAGTGAATTCATTTCAATGAGAATGAATCATGCTTCCAAGTGAAATGATTGAGGTATTTCCACTGATTGTTTGTACCCAAATGTTTTCTTAATCTTTGAATGATAGAACTTGGACACTATCTCTTTGAGTGCAAAACTTTGTATTGACTAATCCCGTATGTTTTCCGAGTCCTTTTGAGATTATACTGTGGCAGCAAGATACAGAGCCTGAACCAGACTTTATTTGCACATCCACAAATCAATGGAACTGACAGGACACATAATACAGGTTGCATGTGGGTCAGTCGAGTTGTTGTTTTTGTAATACTAAGAACTGTTCACGGTGCTTTAAGGCTAGATGAAGTCAATACCATACCAAGGAGCCTGAAATCTCAATTAGATACTATAAAGCTATAAATACCTGTCAGCTGTCTCAAAAGGTGCTCTCCCACAAATGAATCATGCCAGGATATGGTAACATAGATGCTCTGCAAAGATTCCCCAGAAGGCTGTGCTGCCATTCAGCGGGATCTCAACTGGCTTAAGAGCTGGTTAGAGAGGAATCTCATGAGGTTCAACAAGGACAAGTGCAGAGTCCTGCATCTGGGGAGGAACAACCCAGGAACACCAGGCTAGGGANGTCTGGAGAAGAAGAGACTGAGGCGAGATCTCATTAATATCTACAAGTATTTAAAAGGTGAATGTCAAGAGGATAGGGTGGCACTTTTTTTCTGTTGTCTCAAGTGACAAGAGGTAACAGGCATAAGCTGCAACACAAAAAGTTCCACAAGGGAAAACTATTTTGCTGTTCAGGTGAGGCAGCCCTGGCACAGGCTGCCCAGGGAGGGTGTGCAGTCTCCTTCTCTGGAGGTTTCCAAACCTGCCTGGACGCATTCTTGTGTGACCTAATCGAGGTGAACTTGCTTTAGCAGGAGCTTGGGCTGGATGATCTCTAGAGGGCCCTTCCAACCCTGGCTGTTCCATGATTCTATATAGAGAAACTTTGCCATGTGCATTGGGTCCTTTAATTCCCATCCAGAGCAGCTCTACTTGCAGGCCTACAGATAGCATTCAGAGATGGCAGGACATGCTATTCAGGTGCAAATGTTCGTGCTAATACAAACTTCCATAAGTATTCACAATGTTTTTCCTTTCTGCAGGCTTTCTTGGGAATGCAGCACCGTGCATACTGCTGTGTGCAAAAACAATAGAAGGATCACAGTCCTAGGAGTTGATATGAATTTCTTAACTTTATCTGAGCAGGTTCTTATGTCATTATTGTAGTGCTCACTTATCTTTGTTATCAGTTTCTGTTGATGATTCTATTGTATGCTGACAACTGATTGAGCTCATGGCTAAGAGAAGGTTTCACAAAGGTCTACAAGTGAATCAGGAAAACAGATTTTTGTGTGTGTCTCTGAATCCAGGCTTTATGGACCAAGGATCCAGCCCCCTCCAAGATACATAATGTGCTAAGAGCCACTGTTCCTTTTGAAAATGGGATTAACTGTTACCTCTTGCAGTAGGGAGGGACCTGGTTGCATAACTATGTCCAAAACTCTGTTGTTGTTTGCAGGAAGCCCATGACAGGAGATTTGGAACAAATTGAAGTGCTTCTTCATGATTCCTTCCCTTGTATAGTTCCACAGTAAAATACTGTCCAGGTTATTGACATCTTGGGTACGGGTTTATGGGTTTATAGACAGAAGCTGAAAGGTTAGGGTAAAACTCTCAGATGTACAGCGGCTGACCTTTGTTTTCCTTCACTGCTTCATATAAGCTCGCTCTGGGGTCAAATCTTGGTGGCTTGAATGTTGAGGTTTTGCCTGTAGAATATTTACAAAAACAAGGAGTTGGTAGGACCAATCCCTCCCTAAACAGCCTTGTATGAAAGACCTTTCTTACCCACTCCCCACCCCCCCCCTTGCAACCCCATAGATAGTTTGCTTTTCCTAGCCCCTTTTCTAGCCCTGTGATGGACCTAAAGAAGCCCATGTGATCCAGCTGCCAAGATGAGTCAGCAGAAGAGCTCTTTATTTCCCCACGTGGTCCGAAAGACTGATACTTAGGAGGAAGAGGAGTAGTTGCTTAGACACTGGAATTTCCTTTGCTGCAGTCAAGAGAGGTGGGCTGAGGATTAAAGGAGACTGAAAGAACATTCTTTTGAGGAGTCATCTGCTAAAATGTGAGAAATCTGGTGTGATGAGAGGTATGTAAATAAAACTAAGGTCACATTTCCCTAATCCCAGAACGTGTCAAAAAAACCCATTTATATCTTCATGGATATGTATTTAGGTTGCATTGTACCTGCAATCTAATTCAAGATAATACAAGGAGAGCAAAAATAGAAGCCAAATCACATCCATGGAAAACTCTGGCACGTTTTGTAGACAAGACAGTTCCTAGGTTCAAGAAACATGAAGGCTTGAGTCGCATTTCTTGGATGCGCTCATTCTATTGGCAAGCAGTACACGGTAAAATCCCTGTTGTTGAGAAATCTGAATTCCCTTTTGCCTTAAAATATCTGTGCTCAGTATAAGATGCCTGGTGACCTTTTCATAAGTGAAAAATTATTATAGTGAATAATGATTGCAAGTAGTTTGGAGAAGATGTTGTGGGGAAAAAAAGTGCAGCTCTTGGCCAAAGTAAACTCTGGCAAAATGGAGATAAGCCAGTGGAAGCAGCTCGTTCCATGCAAGTTGGTAGCATGCTCCAGACTAAGGCATCTTTTCCTGTACGTAGGATGGAAATGGTGCTTCCTGCGCCAGGGGTACCTCAGGAGAACACTTCTATGGAGTGTGAGACAGCCGGGGCCACGCTCAGACAGCTTGTACCCTCACGCCTGTCACAACTCCATCTTTCCATTGTCTGAGGAAGCAGGTCTGAGCAGTCTGAGTCACTCATGACTAATCTGAATGTAGTAGTTATAACTCCTAAATTAAGCTCCCCGAGTAGGGGGTGTGAACACACCTTCAGATGTTACAGTAAAGGGAAGGCCACCTAATTATCTTAAGAGTCTGCATTTTGCCAGAGATTTCTTTACTGTAGGATCAGGCTGTTTATAGCTTGTTTCCTCACTTCTCATCTAATTCATCATCTTTTCTTCATCTGCTCTAAAGGGCCATTTTCCCATTAGTATTAAAACAAGTGATAAGTCAGACAGATATTTGTCATGGGTTCACAATTCCTGAATTCTGAGAAACTCTGCTTAAAAAGCAATGGTCAACATAATCCTGTCAGCTAAAGCCCCCGTGGGACATGTATGTCATGCAGCAAAACAGCTCTGCTGATACTGCTTGAATAATTTCCTCAGACAGAGTGAGCAGTAGTGACAGATGGCCTTTTCCCCTTTTCTCCACGTATTGCTGTAGCTTTTCCTTGCAGAGCCATGCTGCTTGGGGTAAGGAAGCAAACTGAGCTGCCTGGAGGCTTCTCAGCAGTATTGGCACATTGGAAGTTGTGGCTTCAGGGAGAGGAGCCAGAGCTGGACCAGCGAGGGCAAAACCAAAATCCTCTGTGTTTGCTGCATTCACTGCTGATGCTGTCCTGGTAGGCAGAAGAGTCAGTGACTGTAACTGGTGAGAGAACACACCTCTCCTGCTCCATCAGGGCTCCTGGTAGAGCTCTACCCTGTTTTGTCCCAGGTCACACAGGAAGTCTGGATGAGGTGAACCTCTTTTGGAGAGGAGAGGGCTGATAGCTAATGCAGGCCTGCAAGTGGGAGTGAGCTTCTGGGCTAGTGAGTGTTAAACTGTCAAAAACAATGCTTGTAGCTGCATGGATGCTCACTGCATTCAGGGGGGTGTTAGTCTGCTAAAAAAACATTCCCAGTTTTACTGAAATAGCTCTGTCCTTGCTAGGTGTGCTTTGCAGGAGAGCACACTGCTATTCCAGCACTGATAAAGCCATCCCGTTGTGCAGGCAGCCTTAACGCCACTGCTGTTCACTCTCCTCTGTAGAGTGGCAATCATAACATTTCTGTTTCTCTCATCCTTTGTCTCCATCCCAAGAACCAGGGATGTCAGATCCATCCTGGGGAAACAGCCAGATCCCCCAGGTTTGGCTGTCAATTCGTCTCTGCATCCATCGCTCCACAATGAGCCTCCCACTGAGGCTGGTTGTGGGGGAAGGTAGAAATGTGACCTTGTGTAGCAATGAACTGCCAAGTTGTGCTTCATTGTTTAGTACCTTATTGTTTCTTTCAGGATTGCTCTGTAAGAAAGTAAGTTCCCTTTTAGGGTCATCTCTGTTTCTGCCCTTTGTTTCTCTTCCTTCCTTATTTTCCTGTCTCTGAATGTAGCGACGCAGATGATTTATACCAGGGAAAGCCCTGTGGCACTGACGTAGGAGGATTTGCAGCTGCTGGTGTTAGCCTGGCTAGTGAGTTGCTCGATGGCTCCAACCCCTCCTACAGCCTGGAGTCATTTTACACCAGAGTAAGTTAACGCTGCAGTGGTCACTGCCCAGTTCCTTTCTTGATCTGCACAGTCTTGTCTCCGTGTGGAGTTGTGCTGGCCTGCATCCAGGCTCCAATCCTTCCTGTCCGCCTGCCCCAGAAAATGTATCTAACGTGTTCACCTAGTTAGCTTCATGCCCTACCTAGTCACAGTGCTTTCACCCGGTCCTGGTTTCTTTATCCTGTGAGAAAAAGAATAAGCACGAGTCTTGATTTCTCATCAAAACTGCTTTTACCACGCACAAAGATGCTACCGCTGCCATGATTGAGCAGAGCTACAAGCAGCACGGTACCTAAAGAAGAGGCAGCAGCATGAGGAATCGAAGATGGCCTGCAAGAAGGCTGAAAATAGAACCCTGATCCAGGCACAACTGGCCTCCCAGCCAGTTAGCCTCTTGCTCAGTGTGGGCTTCCTTTCCCTGTGCCATACACGTGTTCACAGTCATATTGTGTTAAAATGAGGACAGCTTGCTCTAGCAACATGGTTGTACAAATCCAGGCATGCCATGGCTGTGCTGTGAAGCACATGATGTATTCTGATCCCACCAAGAGTGCATTTAGATAACTCAATAGAAATTCTAGACACAGTTTCTGCTCAGTATGCCTCATCAAGGCCTTTTGTTGTTGTTTTAATCAGGAGAACTTTAGCAAGACCTTTTCTTTTCTGTCTGCATGGGGTTGAAAAAGGTGCATTTTATCAGCAATCTGTGTCCATCCTCTCTCCTAATCCGTTACTGGAACCCGTGTTGCAGCAACATACAAAATCCTGAAAGCAGTGCCCCGCACAGGACAATGTCCAGGCACTAAAAATTAACTTGAAAATTGCCTAAAATGCATTGCAGAGCAGCATTAATTGCATAATGAACCTGGATGGTGACATCAGGCAATGGTTGCTTGAGGCCGGCTAGAGTGGGTAACAAATAACCGTCAGCAAGACCGCCTTTTCCGCTTTCCCAAGTTGGCAATATGTATTTCTTCAGCAGTGTTAAACTGCCTGCATACTCCTTGGGTTATTCACGTTGGTGGCAGCGTGTAAATCATGCAAAACCTTTCTACCAGGCTGTCAGTGGGGCAGGATCCCAGTGGAGCATACACTGGGCCACCCATTATATCTTTTGCTCAAGAGCACCGGTGGTTCTCGCTTAGGATATGATGCCTGAAGGTAGCTCAGGGCACCCTGAATAGCTCCAACTCTCCTTTTAGCTACCAGTAGACTCCATGTGTTCTTCTAAATGCTGTGAAGGTGACTTTTTTTTTCAAAACGGAAAGAAAATGTCCATATTGGGTGAAGCCAAACGTCTGCTCAGCACACAGCCTCCAACACGCTGTCCAACGGAGGCCAGAAACACAGCAGCCAAACGTGGGTTTGTAGGGAAGACCAGAGCAGACGGCAGGTGTGTGTTGATGCTTTTGTGAATACCCTGTAACGATCCAACACTTGCGTAGCGCTAATCACAAAACGAGTCTCAGCACAAGACCTGAGATACAAAGTGACTCCCTTGCCCAGAGAAGGAGCCTGCTGTTAATGGATTGTCCTGGAAGTAGGTGTTTTGAAACTCAGCAAGCTGTGCAAGACCATGGTAGCCCATGTCCTGGTCAAAAACTATGGGTGCAGAGATAAAGCAGAAGTAAATAAACAGGAGAGGCAACACAGAAGAAGCATCACCACAGTATTTCCACCCCGAAGCAGTGGTGGCCAGCCATGACCCATGCAGCTCCCCAGAAAGCATCACTCAGTCTTTGGCCCATTCGCAAGGGAGTCTTTGGAAAAAGATGCCCAATAGCAGTAGAGGGAATAACAGTTTCAATCCCTGTTCTTGGAAAACAGGCCCTTGTGCAGTAATTTCAGGGTCTTTGGAAAGTCTTGAGAAATATTCACCTAGTTGACTTAAAAGTCCACGTTGGCACCAGTAATGATGTCCATGCTCATCTCTTCTGCTGGCACTAGGCTTCAATAACATCTCATGAGCTGTCTTGATCAGGGAACAGATGCAGCTGCAAAACACCGGGGGAAAAGTATGATCATAGAATCATAGAATGGTAGGGTTGGAAGGGACCTTTAGAGATCATCTAGTCCAACCCCCCTACAGAAACAGGTTCACCTAGATTAGGTGGCATAGGAACATGTCCAGGTGAGTCTTGAAGACCTCCAAGGAAGGAGACTCCACAGTTACATTGGCCTTGGGGCGAATGAGGAAAGAAAAAAACACCTTTTGTTTTTTTTCCTAGACAGAAGCCTGAAGTCCAGTCTGTTCACCCCTTTTCTGTTGTTCAGGAAAAGGGCTACAGGGTTTGGGAGATGGATGGAGTTTTCCTCCAAAGTACTTGCAGAGGAGTGATTCAGGGTGTCACGCACAGGCACGGTAATTTTTCACGGACATAACTTACACTACTGATGTCTTTTGGCTGGAATATCTGCTTCCATGCTCAGCAAGGAGAGAAAGAGCCATGGGGATTATACAGTACGAGAAGAACGTAAGTGAAACAACTTTTGTGTTTGAATGGGGCCTGAGTGTCTGTGAGGAGCAGCAGTACAATCTGGGAACTGTTTTGCAGAGCTGCATGTTTCAGGCTAATTCTAGGCTGCCAGTCTGTGGCAGAGATAGCTATTGTGATTTTTGGTAATTCCTTTTCTAATGCATTTTGAGGGAGCAAGGTCCTACAATTGAAGGCATTTTGCTTTTCAATCTATCAAGAAAGTAATATGTTTGTAATTCCAAATCCAAGAAGCCTAGCTGTACGGCCACAGCTTTCACCTCGAAAAGAAGCCACTGCAGAGCAACTGTGGTAGGATGCATCATGCATCCATCTGTCTTGTAAGCCACACAAAAGCAACTCTGCTTCATTGACAATACCTGTTTTTTTTCCAACGCGTAAGTGAATAAACCCCAAAAACATGAAAAAGAGGGACTTAAATACAGGCCCAATTGCATCCTTTTAAAGACATTCATTAGCTGTAGCTAAAAGCTTGTTCAAACAGTATGAACACTGGTGCTGTATAGGACAAAGGAAGATCCAACTCTGTGGAGCGCCTTCAGCCCTGTAGCTAGGAAGGAGCTGATCCTGGTAATGAGTTTCTGGAACCAACATAGAGAATGGTCCTTCTCTCCTCCTCGGGAATCACCTGTAGGATGACACTGAGCCTTTCTCATGCAGGGCAGGCAGAGGCCAGCCTGGGAGTTAGCTGGAAGTACAAGTCCTCCTCGCAGCTTCTCCAGGGGATGGTGAGTGACAGCAGCAAGCTGGGACTTGCTCCTTCTCCAGCACTTTGCTGCTACCTGAGGCTGCAGCAGCCAAATAGCATAAAGGCCTAAGGTCCATCCATTTCCTGAGCACTGCTCCTCCCTCCCTGGCATCTCCTCCTGGGACCACAGCAACCTGCCCTGCTGTGCATAAAGGTGTTACACTAAATAGCATTAAATCATCATAAATAGTACTGTGTATAGATCTGCGGTGCCATTTGAATACGTAGCTGTCAAAATCTGATTCCTAATGTCGTTAATGACGTTAATGAAGGAGAAAAAGTGTTGGTTTTTAATTGCAGGAAACAAACAGCAATCCTCTCTGCTCTTCAGTAGGCCGTAAGACCTGGGAAAGTAGCTACTAGCAACGCTATTTGTATTTGCAAGAAGCATTCCTGTTTTTTTCCAGTATATCCTGATTTTTTTTTCTAGTGATGCGAACCCTCTCATAAACATTCCACAGGGTGGTTGCAGCATTTTAATCAGTGAGTTTGAGTAGAAAGTGAAAAATCCAAATTAAGTGATAAGCTTGAGTATCAGGTGTTGTGGGGAATGTGGTGCTTTAGGACAGGCTGACCTTCACAACCACTTTTGAGATGAGACCATAAAAAAACCATTTTAAAAACCTCTGCAAATGAAATGAGCTAATGTATTAGTCTGCTGGAAAGGACAGGCCTGCAGTCAGAGGGCAACAAAGGCCACGTGAGAGGAAACACAATTTAGCAGATGCAATTCACACCTGTAAACTACTGTGAGCAAAAACAGCTGGGATTGAATTCTCCATTCCTTTCTGACGTAAAATAGATTGGCTTAATCACTTAGAGAAAGGCTTTTGGAGGGAGCTAAATATAAGCAGGGGAAGAAGAAGAGGTCAGGAATTTAAGAATTCTGGCTAGAGATGTCAAGAAGGTGCTACTCAGTCTGCTTCTGATCCCGCTGATACTATTGTAGTGCAGTTGCCTGGAGGAGCACACTTCTGCTTCAGCAATGAAATGGCACATAATCAGTGAGGAATCTTGCTCAAAACTCCATCTATTATGTTGTTGTTGTTGCTCTACTATAAAGCTATTTCAAGCATGGCAACCTCTACAGTGTGCATGCCCACTGGTATTCCTGGGTGTGTGCTTGGAGTCTTCACACCAGTTTTGGCTTGGAAAGGAGCAGGACACTTGAAAGGGTCAAGCTGCAGCCTGTCCCAACCCTACACAAAGTTCAGAGGAGCTGCTGTGCTGGGGCTCTTACCTCTGACAAGTACATTTGCTCGCCAACTCCTCTTCCCTCCTGAAATCTGGCTTATCTTGGGCAGCAATCAGTCCTTTCCATTTTCCCTAGTGAAATTCCCTGTAACAGCTTCAGAGCTTGGATGCTAACACCTTTGTCTGAAATGCAAAATGACAGCAGCAGATGCCCTTTATAGACAGCAAAAGGCTTGAAGGGCAGAGTAAACAAACAGTAAAAATTAAATATCTAGTATTGCCACACAGAGAGGAGCTTTCTCTTCAAAACTAAGCAGTTAACATGTATGGACTCATCCTGCGGGGCTGGGAGGAAGCAGGAGGCACGTTATTTAAACAAATTGCCACATAGCCCGTGATTATCATTAGGATTCATTCAAACCCAGTCATTCAGCAAAGCTTCTGCTCTGCGGCTGGCTCGGGGCTGCCTCTCTATCAGTACCTATTGTTTCATAATCTCACCATACTCCATGCTTTTTTTATCCCAACCAAGTCTGCCTTGTTTATTACCCTCCCCAGCGACCAAGAGCTAACAATGCACAGTTCATTCGGCTCTTTTCTCCTGTTAGCTGAAAGAGAGATGCCTTCTCCCCTAATTGCGGAGGATCTCTTCAGCTTTGCAATTTCTGTATTGAAAGCTTGTTTAGGGGAAGGCGTGGGGATATACATAAATCCAAGTACTCACTGACAGGGGAGATAATTGCCCACTCCCTCCAAGCATGGCAGAGCCCTCCCAAGCAGCTCTGCACAGGCAAGTTTCTGCGAGAGGGATGGGAACCTCGCACGTGGCTCAGCAACCATGGGCTCTCTTCCTCTGTCCCAGACAGATGGTTTCCCTCTGCAAACAGCCGCCCAGCTCAGGTGGGCTCTCTGGGGCCATATCTGGCTGTTCCTGGCCATACCCTGCCCATGCAGCTCCCACGTGGGGTCTGCAGTAGAGTGGGACGAGGATGCTTGCCCCTTGCATGGGCACCACCACCACCACCACCACCACCACCACCACGTGCTTCCCTTGCCCCAGGCAAAGAATTGCTTTGGGGCAATTCCCTCTCTCCCTTGTGAGAAGGTGGGGCTTGTAAATATTTCCAGGTTTTAATTTTTTCTCCCTCTGTTCTGATTCAGAACAAAACCAATATCTTTTTTTTTTGCTTTGGGAGCATTGAGAGGGAATCTGTCTTCCCAAATATCAGGGGGAGCAGCCTGGTCATCTCCAAGCAAACCAGCCCCAAACCTGGCCACCTTCCCTGTGGCAGCTCTGCGATAAGCCCACACTCAAAATGTCCTGTGGCAGATGGGTTGCAGCACCAGGAATCCCATCCCTGCCCAAGCCCCAGCATGACTAAGTCTCCCTTCACATCTTTCCTCACCCTTTCTCCTCTTCATGAATGTCTGTATCTCCCAGCACGGGCCAAACACATTCAGCACCCAGGCCACCCCACCACATGAACATGCAGACTTGCCATCACTCACCTCTCTCCTTCAGCCAGGAACATGCTCCAAAACCACCTGTCCCTCCTGCAGAAAGCTGGCCCTGCCGTCTTCCACAAAACCTCTGCATCTCTCCCATCGAAACCACGAAAGGACATTTTCAGGAGGAATCTGGAGCAACCCTCAGGGTGGATTAAACCAACTGGAGCTGGATTGTGTTTTGCCTTTCTGCACGCTGTGCTTCCAAGATACACTCTTCACAAGATGGACTCTTCACAAAGTCAAAACCTCTCCACCCACAGCTAAAGGCGAAGTGCAGCGCTGGGTACATAAAATATAACATGTACCATAAACAAATATTTGCTGTATAATGTGTCTAGGTAAACAAAAGTTATATAGATAATATAAATCTAGATATACACGTGGAGCATTTGCGTATGAAACACATTAATCCTATATAATAGTGAACACAAAATATTTGTATATTTACATTGATAAAGATAGCTTATGGCTATGCAACGTTCTTGAGTCACTAGTTTTAGCTTAGATAAGACATTTTTCAGATTAAGTTTTGCTCACATGTCTGAGAGGAGAAATCTACACCCACAGACATGATGAACCCTCATGCAAGCAGGTCTCTGTGCTCCAGGCCCTCCTGGGTGGGCTTAGCTGGGCCGTAAGTCACTGGCTCTTGCTCCTCCTGCTTTCTAAGCATGAGGTGCATAGATGCTGTGTCTCTGAGTTTGAACACTCTCCAAGCTTCAGCAGCAGCTTGGGCAGGATTGTGAGGTTCACAAGCTCTGGATTTAGGCTCCGGAGCTGTGGGCTGAGCTAACCACAGACACTTAATCCTCCTCTGGAGCAGGATCTTGGTGTGATGCACCCCAAAAGTGCACCTTCTACCAGACAAAAACTACTGGCTGCTATGGGACCCCAAAGGAACCTGGGATTATGTGTGGCATGGCAGTCAGCCAGATGTGCTCACCTGTGTTAAACTAGTACAAATACTGAATCATGAGAAGCAAAAATAACCCCAGGTATGAAAGAAGGGTTCTTACCTTTGGTGTGAGCCTTGAGAGTGTGGCTAGCTGTGCAAACCCAGCCTTTTTTTTTTTTCCCTAAGGCTGCTGTAGGACAAAACCCCTCAAAACAGTGAGAGAGAAATATCCAACAACCGAAACACAAGTGATTTGCAAGTTTCATTTTTCTGAGCATGCAGACATATTAACAAGGACATCTTGAGTAAAGTAAGTGTTTAAATCCCCATGACTTTCTCACACAGGATGTGATTTTAAACAGTCCTGTCCTCTTCTCCTCTTTTCTATGCCATAGCTTTAAGATCTTACAGATTTCTTTCATTTCAGCTTGGGTTTATTCAAAAGAAAGTCTCTAGCCAGTTTAAACAATTGTCAAATAAGCTGTTGTGACCAGGCAGAGAGGAAAAACATGGGGGAAAATATACCTCTCCTTCCCTTGCCAAGTTGCCTTCCAAAGCAGTTTCTGCTGCTCCTTCAGTCAATTACAGGTGTCAGGTTGCCTCAGGATCCCTTAGTGATTTTATAGGATGATCCATCAAGGAAACACATTACTCAACTCTAAGCTCATAGGTTTATCTGGGCAGCTGACAGATACAAGCATGCAGAGATATGCCCAGGCCATGACTATGCTTCTCACAGTGGGGTGACTTTGCTGGAGACCTGAGATGGGTTTTGTGGTCCATGTCCTGCATGTCTGGAGCTTCTGCCTGAGCAGAGGTCTCGGTGCTCATGGGGAGAAAACTTCAGAGTAGGAAGCAGTGCTTACTAGGGCAGCACTCGAAGAAGGATGTTAACCTATGGAAACCTGGAGAAGCCCTTCTTCTCTTAGGTAATTTGCAAGCTCTTGGCTTACTGAAGATAAGAGATAGCATGTAGTTATCAAAATAAGGTAAAACAGCGGGATTTTTGTTTAACTTTATTTTTTTTTTGACAGCCAGAAGAGGCACAGAAATGCAGTAACTTTTCCCTGCTTGCTTTCCCAAGCACACTGGTTTGCTCTGCACCAGAAACATTCTTTGTGTTTCAGACACATCCTCACAAGCTCACCTAAAATCCGACACTGTCAGCAGTTTGCCTTGTCCATCACCAGGAGACACTCAGTTCACTGAAACAGTCGTGCTGTTGCAAAACCGCTGTGGTGTGTTATTCAACAAGGGTCGATGCTCATTTAACCTTTTCATCCCGTCTTGTGTCAGGAGCTGTGAATGGTTTTAAGAGGGAGACTCACATCCCTCAGCAATTTGTCTTTAAAATAATGATTACGTGATTCATGGCCAATACTTTGCTCGTTTATGTGTACCTCTACTGGGTCAAGGATATTTTAAAAGTCTTTGGCCTGTTTTGTTTAACATCTTTGTCAATGACCGGGATGAGGGGATTGAGTGCACCCTCAGTAAATTTGCTGATGACATCAAGCTCTGCGAGTGCGTAGACCTGTTTGAGGGCAAGAAGGCTCTTCAGAGAGACCTGGACAGGCTCCTGGACAGGCTCCTGGACAGGAGAGATGGGCCGAGGCCAGTTGTATGAGGTTCAACAATGCCGAGTGCTGGGCAAAGCTACAGGCTTGAGGCAGAGCAGCTAAAAAGCTGTCCTGCAGAAAAGGACCTGGAAGTGTTGATTGACAGCTGGCTGAACATGAGCCAGCAGTGTGCCCAGGTGGCCAAGAAGGCCAATGGCATCCTGGCTTGTATCAGAAACAGTGTCATTGGCAGGGCCAAGGAGGTGATTGTCCCTCCTGTACTCAGCAAAGGTGATGCCACACCTCAAATACTGTGTTCAGTTCTGGGCCCCTCACTACAAGGACATTGAGGTGCTGAAGCTCATCCAGAGACAGGCAACAAAGCTGGTGAAAGGTGTGGAGAACAAGCCTTGTGAGGAGCAGCTGGGGATATTTAGCCTGAAGAAGGGTAGGCTGAGAGGAGCAGTGAAGTGGAAGTCAAGGTCAGGATGTTTAGATTAGATATTAGGAAGAGCTTTTTCACCATTAGTATTATTAAGCATTGGAAGGGGCTGCCCAGGGAGGTGGTGGAGTCACCATCCCCAGAGATATTCAAGAGACATGTAGATGAAGTGCTGAGCAATATGGTTTAGTTTAGTGATGGGCCTGGCTGTGTGAGGTTGGTGGTTGGACTTGATGATCTTAAGTCTTTTCCAACCATAACAATTCTGTGATTATGTGAAGTTCCCATAGTATGTGTGTCTGTGTTAAGAGGGTGAAGGAGATGGGCACAGTCCCTACCACCCACATTCATTTTTCAGGCAGGTTGCTATATGGTGGCTAAAGGAGATGAGTTAATCTTTAATCTTCCTACTTTCTCCTCAGTTTAAATCAATACCAAAAGCGGAGGGGATGCTCTTCTGATCTGGGCAAGCTGAGTTGAGGTCTGGCATTTTTTATGCCATAGCATGTGGTTCGTTACAAATAACCCTGTCAACGACAGGTTGGAGAAAGGAAGGGAAGGCAAAGGAAGAGCAACAGTCCTGCAGTGACACATACACATGTTTCAAAACTCATCATGAAGAAACACAAATGAAACAAAACTGACCACCAGTGTCCTGTACAGGACTTGTGCCTACTAAAGGTAAATATGAAAGATGATGCTTTGGAAAATTAATTAATTGAACCTTAAATGGTTTCTTTGCTCTCCACTGTGTTGGCTCCTCAATTTAAAGGACCGGGGTATGAGCTTTGCTGAAGGCTGCAGGTGAAATACTGCAGGTGAGAACGGTGACAGTGTAGGTGACAGGAAAGGGTCCCTGATGCTGCTGAGTGCAGAGCAGATCATGGAGCAGAGTAGATGCTGTGCTTTTACGGCCCAGAGTGGCTTCAGTTAAAACTCTCTGTGCAGCATTTGGAAAGGAATTGATATGGTATTACCTGTCATCCTGAAGGAGATGTAGGAGGTGAAAGGGGTCAGCCAGCCTAGGTCCAAAGCAATCCAACTTGTGGGTCTTGCTGCATGAGCAGCAAACAGCTGCACTGGCCTCTTTCCCCTTTTGTTTGGCTTTTCACAAGTGGGTTAAAAAGCCCATTCTTTGAACCATGGACAGGGCTGGCACCTTGGGAAGTCACTACTGTAATAGACTGGTCCAGACCTGTGCTTGTGACAGTTATCCAGGTTGCTGCTGGTGCTTCCCATGCCCATCACCGTGACATCTTTCAGCACTGTGACTGAAGAGGTCTCTTGCTGATCTGCCAGAAATGCAACCTGGGCAGCAATTAAGGAGAGCTGATGAAAGGCATCTGCCTTCTAGTTCATTGTTTCTCTTCTTGGCATCCTTTTGGGGAATTAACTGAAACGTAGATGCTAAATAATATTCACTATGAGGGATTTCTGGATATTTTAATGCTATAAGTAGCTTTCAAAATCTACAGCTCCAAATAACGTTTGTATATTGGTCAAATATATCTGAGATGTGAAGTTTTAATGGCTGCATTCATCTTCTTGAGTTGCATTTCTATTAGATTTACAAAATGAATTCGTATTTCACTCACTGTCTACCAATATGTGTTTCTAATGATCTGCACCAAAATTTCTGCCTTAACTGTTAAATGTAAAAGTCAAACATAAGAGGAAAGTGAACAGTAAGCAGCCTTTTTCTCTCCTCATAATCTGCAGGGATTTCCCCTTCAGCTTCAGGACCCCAATGTTATATTCCCTGTGCTTGATACCACGCAGAAACGTAACTGTAACTAGAAGCAAACCACCTCCAGCATCTAGCAAGGCTCCAGACAAAACCCCAAACATACTCGCTATCAAACCATGTATTTACATCTAACTGCATCTCAGTCTTCTGAGCCTCTGTAGTGAGCAGAGGTATTTATTCTGGCACTTTCCCCATAGCACCCTCCCAGGTTGCAGACACAACAGCCATCAGTCAAACACACCTCGAGCATATTTGGAGCAGAGAGACCCCCCTGCATTGCTGTCACGGCTGTAAGCTTCAATTAAAAAGCACAGTTGTCTTTTGTAACTGAGAGCACTGTTATCTTTTCAAATAGAAGGAAGCCCTGTTCCTTTTGGGCTGACAGAGCAGCGTCAGGGATTCACCCAGTGTGCTCCATACAACATTTAAAAAAGACAACTAAAATCTACGGCACCGGCGTAATTATCTGAACTCCCACTTATGACCTGGGAGGACAGAAATCTGGCGAGGATTTTGGCAGAGCCAGCACTGACCTTCTGCCAGGGAAGGAATTCCCCATAGCTAGGAGGGCAGCTTTCGGTTTCTCTTCCACTTGGCCTCCCTCTTGTTTTAATGCAGCCTCTCTGTCTCTGAGCCTGGTGAGGGCTGTGGCAATGAGGGGCACGGCGGCTGAGCCAAGGGGTGGGAGGGACCATGGGGGGCTGCCAAGGCAGTCTCTGAAAGGGACCCACCCAGGAGTCCCTCCAAACAGGGGCCCCCGTTGCTATCGTTTTTCAAAGCCTGGATGAAGAAATCTTGCAGGGTTTTGGGTTTTGCCACTGTTGCTTTTCCTCTCTGCTTATATTTACCTTGGCAGCTGGTGAAATACTGAGTTGCGTTGCTCAGGTTTGCTGGAAGGCTTCTGGGAGGCCTCGGTGATCTTTTGCTTAGTGGCTGGCTGAGGGCAGAAAGAACAGCCTGGGAAAAGAAAAAAACTCACCCCTCTCTCCCTTTTTTTCTCTCCCTAGATCAGTTCCCTGACCTGGTTCACCACTAGCCTGTCAACCACCCGTACTGGCTCACGGCGAGGGCCCTTGGGCAGCAGAACCAGCCGTCACAGCTGGGCTGGCAGGGGAAATGCTTTCCCAAGAGGCACTATTCCTCTCCTCACCTAAATAAATTGGTATAAAATATCAATCTCAGCTAAATTTTAGTAGCCACACTGGGCTGGCTGACACCCAGTTCAACTCAGCCAGATTTTACATTCGACTCTGTTGAATCATCATAAAACTATCTGCAAACAAATGCGTTCAGAAAGCTCCCTCCTCTCTCAATTACTCCACAGTCAAATTTTTTATTCATGTTATGTTGTCATCATCGTGCTTTGGCTTAGATAGGCCACTGCCAACACTCATGCTGTTTGAGGTTGCACTTTAAATTCACTGCAGCTTGAGACAAGCAGTGAAGCAGGAACTACAGCGCTCCTTATTAGTCTTGTCCTTTTTTTTACTTCTTTCCTTCTGTGGTCTGATTCTCTCGATATTTCTCTTTCTTGCTCTCTCTCTTCCCCTCCCCCTCCTCCTGCCTCCTCTTCCTCTCCTCTCCTCTCCTCTCACCTTGCCTAATATTTGCCCGCCATTTCTTGCCTCTGCTTGCTTTTTCTTCTTCCTTGCCTTGCATTTTCCTTGCCTTGCCTTGCCTTCCTTTCTTTTGACTGGCATTTTTCTTGCATTGCCTTTCCCCTGCCTTGCCTTACCTTCCTTTCTTTTGACTTGCCTTGCCTTGACTGTTTGTTACCTTGCCTTGCCCCCTTACCTTTCTCTTTTCCTTATATTGATAAAGAAAAGCTGAAAAATTCCTCCCAGGCTCACCCTGAAGACAAAGCCAACCTCAGGACTGGCTTAGCACAATGCTCACTGCTGGAAAAGAGCAGCTAGTGGGGCTGTTTCAGCAGTGGGTGGGATGTCCCTGCCCCAGGGTGGCAGCACCCGTCAGTGGGTGCCTGGGACAGGAACGGTAGGCGGCTGCAGTGGTGCCTTTGGGCTGCAGCCAGATGCCCCGTGCTGAGGTCAGAGGTGATGGATCCCAACGTCCTCTAGCAGGACCCTGGCAAGTCTGGCGCGGTGCCTGGCATTGGCTGATTCTGGCCAATGAGCCATGAGGCCTCGGTTGCCCCGGCCAAGTCCCATGGGGACACATGGAGGTGCTTTTGTGCCAGCCAGCCTGCGAGAGCCAAGCACAGAGCTGAAGACACTTGCACTGAGGCAAACTCTGTCACAGCTGCTGAGATGCCATTGTAGCAAGAGGTTGTCGTCACCCGCTCTGCTGGTTGAGATAATAAAAAGAGACAATTTAGAGCTATACAGCTACAACTGGAAGTGTTTCCCAGCTCCAGGCTTTGCGTGTGCTTCTCAGCCATACCCTGGCTTTGCTTTGTGTCACGCAGAGCCTGAAGTGCCTCAACCTGTGTGACGTTAAAGGCTCATGTCTGCAGCTCTGCAGGCTCTTGGCTGCTCCATGTCTCCCCTCAATGCTGCTGAATTTTGGTTTTCCCTTTGTTAATTCATGTTGTTTTCATCTTATTTTCATGGCCTTGCACCTGCAAGGCCTTTTAGAATGGTTTCCCGTGAAAAGTGATGGTCACCAGCAGGAGAATCACCTTCCCTTCCCTTCCCTTCCCTTCCCTTCCCTTCCCTTCCCTTCCCTTCCCTTCCCTTCCCTTCCCTTCCCTTCCCTTCCCTTCCCTTCCCTTCCCTTCCCATTCCTGAGCTGTCACTTCTCAGCTTACATTAGGGGAGCAAATAAAATGCACACATAAAGCTTCACAAACAGCCAGTGTGCCCCATCAGCATGTGTTCCCATCAGCACTAACAGCTTTGTAAGCAGAAGCAATGAACTGGGAACTTGAGAGGGACGAAAATAAACCAAAACAAAAATCCCCATATACTTACCACAGGATTTTTTTTTCCCCTGCAGGGAGGGCACCCACACCACCAGAAATGATGCCCAGGAAACGACATTCCTCTAGGAACCTTCTATTCCTTCTCCTCCCAGCTGGCCGAGAGGATGAGTTTTCCTTTCCGTTCTGTTCCTTTCCTTTTGTTTTTCTCGTCTTTCCCAAAAAGCAGCTGTCAGCTCTGAAGTTAATGCATGCCACTAGATACAGACCCTGTGATTCCAGCTATGAGCCCAACTGTCTCAACATCCTCTGCATGGCAACCTGGGGCAGCAGGCAAGCATCCATGACAAACTGTGCCCATCCTCCTGCAGGACCCAGTACCCCCTGCCCGTGGCAATCCTGCATTGGGATCACATGGGGGCTAGACTTTGGGAGGGATGCAGAGCTGGGCAACCAGAATAGGAGGTCCATATGATACCTGATGGTCTTTTACTGTAAGGGTGACGGAGCACTGACACAGGCTGCCCAGGGGGATTGTGGAGTCTCCTTCCTTGGAGATCTTCAAGACCCGCTTGGACATGTTCCTGTGTGACCTGATCTAAGTGAACCTGCTTCTGTGGGGGAGTTGGACTTGATAATCTCTAGAGGTCCCTTCCGATCCTACCATTCTATAATTCCATGATTCTAAGAGGTCCATCCAGGCACAGCCTTGCTGGAGCACCCTCACAGAACCAAATCAAGGTCCATCAGAAAGGCAGAGAGCTGTGAGAAAATAAACTGTCTGTGTAGTTGATTCTTCCTTCATCGTACGTTATCTTCAATCACTTGTTGTGGCATTGAAGATGAAAACAAATTCCTGTCCTTAATCAAAACAACTCACAAGGCATCCCATTTTGATTAACAACAACTCCAGTCCAAATGGAGAGCACATGAATGTACAAAATGAGGTTAGGATCCATTTTCCCACCTCTCCTCTTCCATGGCACTGTCTGAGCCGTATTTCCCTGGGAAGGGTGATTTCTAATGGGTTTCCAGTGCGCATGAACCATATCAGGTATCATTAGAAAGCCATTTAAAAAGATGAACACAGGCCTGCCTTAAAAAGTGACAATGTAAAAATAGCACTCCCTCACTTAGCACAGCTCATCAAGTAGAGCAGGACTCTACGTGCACTCAGAAAACAGCTATTTACTTTCATGACCACAATGAAGCCCTGTCCCTGCAAGCATGCACCGGTGTGCTTAGCCTTACACATGTGTGGTGTCTGGTTTATCTAGTCAAAATAACTGCACACATTGTTATTTTCAGGATCTGAGAAGTTATCGCCATGGGGACTGAAGATCCAAATAGATCCTGAGGCTGGATCACGGGAGGTTTTAAAATAAGATTTCCGTCTCTGCTAATAATGATGTGAAACCGGCGCTGATGTGTAAGCGTGGGGACCCGTTGCTTTGCTGGCTTTTCCCAAACTGAAGTTACTGAAAGGAAAATATTGTAAGTTGTTCATAACAGCCTTCTACCAAATGTCTAATCATTTGCAGGCTTTGAAAATGCAGCGTGTCTCCTCAAATAAATGAGCGGGAGATGGTGACGGTAGCCAGCTGTAGTGGGACAGGTTTGGTACCAAAAGCATAACCTCACTCGAATTGTCTTCCATCAAGGCACACAAAGGTAAGTGCCTCTCGTTCGAGATTCACACAAGCACTGCATCTGTGACTTTCTCATCTCTGCAGCAAGACAAGCTATTATACAGATAGATATATTTAAAAAATAAAGAAAAACATAAGTATTAAAACTTACACTGGAGCAGAAACAGAACACAAGTTATCAGAATCTGCTTCTACTTCTGCGCAATCTCTGAGTGAAGTGATCCCAGGCTGTGCTATCAGCTCTGGCACAGGAAGCGATGTCATGGCAGGTTAATACCTGGATATGAGAACACGAAAGAAAACCCACCTTTCTAAGGATGTTGTAATCAGAGCTGCATTAACCAGGGAAGGAGACAGCCTGGGTGGGTGTGGGTAAGTGATGGTTGTGCAACGTGCACACAGCTCGGAAATGTAAGTTTCGTTGCTGGGACCAAGAGCAAGAGGGGGAAACCAGAAGTCCTCCAGATTCACCTCAGTAAATCTTTGCCTTGTTTCATAATTATTTACATTAAATTGACTTTGGTTATATAAAAAGTTCTTAACCTGAGCTAGTGAAATCAGATCAAATCCAAGTGAAGGCTCCTGATAACCTTTAACAACATGAGCACTAAAGATACTTTGGTTTCACTGCAATTCCACTTTGAGATGTTTTGGTCAAAAAAAATGAGTATTTTCTGCAGTGCAGGTAAAAGTCCTGCAGCTCTCAGCAACTGTGTCTAAGAGAAAATGAACACTGCTAATATGTGCCAAAACCTAAAGCATGTCCTTATGCTTTGTGATGGTGTGATGGGTCGACCCTGACTGGATGCCAGGGTCCCACTAAAGCCACCTTATCACTCCCCTCCACAGCTGGACACGGGGAGAAAGTAAACCAAAGGGCTCGTAGGTTGAGATAAGGGCAGGGAGATCACTCAGTAATCATCATCACAGGCAGGCTCGACTTGGGGAAATTAGTTTAATTTCTTACCAATTAAATCAGAATAGGATAATGAGAAATAAATCCAAATCTTAAAAACACCTTCCCCTCATCCCTCCATTCCTTCCGGGCTTTACTCCTGATTTCTCTACCTCCTCTCCGCTGCTGCACAGTCTCGTGTATTCTCACTCCTCTCTGACTGCTGTTGCCAACAGTTTTCTCCCTGTCTTTAAATATGTTATCACAGAGAGGCTACCACTATCACCGACGGGCTTAGCCTTGGCCAGTGGTGGGTCTGTCTTCGTTCATCAGACACAGGGGAAGCTTCTAACAGCTTCTCACAGAAGCCACCCCTGTAGCCACTCCCCCACCACTAAAGCACTGCCACACAAACCCAATACAGATGGCTATTCAGAAGTGATCCTCCAGTGCCACCAAACCAGAGGATACAAGAGAAAAGCCATCTTCTTCCCTTGTGCTGCTGAAATACAAAGGCTTTCCTGACGTATCAAACCTCTCACTGCTTGGGACTGTAAGCACAAGGGAGTTTGTGAGCTGAGGCTTGACCAAGCAGGCTACCAGCACTCCAGAGACATTTTAAGTATTCACTAAAATTAGGATATCTTGTTTGGGTTGCCTTTGGAAGACCAGGTAGAGCCAATCAGTCTCTCCCGTGTTTCATAGTCCAACTGTACCCCTGAGATGAGTATACAGGATGGTTTGCAGGAGCTTCAGTACCTCTAGAGAGGACAGGATGTGGGCATGTGTCCTGCCAGCTGTCAGGAGTGGTCTGTGACAGCAGAGCTGCCTGGACAATGCACCTCAAGAGTTTCCCTCACAGCAACAGCATATCCTGGCACTGCCACAGCTGCTGGGCCTCGATCCCTGGCCAGAAGGCACGTGTGGGAAACCACATGTGATCATACAGCTGGCACAGGGCTACCTGCACTGTGCCCCCAGGATTTTAACACACATGCTTGCACCACTAAGGATATCACCCAGGAGCACTGACTCTTGTCTCCTCTTTGCCATGACAGAGAAACTTGCCCTGCTCCAGAGGGTGAGGAACCTGGTACTCCATGCCCTGTAATTAGCCTGTTTGAATGAGATATTTATTACTCCTGCAGTTTTCCAAATAGGATTATATTGTTCACCTGGTTGCAGA
The DNA here is from genome assembly GCA_013401255.1 of Urocolius indicus. Classification (NCBI taxonomy): domain Eukaryota; kingdom Metazoa; phylum Chordata; class Aves; order Coliiformes; family Coliidae; genus Urocolius; species Urocolius indicus. The sequence goes on from WBNH01004409.1 coordinate 94,320, forward strand.
CTACTTCTGAAGTTTTCTTCCTCATAGATATGCTTCCCTCTTGCTGCCTCTGCTACCATATTCTGAGCATCTATAATGAGGAGAAGAAAGAAAACTTCCAATCATAACAATTAAATTATCCACCTTGAAATACAAATTAAGAGAGCCATCCTGCGGACAGTCCCTCCCAGGTCCTCAGGGACCTTTCCTGCAAACTGCATCCCTTTGATGTCTCCTTCAGGCACAGCATGGTCTGTGCCAAGGATTTCCTGTCCCTTTTTAGCTCTGGGGCTGGGCTTCAGCTGGCGCATCTCTGCACTGCCTGTGCTGAAGGCTCTAGGCCATGGAGCAGGCTGCCCTGAGTTGTTCCTACCAGAAAAACCAGCCAGCCCATCAGGTTTTGCTGTTTGTGGCACAGCCCAGCCCAGACTCCTGAGCACCTGCATCCCAAGGCCAAAGCCTAGGAGGCTGGTGGACTCATAGATCTGCAAACAATATCTCATGAGCTGTGCTTGGATCACAGCTCTGGGCAGGAGGGCATTCTGGCTCCTGATCACCATCTGCCTCAAATCTGGGAAAGCTGTCCAGGCCCTAGTGTAACTCTCTGTGACCCCTCTGGCTCTGCTGCAGCCTAGAGCTCAGACATTAAGAGATGTCCTCAGCTCCAGGTGGGTGCCTGGGCCCTGAGCATATCACCCTCCTCCTGGGGCTTGGGCTGTCTGGGCCCAGGGCCAGCTTTGACAGTGCAGCTGCCTGGCCTTGAATCAAAGGGCTGTTTGAGAACAAGCTGTGAGAAGCCTTGGCTTGGACTCACTCCCCTTATCTCAGGAACTGCTTTCAAGCAGGACTCTTGCCCTTGGCCTCTGCTGAAGCTGCACTGCAGCTCTCCCTGTACCTGGCGACATAACTCACTTGTTTGGACTCTGATATGACCTGGGACCTGCTTCATCACTACGGTCTTGTCTGGCAATTGGGCTATTGAGTGACCTAAACCACTGTCACTCAACCAATCTCTGCCTCCTCAGGTACCAGCAGACCCTTGTCCATGAAGCATCTACTCCATGCCCACCTTGCTGTCACACTCAAGCCCAGCTCACTTTCTTGTGTGTAGCTGTCTGACAGTGGGAAACAGCATAACATGAGGAGTTAGTGTGCACTTACTCTGGGGCTTCTTGTGAGGATAGTGGAGGAGGAAAGTGATGCTTTGTCCCAGGAGGAGCTTCCCCTAAATCTCCTCCTAGTCAAAGTAAGCACAAAGATGCTGAGACAGCAACTTGGCTCAGACTGAATACAGAGGGCCTATGAATAACCAGAGGTTTTACAGTTCCTCCCTCACTAACAACGTCCCACAGATTCTGGAAACTCTAGCAGACCAGCCAGCTGCTGTCTCAATGCTTCTGTTCCTGGTCTGCAGATAATGAGGCATTTATAAATCTCAACTCTGCTCGTTCGCTGGTTCTTCCAAAGCCAGCCTCATGCCAGCTCCTTCACCAGCTATTTGTGTTGCTCCCAGAAGTGACTTTTCCCAGTAGCAGCGGCAGTTCTCTGGGCCTGATCCTGGCACAGATGTACCGAAAAGGGTCCTTATTTTGCTGAGCCGAATACCAGTCCACATACCTCCTGACAGCTTAGTGGAGCTGCCTGTTTTTGCAAAGTGCCATTGACTTGACTGCCTATGGACAGTAGGATATGGTGCACTGCTGCTGAGCCTTAGTTATCATAACTTATATTCTTATGTCTTTTCCCATGAAGACAAATTTTTACTTCAGTGACAGAGAGAACTGCAAAACGTGCATTAATAGTCTCACCTAAATGATATGTGTATCTTCAGGGTAAATGAGTGTCAAAGGCATTGTTTGTGGGGGACATCAACTTAGTTTACTTTATGCATTACTTTATGCAGAGAAGTATTTTAGACTGCCAGATCTGTTGAGATACTGCTGAAGGACTGGGAAGGGACGCTGGAGTGACAAATTTGATGAGGTATACTGTAGCCAGGGCAGGGTTTCCTTGTGTGCACCACCCTACCCTTTGGCTGGAGTTCTCCGCCAGAAGAGCAGCTGCTTTCACCTGAAACTAGAGCCTGACGCAAGGTAAGCTGCCTCTGGGTTGGGTGACTGGAGAACCCAGACCCTGATGTGAAAGGGTGTCATGGTTTAGCAAGGAGTTGCTTTTGCTTAGTAACAGGGGGAGCAGGTTGCAGTGAAGACCCGGTAAAAGTTTTTTAGACTCTCCCCCGACTCCTGGGTTCAGACCCACCCCCCGGCCTGGCTGGGCCAATCTGGCGCCTCTGCGATCACTATTTGAGGACGGGAATTTGAGGTGCCAGGCAGGAGGTGTAAGAGTGGTACAAGATGGAGGCGACCATGNATGATATGTGTATCTTCAGGGTAAATGAGTGTCAAAGGCATTGTTTGTGGGGGACATCAACTTAGTTTACTTTATGCATTACTTTATGCAGAGAAGTATTTTAGACTGCCAGATCTGTTGAGGCACTGCTGAAGGACTGGGAAGGGACGCTGGAGTGACAAATTTGATGAGGTATACTGTAGCCAGGGCACGGTTTCCTTGTGTGCACCACCCTACCCTTTGGCTGGAGTTCTCCGCCAGAAGAGCAGCTGCTTTCACCTGAAACTAGAGCCTGACGCAAGGTAAGCTGCCTCTGGGTTGGGTGACTGGAGAACCCAGACCGTGATGTGAAAGGGGCAAAGCAACAGCAAGCCAGCCTGGTGACACCCATAGCCTACTGCTTTGAAACTGAAGGAACATGTAAGTATTTAGGTACCAAATTCATACTGATGTGGTTCACTGAGCACTAACTGGCTGCTGTAAACATAAGGACTATTGTTGGGTAGAACCAAAAGCCTGTTATTCAATATTGCACCTCCAACAGCCATCAGTAAATAGATGTCTTAAGAAAAGCATAGGAACGGTAACAAAAGTGATGCTTTGCCCTGCACTCTGCCAGCATCCAACCATTTCCAGATTATGGGTTTCCTGACCTGAGTGTGTGGGTCTTTGTACATAGCAACTTTCCACGTGGAAAGTTCCTTGAATGACCTTGAATGTATGTTACCTCTTAGTATCCGAAGTATTTGATGGCAGCCTTTGATATAGCTGGATTCTTTACCAAGATTTAGCTCGCATTCCTTACTAAGCCTTAGTTACCATGAGATAAGAACATAACTCTTTTCCTATGAAGACAAATGTCTACTTCAGTGGCAGAGAGAGCTGCAAACGTGCATTAATAGTCTCACCAAAATGATACATGTATCTTGAGGGAAAGTGATGTCAAAGGCATTGTTTGTGGAGGACGTCAACTTAGTTTACTTTATGTGTTACTCATCCCTTTTTGTCAGAGAGCAACACCTGATGCCATGCTGCTCAGCCAGTTGCTGGAAAGCTATATGTACAGTGAGACAGCTGCAGACGATCCAGGCAGGGACCCTGGCTGTGCACGTCTGAGCTTGTGCCAGTCACACCACCTCTAACAGACATGAGAAAGCAAGGCATGGAAGTTAACATCTGCTGGGAGTCAGAGAGCACACAGACAGTGGCAAATCTCATAGGAAAAAGCTTTCTCTTGCTCTGCCATGCCCATGGTAACACACGGTTACAGCTGTCACGCAACTCATGTCAGAGATGCTTAGGCATCCCATTTTGAGACGGGCAAGCAAGGCACGAGACCCAGCAGCACTTTAGATTAACTTAACAGCTTCAGTAAGAACCTTTGTACCTTTCTGTGGTTAAAAGTTGCATGATTTTTTGAGACTGTTCTTGACAGGCAGTTTGTAGCCAAGTCAGCAGCAGTGTTTTAAGATTATGCCACCTCGCCAGCTGCCTCGCTCCTCTGCTGGGGAGGCATCCACACCTCCTCCACCCCACAGCTCTGGCTTCAGCTCTTCGTGGCTGTGAGCAGAGAGACTGAAGAGCTGAGACACGTTTTATTTGCCTCTTCTGCCTTGCATTCTAACATCCCACTGGCAGGGTGGGGCTGACAACAGGTTGCATCTTAAAGCACTGCACCTAAATCTCCCCAATCCTTCTTGAAGGGACTGCCAGCAAGACCATGACTCAGGTTCGCTACATTTCTTTCACATGCTGGTTTTCTTGCAGCTCTATTGACTGATGGATATAGATAAAAATCACTGACAGCGAAAGAAGTGACCAACTACCACAGTGAGTGGCTTCTGGCTCTGAAGCTGCAGGTGGATTCCTGAGCTGATCAGGTGTACTTCCCAAATTATGTCAATATCACTTGCTGGGTTCATTTTGTTTTGCTGAAGCAAACAGGTTGCTCTAAAAACAAGCACAGCTCAACACCATTCAGTAATGGGATACCCAAAGACTTCTTTTTGTCCAACATCTTTGAATTATGAAAGATCCTTCCTCCTCATATTTCTTTAAGCTATGAAGTTTACATTACTGGGGCACTGAAGGCCCCCTCTCCAAACCTCCCTGGACCTAACCAGCCTCTTTTCCTCCCTTTCAGCCCTTTCCATCATTCAGGAGCTTCATTTCAGCTGTGGTGGTTTAGCCCTGGCCAGGTGCCAGGTGCCCACCAAGCCATTCTATCACCCGCCCCCACCAGAATGGAAGAGAGAACTTTAACAAGAGGTTTGTGAGTTAAAGACAGGGAGATTGCTCAGCAATTAGTGTCATGGGCAAAACGGATTCAACTTAGGGAGGAAAAGGTCTCTGTTCCCCAGTGGTCCTCCAGGGGCACAGCTGCCTCACCATGGTCCTCACCACAGGTCACAGGGGAGTCTTTCTTCCAGGGCCTAAGCACCCTCCTCCCCCTCCTTCTCCACTGACCTTGGTGTCTGCAGAGATGTTTTCACATTCTCACTCCCTGTTATTGCGGCAGTTTAGCAACTGCACAGCAACTTCTTCTCAACTTCTTCAGAGAGTCGTTACCTCAGTCATTAATTGGCCAGGCCTGGGTCAGCTGTGGGGTCCAGCTTAGAACTGACTGGCCCTAGCCCTACCAGCGACAGAGACAACTCCTGGCAGATCTTGGTTTGAAGAAGCCATCCCCGTGCTCCCCTGCTACCAAATACCTGACCCAGGCAAAGCTACCACAAAGCTCAGCCAGGACATAGCCTGTGCCTCTGAGCCAGGGCCAGCATTGGAGTTGGAAACTGGCACCTCTACAGTGTGACTGGGGCAGGGGCTGAAATGGAGTATGGGGAGGCTGCTCAGGACCAGTAAATCCCTGTGTGTTCACAGCCCTAACATATAACTTGTAGGTCTTGGAGACAATAACACACTGATATGAAGTTAATATGGTGAGGAAGAATAGTCACCTCGAATCACATGCTTTGCTCGGTTTTCAAAGCAGCAACGTGGTTTTTTTTTTCCTTATATTTCAGTTCTGTCTGTTAGAGCACCAAAGAGTAGTATTTCCTTAACTAAATCAAAATGTTTTCTGAGTACATGCAAGTTTAATTATCTAGCCAAAAGCTTCACCAGTAAGCTTTATTCAGGCAGTAAAACTAATCAAACTTGCATGTAACTCTCTATAAGACACATTCAATTTCTGAGCATCTATTAAGAATAATGAAATGCGCTGCAGAAACTCTGAAGGGCTTCTACACGGATAGGAAGAAATGTGAAAGAAAAGACATCACCACCCTAGTATCTACGTATCCTATCTAGTGGAATGCATATAGATTTATGGACTGGTAAACTGAGTGGTCCCAGGCTAGAAACTCCCGTTTTTTTTTTTTTGTAAGTTTGCCTTTTACCTCACAAACGAAGCTGAACAAAGCTCTTTTGTTCATGGTAATGGTTAACAACTCCTACAGATGATAACTGCAACATCTCTGCCTGGCAGGGATCAGATCAGCATTGCTCTAATGGCTTATCAGGCCTGAGTAAGCTACAGCTGACAGCTACGGACACCTTCCCTGCTGGGTAAAACAAAACTCTCGTCTACTAAATCTTCTTTAGCAACTCTCTTGAAGACAGCTGGATCCAGTTCTCCTTCAAAAGAGCAAGTGCCAGAGCCTAGAAGCCATCACTGACATTAGCCATCTTGACACTAGTCACATCAGTTGTGCCACATGGGCTTTGCCTGCTCCTGGCTCCTTCTTCTCTTTAATTGCTGGCAATAATGGTGCAGCACATCGGGACAAAGCCGTTGGGAAAGGGCACAGCGGAATCTACACTGGGACCCCAAACTACTTGGATATGAGACAGATGGAAATGCTACATTGATCCCTCCGATAAGAAAATTTGGCATACAGCTGAACAACAGTGAAGAAAAGCATTAGTCTTCCAGATTTCTACTCATTCCCACTGGGCTGCAAACCTTGTTTTGCCAGAACTGAGTTACAAGTTGCAGTCATTTGAATAGGAAGGCAATTAAAAAAGCCAAGCTGTCAATTAAGAGGGAGAGACTGAAAGAGGACCGTGAAAAGCTTATATATACCTATAAGGGTCTGTTGCAGAACCCAATGTGGTATAAGATGGGCTAGATCTGCATGTTACATGTTTCCATTACTTTGGGTTCTGGGCTACTTTTCTTCCAAAGAAATAACACTGCTTTATGGAAGGCATTACATCACTGCTTACCACTGTTTACATCACTCCACACATAGAATCACAGAATGGCAGGGTTGGAAGGGATCTTTAGAGATCATCTAGTCCAACCCCTCTGAAGAAGCAGGTCCACCTAGATCAGGTCACACAGGAACGTGTCCCGGTGGGTCTTCAAGACCTCTAAGGAAGGAGATGCCACAACCCCTCTGGGCAGCCTGTGCCAGGGCTCCCTCACCCTCACAGTGAAGTAGTTTTTTGTTACATTTAAATGGAACTTTTTGTGTTCCAGCTTCGTCCCATTACCCCTTGTCTTGTTGCTAGCTAGAACATCCTTTTCTCTAGCCCGGAAACACTAGGTGTGATTTGAGGGTGCTGTATTTGACCCAACCTGCTGTGCCCAGGCCACTATTGATCTGGAGGTCCTGGGATTATTTGCAGGGTACGCAATTCCCACCACAGCTGCACTTGGGAGGAGCTGTGAGTAATTTTGAGTCTGGGGACGATTTGCTGGACTGGCCAAGACCATTTGTGCACAGGTCTAAGGCAGCTACAAGTGCCCGGAGACACAGCCAGCTGCCACATCGCACATGTGGCACGAAGGGCACGTTCACAAAGGAGCTGGGTTTGGCTCCCAGGAGGGGCTGGCTTGCACAGCGGGTGAGCTTCCTGGGGCTCGGGGCTCCCCAGGACACGCGGATTTGCTGTGATACTCGCTGTGCAGCATTTCCCAGGGGATATATGTGGTCGGTGCAGCGGTTGAGAGCAGAGAGATGTCAGGAGCATCCTCCCACCGCCCACCTGGGTGGGTTTAGCAGGTGAGCGAGCTCACCGCGCAGAGCGTACGAGGGGACGTGACCGCAGCTACGAAGGGCGCGGGGGCTCTGGGAGACTCCTGGGGGCCGGAGCGGCCCCGAGCCCACGGCTGACCCCGATGGCGGAGGACAGGCTGCGGGCAGCAGCGGAAGCAGCGTGACACCGGGGAGAAGCGCGGCCCCGCCGCGCGTCCGCGGGCCGAGGCGCTCCCGCTCCCGCTCCCGCTCCCGCTCCCGCTCCCGCTCCCGCTCCCGCTCCCGCTCCCGCTCCCGCCCCCTCCACGTGCGAGGCGTGCGGCCGCCCGCCGCGCCTACAGCTCCCAGCATGCAGCGCGGAGCCCCGCCGCGGCGCAGGGCGGGGCGCGGGGAGCGCGGCCTCCCGCGGGGAGTTACTGTGGGGGCGGGGCCTCGGCGGGGCCGCGTCGCGCCGCGATTGGCGGAGCCGGGTCCGGGCC
>WBNH01004409.1:103606-179122 GCA_013401255.1 Urocolius indicus
AAAAAAAAAAAATTAACAGAATTCACACCTCTGCTGCTATTGTTTGGCTGGAGACAATTTTATGCAGCTCAGACTTAGCAGCAGCAGTGTCTTTAAGGTGACATTCACGGTGGAAACTGATCCTTATCTCAATTTTTGTTTAACTCAGTGACAGTGAGTCTTTCTCACAGAGAATATTGCATGTAAAGAGTATGAAACCTTCAACACTTCTGCCTAACATTAGAGAATGTTAGAAAGTAACTAAAAATTGCCCTTCCTTCTGTTTAGCAGTTGCTTTTCAGGGTAAGGAGGAGGCGTGGTAGGTTTCTTTTTCCCCTTCTTATCCAGTAAGGCTCTTTCTGCTGCTCCCCATTCATTTTGTCCTTGCCTCATCTCCCCGTATTGGTTACTGGCTTTGTGGCTGCTTTCTCAGTCACTGGCCTGAATCCATCAGAGCTCTAAACAGGGAAAGGTTAGGTATGTTCCTGCCTAAGTGTGAACTGATCTGTCATCCATACTTGCTTATATTATAGCATGCCGGAGACTAGGGGAAGTAAATATCTGCCTCTATGTGGGGGAAGAAGGGAATCGACTGCCCAGGCTTTACTGAAATTAGTTACACCAGACCAACTAAGGTAGCTTAGCTCTCCTTTCCTCCTGAAGGGGAGTAATTCTTTTGGAATACGGTGTTTGCTGTTGTGGGGAAGCACATCCTCTGCTGTTATCTGTCAGCGTGGTGACTGACATTCTTCTGTGGCTTAGCCTAAGACTGTTGGGTAGATAGCTCCAACAGTGTTAATGTCGTTAAAGCTTTCATCCCTGCTTTTGAAAAAGCATCTTTCATTTGAGGGCAACAAACAGATGTAACACAGAAGTATGTAAAAGCTGTACACCCGAGGAGATAAGCCAATATGAAACTGACATTTTTTTTAAAGGACTGTTCAATATTAGAAATGCACCATCATCTTTCCAAACAAACCTTATTTGTATTTAAATGTCTGAAATTTTCCACTACACCTCCTCTTTGATTCTTTTTTGATCGTGCTACTTATTTTAAAAGTAAGTTCTAAGTAAACTTTATGTAGTTTAAGTCTCTAGAAATAAAACAGTACCAGTGAAGTTCATAGTGGAGAAGGAAGGAGGAGAGCAATGCCATATAACTGACATTACTGATTGTGCTTCTCTTGAGATACTGATACACAGACTGACCTGATAGTTGGGCAGCTTGAATTTAGTGGAAGTTACCAGTTCTTCATAACATGATTCTTTTCTAAATCAGATGTTTTACTAGATTTCTGATGGTCAACAATTTCATAACACTTGTTTTGGTCCCTGTGTTGCAGTAAGGAGTTTTATGAAGAGATCCTGTCTCCGATTTTCTGTATGTGACTTTGCAAAGCAAGAGTCATCAGTGCGTTAAGCTGCATCTGTATATCTTGTCAAATTGCACCAAAGAGAACATAAGTGGTTAGGACGATGGAGTAATAAATCATGGTCTCATATCTAAATTACATCCTTTGGAAAATCTAAAGTCTTCCAAGCCATACACTCTCAAGTTCAGTTTGAAAACAGTGGCACTTGAGTCACCTTCTGCCCAGAGACAGTTGTTTGCTTTGAACTCACCAAGCCTGAATACATTCTTTGGTAATCTTCCTTTGGTTTCTAATAAATACTAACGAGTTGCTATTGATCCCCTCTGGGTACAGACTCTTCTGGCTTGCTGAAATACTCCTTTAATTTGTAGTCAACTCATATTTTATTACTGGGTTTGCTAGGACATACAATTGTCTTTGCTTTTTGTTAATGCAACTTTAAGGGAAACAAAAGATAACTGCTTTTGTTTTATGTTAAAACAGACCTCAGTATCCCATGCAACTTCTCACCATGTTCCTTTTCTAAGAGCCAGGAAACAGATCTGTTGAGCAGACGTCAAAGCTTCTGAGTCTTTGACCTGCAGGTTCACTCTGCTTTTCCTAGTTTCAGGTTTGGATGAACGTTTGTTATCTTTCTATTGGCTTCCTCTTAAGGAGGTAGAGTTGCATATGTAGAATGAGAACTCTGATTTTGGGATGTTAATACTTCCAAAAGGTATTTAGCCCCTAAAAAGCAAAACAAAATGCCAGAAGCGAAGCATTGCTCCCTTAATATGAGTTTGTGTTCTTGCTTCTGTTAGCGAGACTCTTCTATTTTTATAGGTACTGACATGTGATTAGCAGCAGACGGCTAACCTGAACCTGCAGAGCTGAGTGAGAAGGAGCCAACACACTAGCAGGAGCTGGCTGCATCTGGATAAACAGCTGCCAGAACAGCTTCTCCTCACAGCCTTCTCAATTTTATATTCTCCGGAGATGTGAAAGGGCTTTTAAAATTGTCCCATATATGAAGAGAAATCTTTCCTGTATTGATCATAGACATGTAATCTTAAGTCTCAGTGGGTTTCTTCTAAATGTACAGCACTGATAAATCCAGTAACAGTTGAGGCCTTGCAGGACAAGATGAAACAGTTGCAATCACTTAATTTGTAATACTCCTTGTAACTGTTGTGTTTATTTGTTTATATTGACATCAAAGCTAGCATAGCTTTTAGAAAACCTAATTTGAGCCTTCTCATTTTTCTGTTCACAGTTCAGCTTCGTTCTTTGTCTAGTAACATCTTTCTTGGACTCTTTTTTTACTCCTCCAACTTCTTGGCTTAGAAATGTTACTTATTCTTTATTACATTAGCAGACACCCATATGTTGGCTCGCTGTTCTGATGTTTAAGGTAACAGATCAAACAATTCAGCCCATTTCTTTTTGTCAGGACTAGTCAGCATCCCTGACTAAAACTGGGGAAATATCCTTGATGAACAGAGATGTTATAATTTGTAGGGCTGTCTGCATGACTTGCTCTTATGTTTGTGTGTGATGCAGTGAGACTATGTGGTCGTGTAATTAGCAAAATGCATACTGGATTGAAAGTAAATCTCCATGTGCACTCATTTAAAAAAAAACCCAAAAAACAAACCACCAACTAGTGAGGACTTAGTGTTGTAACCTAAATAATTTTCTGTAAGAACACTTTAATGCTTGGAATTAAAATTTCCTTTTTTGTACGCTTGTCATAACCCCATGGTAAGTCAAAAAGAACACAAGTCCTTGAATCTGTTGCTTGGGCCATAGATTTAACCTCCTGAAATTTATTGAAGGCTACCTACCAAAAGGAGACATAGCCACTCTGTCATCTTTTACCTATTCCTGCTCTATTTTATTTCAAGCTTCAGATGTTCTGGCCACTGACATTTTTTCACTAGCTGCAGTTCTTTGGGGCAATTATATCACTTTTTGATCTGTATCACTTTTGGGTACAGGGAGTTTGGAGGATCCATTTTTATTCTGTACTTTCAGCTTTCTGACCCCAAATGAAGCAGGGGAAGAATCTGGGCTGAGACCAGATCTCTATCATCATCTCTAGCAGCATCAGCGTGTTTACTGTTGCTACTTTGCTAACAGCGTGGATCTACTTGTTGAGGGTGTTTGAATTTATTCACGTTTTTCTGTCTTGCTGCTTGAATGCTTTTTGGGTGTTTTTTTTTTTTTTTTTTTTTTTGCAAGCAGAGGAATATCATTCTGGGAAGGCCAAATCTGTACATTCTCTGGGCATCTGAGAAAGGTGCAGGTTGACTTAAAACTGTGTTCCTGTCAAGTGTCGAAGGCTTATTGCAGTGGAGGTACCACAGTTGTGCAGTGTTAATGAATGAGCAGTCGTGCTGCTTCCAGCTCATTTCTTGATGCTGTTCTGTGCATTGACTAGTGGTTTTGCAGTTTCCCTGTACTCTCTTCAAACACCACTTGAACTAATAGAGCTTGTAGCAAGCTGAGAAAGCCTGTTACTCCCGGCTATTTTGCCACAATCCAGGTTCTTTCAGGAGGTCACTTCTACAGCTTGATCAGCTTTCTGCCTCTCACTTTGCTGACCCAGAAGCGGATACTGCCAAGAGAGGGGCTGTAGAGAGTAAGGTCATAACAGCCAGTGTAGGTTGGTATAAGGTGCTGTGGACCTGCTGTCTTACTAGCCTCACTGGCTCGTTGAATTATGTTAGTTTAAATGAAAAGGCTGGTGTCATGTAACTTCCTGTTGGGAAGTGAATTTAATATAAGCTCCAATACTATCATAAAGAGTTTCTAAGCTCTGACTCCTGTAGCTTCTTTACTACCTTTTCAGGCCAGTAGATATACTCTTGGGAGAACACAGGTGTACATGTTTGTACCTTGGAAAGAATTACATATGTAGGAGTAAGAGGTAGATGTGGGGAAATCTCCTTGGTTGCTATTGCTACAGAATTCTCCAAACTTCAGTTAGTCTGCACGTGAATAGTACAGTGCTGTGAAATGTTTGTGAGTCTTGGCAGAAAACAAACAATAAGTGCACTTAGATATACTGTCTTATATTTTCCTTCTGAAGTTCAAAATCAATTGAATCCATTGTGGTTTAAAATGTTTAAAGACACAGATACTGTAGGAGATCATAGTTTATTTCAAAGTACTGGTAGAGAAAACAATTTGGAGATATCATCTCAATGCTGAATGTAATCTTCATAAGCTGATTGGGATCTGTGCTTGCTGTATTGATGCCCAATTATTGCACTTTGTTGAAGTAATATACCAAGCCTTCACTAATCTTATTGTAATTACAGAATTTGTTGTTCTTCGGGGGTTTTTTTTGCGTTTCTAACTACAGCAGTTTCACTGATATCTCTAAAGCTTTGTCTATCAACAGACTGATTTTTAACTTGTAATCTGTCAAAGTTGGTGGCAGTGTAACTGTCACACTAGTTGTAAGAGCTCTAACTATTTTTACATAAGTTCTTTGAAGCTTTGTTAATATTTGTGCAGTTCCAGCATAAAGCAGGACATTTTGACCTCCAGAGCTGTGTTATCTGAAAAGATGGCTATTAGGAGAATATACGAACTACAAGTGAGTGAGATCTGTGTTTATTGTGGGATTGGAAGTGGAGTGAGGCATCTGATTTATAAAGTTAGGCTAGAAGAGGAATGAAGCTGGTTGAAGCTGACAATGCTGTTTGAAAAGTAGTAAAGACATTGCTGAGTGAAGTATGGGTGTAAAACCTCTATCTTTTCCAAGAATAGAGTTTATCAATTGTTTTCAAAATGCCCAACACTACAAAACCGATATTGAATTGGTATACTTGATTATTTCAGTAACACCAGAAGCTGTGGGTTTTGCATTCCATTTCAGGAAATGTGACATGGGTAGTCAAAAGAGCTAGTTTCTTCAAAAAAAAAAAGTTAGTGCTGCATCAGAACTGTCTGTGCCATGGAATCAACTAATTTCGAAGCTCTTCATGTTTCTTTAATTTTCTGCTCCCTCAGCTCCCTGAGCCAGCCTTTCATGTCTGGAGAAGGCCAATGCTGACTCAAAGTCAGTGTGAATGGGAGAAGGTGTAGCTTGACTGGTGATATTTAGCTATTGGACCACTAGCTCTTCACGGTCAGATTGACACAGGAAGCTCCATGTTGTTTCTACTGGGTCAGCTGACTCTTGTCTTCTTTCTCAGGTTAAGCAAATGTTACAGTCAGTTTTAAACTTGATTTGATATGTGTGTTTAATAAATACAGCAAGTACAAAATAAGAATATGTACTGTTCAAAAGGCTGCAGAACAGGAGACAAAATTAATGTCTTCCCCACTCAAACACCTGTTGCTGAATGACTCATTTCCCTTGTTCTGTCATGTCTGACCAGCTGAGGATCTCTTCTTGTGGATTTTAAACCTTGGTTATTGTTAGATTCAGTAACAGGTGAACTTGGACATGGTGCTAGAATAGGTGATTGGCAAAATCAATCTGGAGAAATGACTCCCTTGTAGTTTGTCTTGTTAGCCTTGACAAAGATGTATCTTAAGTGCTTAAGGTGTATTTTGAGTGCCTAAGCCTCTTTGCAAACTTGCAGGTGTGGAACATGGTCAAAGCTTGTCTGCTTAAGGAGAAGGTGGTCAGACAGGGTGCTGGGATGACTTGTGGCCAGATGTCCAGAGATGCAATAAGGGATTCATATCTAGGTGCAGTGTGAGATATAAGGTTTGCAATCCTCAGAACATCCTAGTCCTTGCCTATTTTTAGTCAACAAAAGCTTACACTGACTTACATCTGAAGTCAGAAAGTTGATGAAATTATGCAGAGAGACATCTCTCAGGTAATCTGAGGTCACCTTAACCAGAAATAGCTGTCATTGCATGCAAGGTTTTGGCATCAGGGTCTCTTACTTCTTTTCACACACACAAATGTTAAGTAAAAAGTCAGTGGCGGAGATTTCTCTGTACAAACATCTGACCTGCAGCCAGATATAGGCAGCTTTCCATATCAAGAGAGAATCCTGAAATGAGAGAGCCCTGCTAGGAGTCCGCAGGATCCTGTTAACCACTGTTCCTCAGGTGTGCAAGAAGAATGTACGCTGGTAAGGGATAGTGTTCCTAACGATGAACAAGCAGCAGTGAAGAGCAGCCTTCTAGACAAGAAGAGGTGTTCAAGGAGCTCTGATACAGGCAGTCAATGTGATGGTGCCTTGCAGCATTGTGAGCTGCCAGCAGCAGTTAAGAATCTGGCAGTACCTACTTCCCAGGCCTGTTGCCTAAAGGGATATGGCCACTAATCCTTTGTGTTTAGTGTAAGCTGCATTTCAGCGGTCCTTGGTTTTGAAGGAGTGATGTGTTGGTTCTTGTTGATCAAAACTAGACCACTTTTGGTGGTCTAAGTAACTTCTTAGGACTAGCCAATACCCTTTTTACAGAAGGATGTGTATAAATTGGAATTCTAGGAAACTGAGGTTCTCTCAACAAGAGACCTGTTACCCAAAATGTTCAAATGACAGAAACATGGAATCAAGGCTTTTGTAACATTAAAAAGTGAGGTAGAAGCATCTAGAATTCATGATGTTGAAATTGGAGGGGTTGTTGACAGGGTTCGTAAATGATTGTAGGATGTAGCTTGAGTGTATTTTCCAATTCCTAATGCTCCCTCTTCTTCCTGGCTTGTCAGCTGGGTTTGTTGATGTCGCTTGCATCTTGAGCAGAATGATCTCTTCATAGATTTAATTAGGCAGCTAGCACATGTTTCATCTTTTTTTTTCTGTTTGAAAAAAAACTGATTTCATTTGAGCCATTGCACCAAAAAAGCTTGCTGTGGTTGAGTATAGACCAACTCTCTAGGGACTTGATTTGTTTTGGGTTTTTTTTTCATGGCGCCCTGTGAATGTATGCAAATTACAATTATTGTTTCCCATTTTATAGATGGAATAATAGGACTTTTTTTCCCTCACTTCACAGGGAGGTGCTTATAATACATAACATTGCAGAATGATTGTCAGAAGTACTTCGATATTACAGTTGAAGACTGTTGAAAGTATCTGGAAAGGGAGTGTCTTTGTTCAAACATAGATTGCACAAGAAGGTATCTGGCTAGTATTTAGCCTAGTGGTTTTTGTTGTTTTTTTTTTTTTCTTCCTAGGGGAAACTAATATAAATATTTGTCAAGCTTAAGAATGTCTAGTCTTCCATGGCATTTGCCCCAGAAGTCTGTGAGGCCTTTCTGACCAAACACTTCATTTTGTAATTAGATTCTTGAAAGTGTTTTCTATCTACAATTCTATACAAGTTTTTATATTTAAAAGAATTCATTTTAAGTTTTGATGCTGACCTAAAGATCAAAATTGTAGTCTGATGGTTTGCAGGTAGTTACCATGAACAGTCCTTTCAATTTTGCTCTGCTCTTTTCTGTTTTTATGTCCTGTATACAGGCAATGACAGTATTTTGACTGTGAAGCACTGCATTAAAAGAGATGCATTTGGTTTTCTTGTAACATCAGTTAGGAAAAAAATGGATTCTGTATTGAGATACAGAGGAGAGGGATTCCAGCTCTTTTGCAGTGGCTATCAAGCAGTGCCTCTGCTTGAATAAACAGGTTGGTGTACTTTCCCTCCTTGGTAAAAGAATGGGAGGGACTCTTGCTTAGAAATTGTAGTACAGGACAGAAGTGATGCCTTGTCTTAGGAGAGACAAAGGAGTCATGTAGGTGCTTCACTTGTGCTCCCTTAAGGACAGGATAGACTTCTGTTTCTAGGAGATTCTAAAGCATCTGTTACACTTTGTGCAGTTCAGGAAAAAAATAATCTTCTGAGTTTTAGCACATCAGAATGGGAATTTGTGTACTGGCAAAACCAGATTCTTGTAATGTGAAACTGTACTAAATTTAAAATTCATGTATGTATTTCTAACTTTTTTAAAAAAATGAGTAGAAATTGCTTGTAATTGGGCTGTCTTAGTTGTTGACTGGTGCTTAGATGGCATGTCACAGTAGTCAGCAAAGACAGACAATACAAGTGTCTTCAGAGCAGTGATTTCTTTTGGGCTGTAACATAAATGACCAAGCTTCACCATTAAGTTCTTCGCAGGGGGCCCTTGTCAAAGTGGAGGTGACAGTGGACCACAGGACAAAAGGAACACTTAGAGTTAGTTGATGATCCTTGCCGTGCCTGCCTGTTGGTCTGCATGGTGATGATCGAACTGGAAGTATAGTGGGATTGCCTGGAAATTTCAGTTTGACTTCAAATGGAGCATATGGCTGCATTGCAGTCTTCAGTCTGATGTGACCAAAGGTGTGATTAACAGTGTTAAGGTCTACATCTGAATGAAAATGCTGTAATGTTTTTTTACTAGGTATAATGTCCTTGATTCACACAACAGCGGTAACTGGAAATCTTATGTTTTGTCTTCCTTCCCTCAGTTGAGTTTTGATTGTTGAGTAAAGAAATCCAGCTCTTGTTTTGTTCTATATTAAAATAGCAGATAGTGTGCTGATTGTCTTCTGGACTGCATAGTGTCCTTCAGTAGTGGTGCAGTTTTTGTTGAATACAGCCAACTAAATTGCTTCAGGTCCAGTCTCCTGAGGATTGTTTGATATGTCTGTACTTGTAAAGTGGGTAATTGGTATATGGAAATTCAAACATGAGCACTCACATCTCACTTCTTTGCTAGTAGTAGCCCAGCATGCAGGTTAAACAAATGCAGAGAGGACATCAGGACCTGGAAGAATATGCTTTAAAAAGAGCTGGTAAGAAATAAGCTTAACAGCTGCACTTCTGTCAAGATCTTTGGGGCAGTAGAAGTAGATAATGTGGATGGACAGCTTTGTCTCCTTCCATAGGACTTCCAGGCGAGTCAGCAGCATGAGCAACAATATTTGGGGGCTTGTGGCTTTCCACATTGGCATGCATGTCTGACTTCAGTAAGTCATTACCCATTGCTAAGTAAAAGAATCACAGTGGGTATCTCATGCATCCAGTTTTCTTGACTGGCCAGGTTCAGATACTTGACTTATCTTGCTATGGAGTGGCTAACAAAAAGCAGCTGGTATTCATTCTAGGGGCCCCAAACTGGGCATTTAAAAAAAAAGTGTGGCAGCTCTAACTGCAAAATAACTAATTTTCCTTCATGGCCTTTATGAATCCTGAGGAACATGAGTCCTAGACAGATCTGGCATAAAATACAGTAGTGTAAATACTGCCCTCTGCTCCTAAGGTACTTGGTACTGCGTTAAAGGTTACAAGCCAAAAGGAAACTATAGTGTTCTGGTTCTGCAGCACATGGAGAATCTGAACCAAGTTCTAATACTTTCTGAAAAATAATAGAATATTTCCCTAAAAGAAGAGCAAATAACCTTTCAGGTCAGACAGTAATAAAATGAAATAATGGTCTTTTGAAGGCTTAGATACATGGTCACATTATAAGTGTATTTGGCTGCTTTGTTAGATCTGTTGCTTGTACTGTGGAATTCGTGCCCCCTGCCTGTGTTTCTAACTGGGTCAGCATAATTTAATGTGGAGCTATGATAATAAAGCCAGAGGTGAAGTTGATCTAACTTTGTAGTCTGTATGACTGGGAGAAAAAAAAAAAAACCCACGCTGTTTTTCTTAGATGGACAATTTGGAGCTTAATTGGGAATACACGATAATTAGGTGAATCTCAAAATTGGATACGGGGAAGAGGAGCCCTAGAACATGTACTGGAGGGTGGGAAATGCTGAGTTCATGATTCTTTCAACTAAAGAGATTAACCTAGCAGGAAGGGTTAATTTTGACTGTTTGATTTAATTTGTCATGGATGTAAAATTTTTTTGCCTGTCCAAAAGAAATAGAGTAGATCAGAGCGCACAGTGTCATTGGTTTTAGTTCTTCCATTTGTGAATAAGTAGTTACATTCAGACCACTGTGATGCTATCCCAGAATTTCATTTCAGTTGTCTCAGAGTTTTTCCTTCATGTACTGTGATTATTTTTTTTTTTCTTCCTATGCAATTTTGGGAGTAAGCTATATGCACATTGTGAACAGGTAGTGCAGGAGTATCACCTTCTATCAGTGTCCATTTGTCTCTCTGTTTTTTGGCTGTAGCCAGCTGCACCAGTAGAACAATATCATCAGCCTAAACTTCATCTTTACTTGTATTATTTTCTTATGCAAATATGGAATGTCTAATGTTAAGCAAAGATTGGCAACTGACAACCTAAATAATCTCAACCATTGTATACAAACAAGCACTTGACGTTTTTTCTTCTGCCCAAAGCCAGCCTGGCTCCTGAGGCTTCTGCATTTTCATGTGCATTGCAGTATTTCTTGCTCATTAAAATGTGTCAGAGAAGGAATAAGGAAACAGGTCTAGTCAAGTAATTTCTAGGGAAGAACAGTGTTTTAATTCATCAATGCAAACACCTTCTACCTGCGCTATATTGCACCCACACCTATGTTGTAAAGTATTTAAACTATACTCCATGGTATGCTCAAATGCAAGAGGGGAGATATTAGTTAAATCCAGTCCAGATGTTGGAACTGGGCCATTTGTTTTTTTTTTTTTTTCCTTTCAGTTAAGCAGGTGAAAGTAGTCTGGAATTGACGTGCAGAAGTTCAGCTCTTTAGTTACCCTATATGTTTAACCAAGGTACTTCACTATCCTAGCTATGTAGTCAGGGTAGCACTTTCCTGTAAGCATGTGTATTCTGATTTTTCTGAGGCTGATTCCAGTACTTTTGAGAGGCAGGAATGGAAATAAAGGCTTTTAAGTGACCAGTAGTTATCTTTTAATGATGCTTGTAGATGCAGACAACTTAAAATCATACAGTGAATTTGATCTGTTTTTTTCCATTTAATAGATGAACTTTCGAAAGCAACTAAATGCTCACCTTTCAGAAGTTTCTGAAAAGGTATCTTTTGTATACACAGAATAGCCAAAACTAACACTAGTGTGTGGTGTTTCCTTTGTCAAGGAGAGCCTGGCCTTCCTGCTTCGAGGGGAGGAGGTGATTGCACACTGGCTAGCCTGCAGGACAGTAAGGGTAGCCAGCTAGCTGCTTGTGGGCAGCAGGCAGGCCAGCTGTGCTGGCAATACTAGTTTGCTGGCTGACGGAAAGACATCTTGTTCCCTGCCTGTCTATCTCTGATGTTTTCTGGACCTGCTTCTGTTGCAATGGAAGTGGTGTGAATGTGTTGATTAAAAGATGACACTCCTCAGGTATCCCACTTAATGGGGTGGCTAGTCTGGGTGAGCCCCACACTGAGCTCTAGATCTCTTTGGGACAATGGTAGGCAGATTTTTAGTCATTAAATGATTAAAGGTTATGCTTTAATCTTCCTTCTGATGCATTTGGTATAGCTAAAAATGGTTATATGTTTAAAATTCATACCACTTACTGTTGCAGCATTTTATTATTTTTTTTCTATGCAGAGAATGAACATTGTTAAACACCTTGTACATGAAACTTAATTTCAACTAAGAAATCTTTGTCCTAGCATAACAAAGGAAATGTAATGACTTGAGCTCCTCACTGGTTGTATCATTCGCACATTTAAATGATTTTTTTTTTCAATTTGTGCTGTAACTGGGGGTGAAGTAATTTTATCAAGCATGCAGAATTTATTGTCTCTGAAAGTGATATACTTAAGGGACTTTAAAGTCCTTATAATCAATTAAGATTGATTTTAATATATAGAAATAGAAGTAGAAATATCAAATTAACAGAAACTCTTATGACTGGATTTAAATATTGCATTGTGAGTGAGGTCTAATTTGCATAGAATAGTACTAATGTTTTTAATCATTCTTTCATAAATAGAAAGACTATTCTAACTGCTTTGTCTCGGATGCAATTTTCGTCCTTTTGCATTAACTTGAATTTCCATCTTTTATAACTTTGGTGTGGGGTTTCGTGCTGTTGGTGTCCTTGTTTTGGTTTTTATCTGGGTAAAGAACACAACATTATGTATTTGCTATGGAGGGTTTTAGAAAATGTTATCTTGCTCTGATGTTTGTTAGACAGGGACAACTGACTGGGGTTTTCATGATTTCTTTTAGATTGTTTTCAAAAGCTATATGAGTTGTCTTTTCAGGTAATTTAAGCATTATGCGGTTAAGCATTTTTTTTGTATGTTTAAAGGCTCAAGAAGCCAGAGAAGCTTGCTAGACTTAATTATCTCCTTAGAACCTCAGTGCTGTTCAAAACTGAAGCGTTTGTTTGTTTGCCAGAAAGGTATGCATGAGTTTTCTTAAGACATCAAGCAATAGTGCTACAGCGGTGATAGTTGCTCTTTTAAAACATAGAGACCATCTTGTGCACCTTCATACAGGGTTTCACAAACGGTGCCTGTGAAGTATGTGTGGTCGAGCCAGAGGGTCACAAATATTTATTCACTTCATAGTAATTCTTTGACTGTGCTGGTGGTGAGTGTTACTGTTATGCTGATAATACAGAATTGTGTAGGATTACCTTTAGCTATTTCTTCAGTGATATTGAGAATTTTATGTACAGTTTTGTGATCTGTCATAAACCAAATATCAACTTAAGTCATGATAGAATGATGATATATAAATTAAGTATCAGGAAGACATTTCCCTTCTCCACAGGTGGTTCTGAAACTGAACTTTGTGTTTCTTTTCACTTTCTTGTGGGAAGAGGGATACCAGAGCTGAAACACTGATGTGATGAGGATGGCTGTATTATGTGTGCTTCTGCCCATTGAGTGTGTCAAAGCCAATTTCACAGTGACCGTGGCATTCTTTGAAGCCTTATTTGGGGCATTGACTTGAGGCTTGATTTACTTTTCAAGGTCTGGTGTCTCTTTAATCTTTTGTCTTTTATCAGCTTAGCATTTTGTGGTTTATATCATGGTGAAATAAGGTTCCCTTGCAGCTCTCAACAGAACAGCCCTAATGTGTAGTGATTTTCTTTGTTGGCGTATGAAACTAATTTCAGTGCTGATACTTTGAGGGAGCTAAGGATTATTTTTCTTTCAAGTGGAAGGTGTTATGGAGAGATTCTTGGCATGTAATGCTTTGTATCTGGGTTTGGAAGAGTATTCAGAAATCGGGGATAAAAGATAGAACACTAATTTATCTAACAACACCTAGCAGATCTTTTGTGTGTGTGTTGGATTTTTTATTACTATTTTTTGGTTTATTTTATAAAACAACTGACTGCTGAGTGTGGTGGGTTGACCATAGCTACGTGCCAGGTTCCCACCAAAGCCGCTCTATTGCTTCTCCTCCTAAACTGGACAGAAGAGAGAACATACAATGAAAGTCTCATGGGTCAAGATATAACAGAGAGATAACCCAACAATTCCTGTCACAGACAGTGTCAACTTGTGAAAAATTAATTTGATTTATTACCAATCAGAACAGAGAAGGATAATGAGAAAGAAAAACTATATCTTTGAACACCTTCCTCCCACCCTTCCCTTATTACTGGATCTCTACCACCCCTCTTCAAGTGGCACAGGGGTGCAAGGAATAGGGATTGAGGGTCACATTATCTCTGCCACTCTTTCCTCCTCAGCAGGAGGACTCCTCACACTCTTCCACTGCTTCAGCGCAGGTGCCTCCCATGGGATGCAGTTCTTTAGGTCCTCCACAAGTCCTGACAGCAAACCTGCATCATTGTGGGCTCATCTCTCTCTGCAAGTCCACAGGTCTTGCCTGGTGTCTTCTCCAGCACAGACTTCCCATGGGGTCA
Source organism: Urocolius indicus (assembly GCA_013401255.1). NCBI lineage: Eukaryota > Metazoa > Chordata > Aves > Coliiformes > Coliidae > Urocolius > Urocolius indicus. The sequence goes on from WBNH01004409.1 coordinate 117,639, forward strand.
CAGCCTCCTTCAGGCATCCACCCACTCCAGCATGGGGTCTTCCCCAGGCTGCAGATGGAACTCTGCTACCTCATGGCTTACATGGCTGCAGGGACAGGGGTCTGCCTCGCCATGGACGAGGCTGCACAGTGTCACAGGCTGCAGGGGAACCTCTGCTCTGGCTCCTGAAGCATCTCCTCCCCCGTTCCCCACTTCTTCAATGGCCTTTGCGTCTGCAGAGTTGTAGCGCTCATATATTCTCACTCCTCTCTCTGGCTGCAGTTTGCCTCTGGACAGTAACTTTGCCCTCGACTTAAATATGTTAATCATGGAGGTGTTACCATTGCTAATTGCTTTGGCCTTGGCCACCAGTGGGTATGTCAAATATCTGTCTGGCATTGGCTCTGTCAGACATGGGGAAGGCTCTCATAGCTTCTCACAGAAGCCACTCTTGTAGCCCACTTTATACTAAAACCTTTACATGCAAACCCAATACACTGAGGTACTTGAAACTAGAAATAGTGCCGAGCATCTGCTTTTGAACTGTAACAAGACTTACGGTACTTGGTGCATTACTGTGGTTATGTCAGCCTGTCAAACACTGCTTAGTAAATCATTCTTGGTGAACTGGGAAGAGGAAATCTCTTGTTACAAAAGCCACATGAACTTAAGTCTAACTTGAGTCATGTAACAATTGAGATGTAATGTTGTAGTCCAACTTGTGTTGCACGTTGTTTCTTAATAGTACAAGGTGGCTGATACTCATTTTTACTTTCTGCACCTTGCCTATGGTGCTTTAATAGCTGTGGGTTTAGAGATAGCATCATGGTTCAAGTTCTGCAGGAACAAACTGCCATCACTTTTGTGATTGTTAGGGTTTTGCTTATATGGGGTTTTCCCTTTCTGAGACTTTGGAGTATGACTTCTATTGTGTTATTTTTATTTCATGACACAGTTCAGATTTTTCTTAGGAGTAGTTTTAATATGTACTCTTTCAATGTGACATGAAGCTTCTTGTTGGAGAAGGGACCATAGTCAGACGTTGTGATGTCAAAGACTGTATTAGATCTGCTGGTAACATCTCACTGGACTTCAACTAGTGTTACATAGATAGACTTTAGCAGATGGTTGTCCTCCAAGCCTGAAAGCTGGTAATGAATCCGTAGGGTTAAGTTGCAGAATCATTTTGACTCTTCTTTCTGTTTTAGCTGACTTATGTTAGCTGGCAAAAACGTGTAACCTTTCTACTACTGTGTGAATCTCTTGTAAATGCCTGTCAGTTCCTTACATGCTGGGACTTGCAAGTAGTATAAAAGTGTGGTGCTCTGCTAATAGTGGTAATGCTTCCTTAAAGGGAGACTTGCAGTGGTACTTAAGACTGCTTCTTTTATATGCTGTTCTATTATAGAGCATTTACTACTTCTGAGGCTGTAGGAAGTTGTTGATGACCCGCCGTATTTCTTAAATGCCTCATTTGAGCACAAACTTTAAATACCTACCTTTTAAGAAATACCAAACGAAGACAAAAAAATTAAATGGATCACTTAAGTCTGGTTTTTGAGTAGTAAAATTTGGGCTTAACCAACCTTCCCCCACTGCAGCAGGTAAGATTAGAAACTGTCCCTGTCAGTGTGCAAGTTTTAAAATAAAGCTTGCAAAAGCCCAGCAGGAGAGTCCAGTATATAGCATGTATATATGTATGCTTGCTTTTTCTGTAATCAAATGAGATTGAAGTATATTTTTCATCTTAAGAGTACGATCTCTCAAGGTGAGGATAGCCTGACTGTAGACACTCAGGGGTCTATTATAGAACAGTCCATCAATAGTGTGTCAACTCCTGTGTTAAAGACGGCGAACAGCATGAATAAATCCCAGTTAAGTAGCAGGCATAAAACTAAGAAATTGTGCCAGTGTCAAGTACATAAATGTGTTTTTCATGTACAGTCTATAATTGCAACAATTGACGTGTATGAAGTGGAATCTGTGGTCTTAAATATAGTGGTATACAATGGTCATCTCATATAACGGGCACATAAAGTATCAGGTTAGAAGGAATGTCTGCATACATCTACTTGAGAGCACTGGTCATGGTCTAACCATGGCAACCATGTTTAACTAGGAGAATGCACTATAGGCTCTTTGGAAACTTCAGTCCCGTATAGTTCTAGGAAGACTCTAGTCCTAACACTGTATTACTGATTTCTTGAGTGATCCTGGTGACCTCAACATGCTGTATTTTTAAAGATGCTGTGGGGAGTCCTTAGTTCAGTTGGGGACAGATAATACTCATCAGTTCTGTGAAGTTATTAAGGCCAAGTGATAGCCTCAGTTGTCAACCTGTTTGCTCTGTGAATGGAGAAGCAGCTCTGGACTTAGTGGTGAGTAGCTGCCTATTCTGCCTTTCAGAAGAGGGAGGAGAAAAGAAATGTGGCTGAGCTGTTTTGAGAGAGAAACTACATAGAAGAAGTTTAAAAGCAAGCACAAAAATAATCTCAGCTAAAAGGTTAAAATCCAGGAACTATGGAGATTGCTTTAAGTGTATTAAAACCCAGAAAATTTACACTGCTAGCCATTCCTCAGGGGAGCGAGTATCAGGGCCAGTGCCATTTCACATCTTGGTAAGCAACATTGAACAGTGGGATTGACAATGCACTCTCAGCAAATTTGCTGACACCAAGCTATGTGATGGGGACGACACATTGGAGGGAAGTGATGGCATCCAGAGGGACCTGGATGGGCTCGACAGATGGGCTGGTGAAAACCTCAGGAAGTTCCACGAGGCCACATGCAAAGTCCTCCATGTGGGTCAGGGCAATCCCAAGCATAAGTATAGGCTGGGCAGTGAGTGGATTGAGAGCAACCCTGAGGAAAACAACTTGGAGGTGGTGGTGGCTTAAAAAACCAAAATTAATGAGCCAGCAATGTGTGCCTGCAGCCCAGAAAGTCAGCTGTATCCTGGGCTGCATCCAAAGCAGTGTTGCCAGCAGAAAAAGGGAGGTGATTCTCCTGCTCTGCTCAGGTGAGACTCCACCTGCAGTACTACATCCAGCTCTTGGGTTCCCAACACAAGAAGGACATGGAGCCATTGGAGTGAGTCCATAGGAGGCCACAGAGGTGATCAGAGGGCTGGAGGACCGCTCCTACGTAGACAGACTGAGAGAGTTGGGAATGTTCAGCCTAGAGAACAGAAGGCTCCAGGGAGATCTTAGAGCAGCCTCCCAGTACCTAAATGAGCCTACCAGAAGGCCAGAGATGGACATTTTACAAGGACATGTATTGACAAGGGCTGATGGCTTTAAACTGAAAGAAGGTAGATTTAGATTAGATGCAAGGAAAAAGCTCTTTCCTGTGAGGATGGTGCAGCACTGACACAGGTTGCCCTGAGAAGTTGTGGGTGCCCCATCCCTGGTGGTGTTCGAGGCCAGATTGTCTGGGGCTTGGAGCAACCTGAAAGATGTCCCTGCCCATGGCAGGAGGTTTGGAACGGGATGATTCTTAAGGTGTCTTGCAGCCCAAACCATTCTATGTCAGTAAAAATGTCTGTGTAGTTGATAACCTTTTTTTGAAGAATCTTTCCAAAGAGCAGTAGCTCTATAAATGAGGAAAATAGGGGAGATTCTTGCATATTAAATGTAAAACTATAATGCAGTAGTCAAACATTTTGAAGATCAACTTGATAAAAGCAAAAAAAACTAGTAAAAAAATATTGAGACAGAATTGTAATAGGGTAGAGTCAGTGGGGTTGATATAATGGAAATATGAAACAAAGATAAAACTTTAATTGAAGACCTAAGTTAATTGTTTGCCTTTAGAAAGAAGCTTAGAGCCTTCCCAGTAGAGCCTTTGTGGATGGGTAACTCTGAGTAACTGTCTTTAGTCACAGCATTGTAAAAGAAGGTATTAGAGTAAGTTGATTAAATGAATAGTAATGCCTTGCCTCAGATTGTGCTGTATTTAACTGAAAAATATTATGCTGCTGAACTGTTGAACACAACATCTTCACAACATCTTTCTTAAATCTGCTTTGCTTCCAGAAGAATAGTAGGTAGCAAATGTTGTGGTTGTCCCCTAAAGAGCTTGAGATTTGGTATGATTTTTCTGCTCAATAGAAAATATTCTAGAATATTATCACATAGATAAATGAAAAAAATGTAGGAGATTTAAAGTAAATTGTGGCTTGCATCAGTTAAATCACCGAGATTTCAAATCTGGCACATACGATACTGAATTTTGAGGAGAAAATGTGAATGGACAGTTTAGTTAACTAATTTGTCATCTGGTGGAGTATCCCTTAAAATTTAAGTAAGGTAAGTAGGAATGAAAGGTGAAAGTTTAGGGGGAGGTAGGGTGGCTTTATTAGTGGAACGTTCCACGAAGACCTTTTGTGTCTGACATATTCAGAATGATCAGTTAAGGGAGGTTTTACAGTAGAAATGTAAGATGGCCTAGGCTAATTAAATGTTTGCATTGAAATGTGGAGTTGTCATGGGGAAGATCTATTGAAAAATATCTTTTAGGCTATTTAGTGCTCATGAATGTGACAGAGTTATTAAGATTATTAAAATATAAAGTTCTAGTAGGATGAGAAACTTGAATGACTGGTCTTGCTAGTTGCATGCAATGACTTTTCAGATTCTTCAGTGCCCTCCCATTACTCAGCAATCCAGTCCTGTCATATTGAGCTTTTGCAGCAGACTCGAACGGTCAAAAAAATTAGATGGTTTAGCAAATTAATGAGAGGGAGAAAATAAGTGTAGTTCTGGTAGGTGCTGTAGTGTTGATGTCCTCTTACTATAATGAGGACTTGCTTTGTTTAAAGTAGTATAGTTCACGCTTCTTGTAGGTTTAAAAGAAGAATTGTGCCTTTGTTCAGTTGGCTGAGTTGATTAATCAAGCAGTGGGCAGGAAGAGAAGCCTTCCTTACTCTCAAGTCAGCCTAAGATAATTGAGTACTCCTATGCAAATGGATTAAGAACAGTGAAACTAAGTTAAAGTTCTAAGCACTGAAACTGCATCATAATACCACATCCGCATTCATGTTGTGAAGTATGCTCATTTCATTTACCTGTGTTTGAGCTTTAGCACGTTCCGTATTTTTGTGGATGGCTGATGCAGAATGCTGCTATTTTGTGTGTACTGCTGGTCTTTGATGATACTTTTTAGCTCAGGGAAGTTATTTGCCCTAACTCAAAAGCAACATGATAGTGGCTGTGAAGGTCAGTAGCAAGAATAGGACATAGAAAGTATTTTAAAAGGCTAATTTTAGTTAGTGTGGGTGATCTTTCTAGGCTGCCAGTGGTCATCCAATTTTGATTTTTCTCTGAATTTTGTTCTGATGATACGAGTGTTTTCCACTGATTGTAAAATGAATCCAGAGAGATTGCCTTCACTAGCCTAAAATTATTATCTTTCAGACTTTTGATCTCTCCTAGCCAAGATGTATAGCAGCATTGTTAGGAATGTGTCCTGAGAGCCCAGTATCTTTAAAGAGCTGAGATGTTTATGGACTACTTTCCTTCGGCTATAGATCCGAAATAGAATCAGTACCACTGTACTGCTTCGTTTCCTTTTGCCCCAAGCCTAATCTGTCATGTTTGCATTGAGCTCTGTCATCATCTGTCACTCATGGTTGATTTTGGCCAGATAACTGGCATAGGTTACGTGTTTAGGTTGTGAATGTGATCATATGTGAATATGAGACTGTCTAACCTGTAGTTACTGTTTCTTTTGGTTTGCACATGTAAACAACTAAGAGTCATTCCAGTGAAACTCCGTGGGGAAGTCAATGTTTTCTGACCTTGGCATACTTATTGTGGTTTATGACAAAGCTTTCTCCAAGGTATATAATCTTAAAAAAACACAAACCAAACAATAACAAAAAAACCACCTCAACCACAAACAATTTGTGTGTCTTGCTAGGAAAGATTGAGTTATAAATTATGCATGCTATTTTCCTTATCTTTTGATGAATAACTGCACTTGTGACCTAGAAACTGATTCCAAACAGAATATTGCTTTCTTTACATACAAATATTCTTTTTTTTATTTACAGACTATGAGAAGGCATAGAAATGAAGTTACAATTGAATTGCGGAAGGTAAGTCTGCTTTTGTTTATCAGTTATGCTACTTCGCTAATAATGCTGTGCTGTGTTAGCTAAATATTTGCCATAAGCTTTGTCTTATTGTCCCAAACTTATTTAGAGAAGTTGGAGATTTTTATTTACCAACTGTGGATGCTGATGTTAGCTTTACTCTGCAACTTGTTAAGCTCAGTACAACTGAACAGTACTGCTTTACTCCAGTATGTCACTTGGAAGTAATTGATACACAATTTCTGTACCAGTTCTTGTATTGTTACAGTGAAACTGTCAGCTGTTTTGTAAAATCTCCAAATTGGGAAAGAGTGTTTTAGCATTTAGAATGTGTGGTGGTTCTTTTATTCTGTTTTGTGAAAATGACTGCTTTTGTTCTGTAGAGAGAGTTAATTTTAGGGTCAGATTTAGATTAGATTAGGTTAATGCCAATATATCTGGGAATATCATGAGTGTGAGAGGTGATCTAGTTTAGTGCTTTGCCTAAATACAACATTTGTTACACACTCATTGTTCATAACTCTTCCAACAGCCTTTCTAGGAACCTTAAAGGCTTGTTGCTGGAGGACATTTTTACAAGCTAAATTTCTCTTGGACTGTGTGTGTAAAGAGAAGGGGTAAACTTTTATCTGCCTTTGGGTGCCTTCTTTATATTTAAGGACTGATACTGGCCCCTTCGGTTTTATCCTGTTGAGATGAATTCAGTTCTTCACTCTTTCCTTGATCATTCTGTTTCATAGACTTGACTTGTTGCTGCTTCTCACATCCAAATTGCCTGTATCTTTCTGAGTAGTCTGGAAAGATGCAGGTCACAGCTGAGGTTTAAATAGGACAGTGAAAAAAATATTCTTAACACAGTATTCTTATTTATATTGGGTACGTTGTTGACAGGCACTCAGTCTGTGATCTATGTCCTTTGGACACTTCCTACAGTAATGCGAAGCAAAGGTGGTTATTGCAGATCCCGATTTAGAATCCTTTTGAGTGTTTTGATCACTTAAAGAAACACTGTCAAAAGTATTAGCAATACCTTTATCTTAGCAGCTGAAGGCACGGTTCACTCTGTTATTATTTAGGAGTATCTGACATAAGGGATCTCTGCTTCTCTGTCTGGTGTTAGTTCTAATTATAATAGAGCAATTACACCCTTACAGATTGTTCAGCTGCCCCTCACACTAATTTTCAGTCCAACAATAATATTTGGATCTGGGGTCTTTTCATTCTTCATTGGATCCTTTCTCTGTCTTCAGATATGCCATTATCTTGTCTAGTTGCAGCTGCTGTTGACAGTTGTAGCCTCCTTATCTCCTGATTTGGTTTTAGCTCTGAAGGCCATGTTTTGCTTAAGTAGGGAAGCACTCAGTAAATCTAGGTGAAAGTTTACAGCTTGTGGCCTAAGGCTTCAGCAAATCTTAGATGCTCATGCAAAGTAAGAAAGCGAAGCAAAGAGCATACTAAATCACACAACATTAAATAAGTGATTAATTCTATTTAAAACTTACTTATTTAAGCTAAATAACTACTGTCTCTTAACACTGAGAGGTGTCTCTGCTCAAGGGGAGAGTTGCTTGGCATGCAGTCCCATTATAGTCCAGGGAGAACTCAAACTGGGCTCATCCCACAATCTGTCATTGGTAAAAGATCCTGTTGCTTCACTGTGCAGCCATGCTGCTGAGCAGGGGATGCTCAAAGGAGGCTCGCTTGGGCCGTGTCACATTTATGAGATAAAGTTGTTGTCTCATAGTCAAATTGCATACCATGGGGGAGGTATGCACAAGACTCTTTGTACCCAGAACTTTGTTTGTATTGGTACTCACTGTACTCTGCTCCTCTGTGCTTTTCCTAGAGGAGTTCTTGGCCCAGCTGCTACGGCTTGGGCCTTTACCTCCTTTGGAGCCCATACCAAACTACTGAGAGTTTGCTTAAGGCAGGAGTTGAGTGCATCCATCACCCTATTTATGTAGATAAATAAATACAGAAGTTTTAAACACGATTGCTTCTTGAATTCTCATTTTATTTCTCCAGGTGCTTCAAGGTCTCCTCAGCTTGGTATCACCCATGTTTTTAGTATTTTCATTAATGACTTGATGGGCAGTATGTACTCTGAACATTCTACATATAAGCAAGCTCCTTTGGATCTCCGGTTTCATGCGTATCTTCAGTTTGCCAGTTGACAGTCGGAGTGGTGCTTGCTTAGTAGTGCACACCCACTCAGTTTAATCAAAGGTTTTTTTCATTATTTGCAAGCTAAGAGAGAAGACAAAAGCCTTATTAAAATCAGAGTGAAGGGTTTGTAAATAGAAGTTATATTGACAGAAATTAGCTTGATGTGTTTTTGAGAAACTTTGTCTGCACTGACCACTTTGTGTAGGATTTTATAGGAGCTACCAAAAATCTCATGCTAGTATTTTCCTGGGATCCTTCTGCACTTCCTAAAAAAGAAACTTTTTTAAGGCTTTTTAGAAAAATTACCATATCTCATTACAATATATAAAGTTAATATTTCCAAGATTAATCCTGAAAACTTTGAGAATTAGTTGAAAAAACCTAAGTGAACTGAGATAACTAGAAGAAAGAATAATCTTAGTACTTACATGAGCATGATGTGTCATCTAAAAATTGTTTAATGCTTTCCTGTTTTCCTAATCAAAGAAACTATCTGAAGATGTCTGAATGAGATGTGTAGGTAAAGCTGACTGTGACCTCCTCAGCACTGGCAGATGACCAAGGTGTGGAAAAAGCTATTTCTTTATACAGTGGCAGATAGCAAGTGAAGAATAAAATTAGCCTTTTTTTTTTTTTTTTCCTTAAAATGAGATTCAAATAATTAATTTTGATACCTGGATTATCAGTACTTGACATTTATACTGACAGGTTAGAGACCCTCTCTGTTCAGATCTAGTGTGTTGACTCAATATAAAACTCAGTGGGAAATCTGTTCTGGGAAGAGACTTTCATAGCACTTAGGCAGCCTATGCCTGCTTAGTAAAGAAGTGATGTAAAATATGGCTTAGCTAATGCAGCTTATCATTACACATCTCTTTAAATTGAGACTGCATTCCAGTGCAGTCTTTGGAGAGAACTTTGCAGTGCAAAGTGAGAATTTTAATTCAATTCTCATAATTGGTTTTTGTAACAGGTCATATTTCAAGGCCGTTTTATTGCACAATGTCATGATTTAGGCCCAACTAGCAACTTAAGCACCATGTGACTGCTTTCTCAGTCCTCTCTCTGACCCCTGGTGGAATGGAAAGGAAAACTGGAAGAAAAAGGTAGAAACTTGTGGGCTGAGATAAGAACAGTTTAATAGGACAACACAAGGAAAGGAGAAATCATAGTAACAATAACATTAATGAACGAGTATATGAAGCGAGTGAATTCTCAGTGCAGATTCACTGTCTTCTGCAGCTTTTCATAGGGGACNATGCAGATTCACTGTCTCCTGCAGCTTCTGCAGCTTTTCATAGGGGACTCCATACAGCTACCTTCCACCTCCAGGGCTTTCCCACAAGACAGCAGGACTCATCAGTGGACAGGGCGTATTGCCTCTCATTTGTTGTTAGTTATTGTACAGTGGAGCCTCATCAGCACGTCCCCTCCTTCTGTGGTGATATTTCTAGACCTTTGTTGTCTAGCCAGTCTATGATCGGTTCCAAAGTTCCTGCATGACTGGAGTTTCTTATTCAAGTGATCGGTGCAACCTACTTAATCCGTATGGCATCAGTCTCATGTTGTGTAGAGGAGACCCTCCCTCCGAACATCCAGCCCAGCACAGGTAGTTGGGATGCTAAGAGGAGCTGTGCTTCAGTACCAGTCGCTTCCAAGGCAGCTCACGCTCCTTCATATGCTGCTACTTTGCTTTTTCAGTTGGGATATAGCAGGCATTGGATCCTCTGGATCCCCAATGCCAAAAGCCTGGGGCTTGGCCTCAGGTCTCCTCAAGTGCTTTCTCCCAGAGGCTACAGGTAGGGTTGTTCTCCCTTGCTGCATTGTAGAGCACATTTTTTGACGTCTTGTCTGGAGTGGCCCAAGGGCTACTGCATGAACTATTTCCTGTTTAATTTGTTCAAAGGCTTGTTGCTCAAGGCCATATTTAAAATCCTCCTTCTTTTGGGTCACTTGATAGAGAGAGGGCTTACGTAACACCACCATATGAACAAACAAACCAATGTTGTGACCAGTGACTATTTAACTAATACAAGAAATGCATGTAACAGATTTGTCCCAACACACTCTGGTCAGATCCATTGTTATCTTGACCCTTTGGGCCTCGCATTGGGTGCCAAAATGGACTTACCATGGTTTATGCCCAGCTGATGCCATGTGACAGCTCATTCCCCTCCCCTTCTCACAGTGGGATGGGGAGGAGAATTGGAAGAAACTTGTGTGTTGAGATAAGGACAGTTTAATAAGACAACACAAGGAGAGAGGAAATAACAAAAATAAAGGAATATATAGAGTGATGCCCCATGCAAGTGGTTGCCAGTTGGAGCTCCATGCCCAGAGCCTTGATCCCTCCTACCCTACTGTCCAACTTTCCCAATTTATATACTGAGCATGACATCATGAGGTATCCAATATGCCCTTGACTAGTTCAGGTCAGTTGTCCTGGCTGTGTCCCCTCACAGTTTCTTGTGAAAACTAACTGTCCCAACTGAACCCAGCACACAGAAGCATTGTAAGGAGCAAGTCTCAAGCTTAAAGCAATGAATCATTCTGTGTGGAGGGAACCCTGTATGTCCCAGTAATGCATGAGTGAAAATGAGGAGGAGGAAGCCTATGAGCTGTTAGTGACTTTTCACTAAAAACTGTATACGCACAGAGCATTTACACATTTAGAGAAGCCTGAGTGCTGGATGTAGGTCAGACTGCAAATCGGGAGTGAACAGCAGCTGCAGAACTCTTCAATGCGGGAAGTTGTGTTCTTCTCGAGTGTTTGCTGAACATTTTTCACTGCAGAGACTAGAAGAGATCTGCTTGAATAAGAGCTTATTCAGTGTGTTTGGAATTGATGAGTTTGGAGCAACTGAACTGGTGCTGAGGGGCCACTGGTTTACTGAGGGAGCTCTGTGGCAAATGTGAGACCATTGCTTCTGGTACAGAATTGGGTCTGAAGTGTAACGGTATATTTTATTAAGCTCCAGCAGTAGATAGGGTAATATCATTACTTTAGTCTTCATCTTTACAGCTCTTCCTGCTACTCTAGCGTGAATGTGCCAAATTCAGGAGACAGGTGTTAGCTTGACCTTAGCAATCCATTGCCCTTTCAAAACAAAGGGTGTCTTTCCTTTATCTCAGCTATCCAGATGCTGAGTGTACACCCGGCTGTTGAAAAAAAACAGGGAAATGGAGAATATTCTTGATACGTACAGTCGAAGCACTACATAGTCGTGAGTTTGTCTTTTGAATCAATGTGTGTATAAATATTAAACGAATGGATCTGATGAAGTTGCTCACATCTCTGTTTTGTAAGATAGAATAAAAATAAATCACAGCTTTGAATAGTAGTAAACAATTTCTGCATGCATTAGTGTGAGGTGTTTATTCTTTTGAGATTACAGACATCAAGGTACATTTGCAGTGCATTCTGTGTTTCAAGAATATATTATTTATTCACTGTCTTCACACCACAGCTTTTATTCAGAAGGAAACTTTACTCTTTTTTTTATTGTTATTTTCCTGGTTTCCTGATCACTTATTATTTGTGAATTGAGCTAACAAAACTATCTCTGACATAAGAGGGTAGCAGTCATCTGTCAGAATCCTGACTGAGGCCTGCGTTGGTTCTGTGAGCTATTGGATGTCACTTCTAGTGGTCAGGTGCTTTTTTTTGGTTCCATACTGACCTTTCTGAACCTGCTTAATATATTTGGGTCCTTCTACATTTCCGGAAAGGTGGTCTTGATCTCTGACCATAGTGTTAGTACAGCAATGAGCCTAAGAGCTTTAAAGGTAGCCACATCTGTTTCTAGACAGACAAGGCAATGATGATAGTTTTGTTGAGGGAGACCGTCTCAGGATTTAGAATTTAAACTTCTCAGTGTAGTGGTCTTGGTGAAGTCTGATTTAGAATGTTTATCGGTTAATTTCAGTATCAAAGAAACCCAAAGGCAGCCAAAGGATTCAGTTTCAGGTTCCATATCTAAATGAAGCCTGCAACTCCACTGCTGTGACAGATCCTTTGGTTCAAGGCACTTGGTTTTCTAGTAGGAGGAAGCTTGACTTGGGCCACTTGTGTGCTTTAAGAAAGATGGTCCTTAGCCAGGTCAATGCTATGGTCATTTAATGACATGCCACCCTTCAAAGGAAGCCTTAACACTCCCAGCCTCAGCAGAAACAGAGAATCCTGTCCTCCTTTAAGACTTGCTAACTAACTGGAATCTGAAGGACTTCCAGGATCTCTCACAAGGTTTATTTTTTACTTCCTTGGCAAACTCTGCTGTCTCTTGGAGCTCACAGACATGAGCTCATGAAAGCTCTAATTGCCAATTAAGTTTGATGCAAGGCAAAGCAATTATTTGCTAAATAAGTGGTGGATTAAGGAGCTGTAAGCATATGTCTTTTTTATTAGCTTCTTTGGCATCATGTACTTGTTTCTACTCTGATCTTTCTTAAATAAGATGGGTTATGTTGAAAGTAGCTCTTAAATAAAGTAGAAAGGAGTCTGTCTTCATGTTGCTGGGAGAGCTAGGGTGGGAAAAATCATCTTCTGATTCTCAGGAAGTCTGAGAATGCAAAAGAAAAAGAAAATTCTACATTTTCAGGTTCAGAATAGTAAAACTTGCTTCAGTTACACGTTCTCTAGTTCAATGTGAATGAACTAGTTCTCTAGTTCAATGTAAAGTACATTTTTTTAGGCATAAGTCTACCGACTTCAAAGAAAGCTCCAATCACAGGGAGGCTGGAATGCTAATCTTCTGAAGACTTCCCCTATCTAGGGTTAGTAGCATAAATTATTGGGAAAGAACTTGTATCTACCCTGCCTTGACTGATTTCTTGGGGCTGCTGGGCCACACATTTATGGTATACATGTATGTGACTACTTTAGTCAGTCTGCTCATCTTCCAAGAAAGATGTGCACTAGTCAGATAGGAACATTGTGACTGCTGTCTGTTGCCACAAACATGACTTTTCAGAACTCAAATGTAGAAAAGTTGTCTTTGTTTTCTAATGCATACCTATAGCTATGCTCTTTATCTGAAGAACAGTCTTAGAATCTGACTGCATTTGGATGGAAGGAACCTAGCTCCTTAAGTGTGTAGGATGCAAAATTGATATGCATAGATTGTGGGATCAGTTTGACCTGTTCAGCCTTTTTAAAGGTTTGGTTTTTTAAAGCTGTCTACGTGTTAATGAGTATTGAGACAGCCGAACAGAGCCAGCTAATGGTCCTTTCCTAATCATTAAAGAGATTTAATCTCTCTCCAGGTTCATATCCAAGAGCTGTTACTAGAAATTCACACAGGCTAGATAGGCCACCTAAGAAATGTTTCATTAGAAAGACATTCAGTTGAGCTTTTCGGAGCACCCTTTTAACGTGATGAGATTGGACTTGTAGGCATTTTATTTTTCTTCATGATGGATTGTGGAAGATGTTCTCGCTGCCCTAACTCAAAACTGGAGACTGCATGCAAGTGAAACCTAGAAGTTCAGCTCAGTCTGTCACAACAGTGGTAGTTTTAAAAGGGATATCTGGACAACCTGAATCTACCTCCATCACTGGCCTGATCTTTTAGCCTTTCCCCAGGATATAAGTGAAGAGGAAAGGGCTGCTTGTTGTTACCTGTTAGTATAGTTAATGCTGACTGGCACCTCTAGTTGATAATTGAGATGTTCTTGAAGTTCCACACTTGATCCCTAGAGGACTCAAAATACAAGGATGTTAACTTTCATGCCAAAATAACTTCTTCCTATTAGCTGCTGAGTTTCTAAACTTTTTTGTTTTGATAACAAACTAACCATGAGCCAGCAATGTGCCCTTGTGGCCAAGAAGGCCAATGGCATCCTGGGATGCATCAAGAAGAGTGTTGCCAGCAGGTCAAGGGAGGTTCTCCTCCCCCTCTACTCTGCCCTTGTTAGCCTTCATCAGGAGTGTCCTGTGTTCAGCTCTGGGCTACCTGGCTCAAGACAGACAGGAAACTACTAGAGAGAGTCCAACACAGGGCCATCAAGATGATCAAAGGACTAGAACATCTTCCTTATGAGGAAAGGCTGCAGGACCTGGGGCGGTTCAGCCTGGAGAAGAGAAGACTGAGGTGGGACTTCATTAATACCTACAAGTATTTGAAATGGTGGATGTCAAGAGGATGGGGCAACAATTTTTTATGCAGTATTCAGTGATAGGACTATGGGTAATGGGCAAAAGCTGGAACATAAAAAGTTCCACTTAAGCAAAAGGAAAATCTGTGAGGGAGCCCTGGCACAGGCTGCCCAGGGAGGGTGTGGAGTCTCCTTTTCTGGAGGTTTTCCAAACTCGCCTGGACACATTCCTAGGTGATTTTGTCTAGGTGGACCTAGTTTAGCAGGCAATTGGACTTGATGATCTTTAGAGGTCTCTTCCAATCCCAACCATTCTGTGAGTCCATAAACCTTTCCCTGACCTGAAGAGGCATTTCATAATGATGTTAGTTACTTCAACGTAAATATTTTCTTGTTTATTTATTTTCACTTTTGATCTTGAAGCTTCCCAACAGAGCTGAGACTCTTCACAGAGTTTTTTCCTTGTGTCAGATGCCGAAAAGCATGTGTAATTTTGTATTTAATACCTTTTACAGCTCTATTAGAGTATCCTATTGGCTGTGTCCTGTAGTAATAAGTGGAGTGCTGCACAGAGCTTGATGGACAACCTCTTTGCCCATAAGGATTCTTATTCTGTTAATCACGTTGGCTTTTGAACTCCTTTGTGTTGATAGATTTCTTTTTTTTTTTTTTTTAAAGCTTTTGGCTATCTTCTAAGAAGGTAAGCAACAAGTAATTGGATCTGTGGGATCTGCATAGTTACTGTTCGTACAACCTGACCTTCCCACTGTCAGTTAAATAAGCAGCATGTCTGTTATCAAGAACTCTTAACAAATCATCACCCTGGACAAAAAAGTGCACCCATGGTATCGTTACTGTTGTTCCTAACCGTTTAGCTTTTTTGCCTGACATATTTGTCCACTTATCTTTTGTTCATATGGAAACCTCTGTAGTTTGTTGTAGTGGGATCTGTACTGGAATATCGACATGCTTATAAGCGGCTGCTGTTTATAAACATGCAGATTTTATTGGAGATAGCACACGTTTCAGGCAGTGGTTGAGGATCTTCTTATTTTAAGATGTCTCTCCCTTTGAAAGGACTGTCTCGCCATCCTTTGAACAGGACTGCTGTATCCTGGTATGCTCATCTGTCTTCGTTTTCACTGCAGGAGCCTGCAGAAGGGGTTGGTGCTATGATTTAAGTAAGAACTTTTTAGTTTGTCACAGTATGACAAAATGCAAGCATTTTAAGGTCATGCCAAGCTGCTAATCTTGTCTTTTTACCTTAGGTAGGGAATGATTGGTGTATTAAATTACTGTATACAACAGTTGTCCAGGAATTGGACACCTTTTTCAAATTGACAGAGGTGTTTCAAATAGCCTTAGAGCCACTTTCTAGGACTGGAAGGTTCCATGAATACTTTGGCTTTACAGGAAATGCTAATAGGAATAGCTTTTCCTTAGTAAGAAGGTTTTGGTGTTTCTCAGAAAATACTAGCCTCTGCTTCAGGCTGCTGTGGAAGCTCCTATATATATGTTCTTGTGATGATTGTTCTTCAGCTCAACCATCTGCAAACAGTGAATAGCTATAGGAATGTTGTTATTTGCTTTTACTTTCCCTGGCCAAGGTAACTTTTTTCTGGAGCTCATTGTGCCATGTGACTGACAGCCTGATGATGTTGCCTGAATTTGCACCAATTCTACTGTCAATCTTTGGTCAGTTGTATCCTATGAAGTTCAACTCTCTCTTAAGGAAGGTGGAATATCTTGGCATTGTAATATATGCACACTTATTTTGGATGACATTAGGAAGCATTCTCTTTGATATAGTCATGTTGCCAAAGGAATTGGATAGCTGTGTGTACAAGTATAAAAGGCTCTCTAAGGAGCTATTAACTTGCTTGCTGAAACAGTAGGGAACTGTGCTCTTGGTTAGCTCAGTTATCGTATATATTATGACCATCTTCAACATGCATCTGCAAATAGAAGCCTTTCAGTGTTACTCGGTCTGAGCATGCTAAGATTTCTAATAGTCTGATGCAGTTTTGCTCTTGTCAAGGGACCTTGTCCCATAGTGATATTTAAACCTAGGTGATACATGTTTGATAGGCTGAAATTGGAATCATTGTTCTTTGTTACCATCTTCACCATCATTGGCCTGCCAGTGGAATACCTTAATTCCTGATAGCTGCAGAACGGTTAGTTGGAGCTCCATTTTATTTCACCTCCAAGTGTGCTGCTGCCATTAGGAGAGCAGTCCTTCAGTGTTTGTTCATCTGTGGATTTATGGGACTCTCCTCCAGGTAAATGGAGTTTCGTGAGGAGTAGTTTGGAGCTACCCACTATATCAGTGTATACATAGAAAATTGCTTGAAAGAGACGAGTTACTGTAACTATTTATTTGTTTACAATCTGCCCTCCTTTCTTCTTTGCCCAAGTCCCTGAAAGATTTCTAGGGAAGTGGAAGAACTTTCAAAAAAATTCAGCACCAATCCTTTGGCCACAAGTGGAGAGAACTTGTGCATGCTCCTCTAAATTGTACTTGAGCAAACAATTTCAGCTAATGGTACTTGTAAAGAAATGTACTCGCTGTGAATAAACACAGAGTGTGTATTAAATAATGCTTACAGGCAGGCAGTCTTTCTGAACTTCTTCAGGGGAAGTGGCAGAGTAATTCAATGCTTTGTCCACTGCCAGGGTCTACACTTGCTGCCTGGTTTTAATAGAAGATGATTTTCCAGCTGTTCAGCTGCTGAAGGCCATGCAGCTCATTCGTGCCGTTCTGTGAGGATGCTCTTCAGTCATTCACAGTGGGACTCTGGCTGTGTTCCAGCTCCATTCTCTATATTGGAGGGGATGGACTAGATGACCTCTAAACGTCCTTTCCAACCCAACCATCTCTGTGATTTGCTGCTGTATTCCAGCCTTTGCCATCCTCATATTTCAGGATATTTGGGAAAATACATCTTCATTTTTGCTTTCTGCAGTAACTGGATATCATAGCCCTTAAGTTACATTCTACTACAGGCACAGCCCTGACAAATGCCCATCATACAGAGTGATATATATGTTGAAGAGACATACCTATAGAGGGATAGACATTCAGTACCACAGTTGCTGCAGTGTGACTTGACTTTCTGCATTCAAAAGCTTCTTGGTCTTTCAAGCTAGAAATTGTATGGGGCATTTTCGACCGTTTCTAGTTAGTGTCTGTTTGGGTGGAAAAATCATGAGGGTGGAAGTAATGTGTGTGATCGATGCAGCCCACATGTATATCTGCATGTGTATCTGTTTCCATTTTAACAGTGAGACCTTTGTACTGAGTGGATGCCACCAATTTAATGTCAACACAATTGAGAAGACTTTGGCTTTAAGTTTCCACTTACAGAACCAAAGTAATGGTAGTAATGTAATGTAGTAATACATCTAAAAGGTTTTTTCAAATGGAAATTTAAAGGTAAAGATCACCTGTCTTTATTGCAAGACATTGCAAAACACATAGTTGAGCTTTACTGATACCAAATCATTTGTTTAAAAAACAAGTAGATATCACCAGGCAAATCAGTGTGGGTAATAATTCTCATATCAAACATAATTTAAAAACAAAACCAAAAGCAACTGAAAAGCTCTTTCCCTGAATTTTGTGAGCATAAGGTATAGAAAATCCAGCCAAATATTTTAGGAGAATAGAATCAGAAAAGAGCTGCTAAGTAGTTTGTTAATGATGAGGAAACTTTACCCTTCCCAGTAAGTGATTTCATTTGAAATGTTTAACTTGCTCTAGCAGAGAGTCATGGTTCTGCACTGAGACCCTAGTTCCCTCAGGTTGCACCTTTCCTGAAGATAAAAAGCACTGCTGGACCAGTGTCTGTCACTCTCATAACTTATATATCTTCCCTGTAAATTCATGCATGTGTGGACTTGCTCGCCACCATGGTATGTGATGGTACCTCTGGGTAGGAAGCAGACAGTTGACTGAAGACATCAGGACCTTCCTCCTGCTTCAGTTCCTTCTTCCACTACTGGCTTGTTTTACCATAAAAACACAGATGATCCTGTTCATCTGAGGAAAGAAGGAACTGCTTCCTTTGCAAGTGGATGTGTGTAGTACCTGCACATTGGGGAGAAAAGCTGACATGGTCATGGAGAGCGCCTCTGGAAACTGGGTCTGGTCCCTGCAATGTTAGGCTGTGTTTTAGTTAGACAAACAATAGAAAAAGGAATTATACTTGAGCAAGGCCTAACTGGCTAGGGTTGAATGATGCTTGTTCTTTCCTCAAAACGTACTTGGTGTGGAAAAACGAGACAAATATGTTCCAGGTGCTTGTGGTGAATCCATCCATCAGTGTGTACCTGCCTGATGCAGTTTGACTGCACAACACTGTTTTCTGAGAGTTTAGCTGCCTGCTTATATCCATCTTCCTTCTTTCCAGAAATACTTGACAACAAGATACTTTTAGTGCTTGTCTGTGCTCTGACTATGCTGCTGTTACTGTATAGCTCTGGAGAGGCTGCCATAGATTATCAAGGTGATCTTGTGCACTCTTTGAAGATATAGTTTCTGCACTTAGACTTAACAAACCCAAACTGTCCTAAACTTGTGGAATGTTGTCTTTTGCATGAAAGGATTGTTTAATTCTGGTACTTGTTTTAGTATTCTCTGATCTGAAAAAAAAAAAACCTCCAAATTTAACTGTATTACTTGGGACCCTTTGAAACTGAAGCTGGAAAAATTGGTTTAGCATCTAAAAAGTGAGGAAGTCCCAGAAGTTTCTGACCTGAGGTTTGTTGGTTTTACAAATTTAAAATGTATTAAAAATACTGTTCCAAAAGTATGACATGGTCTTCTCTAGATTTTAGACTTTCTCTTTTATTTCATATATCTAGAGGTACAATCAAAGATAGAAAGGGCAATGGAAGACGATGGTGCGGCATCTATGTCTGAGTACCTTTTTTTGTGATTGGTTTGGGTATTTTTTAAAATAAACACATTTTCATTCTCTAATGAAGCAAAACATTGAAAAGGCATAACAAACAGCTGTAACACCTAAAACAAATTATTACACCGGCAAGGAAAGACATGCTTTTCAGTCTCCGAGCAATTATCTGATAACCAAACAGTACTGACTGTAGAGATTGCATTCAAACATATCTTGCATGTAATATATAAAAAAGCTTCTAAACAAAGTCATGTTTTGAAGGAGTTCCTAGTATTTTATATTGTATGTTAGGAAAAAATTGCATTTGGGTACAATTATAATTGTTGATTGGTTTCCTTTCTTTTTGAATTAGAGCTTTAGATGTTGAAATATTCCAATAAAAGTAGAAATGTACTTTACCAATGAAAAGGTAACTTTTTTCTTCAGTAACTCCTTAAAAGAGTCTAAAGAGTGTCTTAAGTCAGAAATTGGTCTAATAGAGTGAGTAGGAAATATTACAAGTGACAGTGTACACGGAGCATGCTTTTTTACACACAGGATGAAAATATGCGTAACCAGGGAACTCTGAAGAAGGTTTAGCTGAAAACTAATCTTATACTGGGGAATAACTTGTTACGTGTGGCTAAATGTTAAGGTCATGCGGATCTATGTATATTGTCTTTTAAATAATCAATCTCCAAATGCTAAGTTTTAATTCATTCAAGTGTCATGGATTGTCATAGTTCTATTTCTGATTAGCTGGCTAGTAGAATCTTACAGCTGAAATACTGCTAATTCTATTTGCAATTAATTACAAATGCCTTGTAAGAAAAAATAATCTCATCTAAACCTTTATTTTGAAAGGAGCCATTATATCATCACCCCCTACTAATAAGCACTAAATGTCTTTCTTTTTCTTCATTCCTTTACAGAACAAAAGAGATGAACATCTTTTGAAAAAAAGAAATGTTCCCCAAGAAGAAAGTTTAGAAGATTCTGATGTTGATGCTGACTTCAAAGCAGTAAGATCCTCGATTATGGAATTATTTTTAAAACTTTGTTGGTGTTTCAAAACAATGTGTTCTGGTATTATTTTAACATTGAAAGTCTTGAGATTGTTTGAAAGCAAAGTTATGAAGTGATGATCTGTTTAAAGGTGTTTGATTGTATTAAATGTTTTAAAAGAACATAATTTAGCAACAAAATGACTAAAACTTTTTTTTTCTTTTCAAGCAAAATGTAACACTAGAAGCTATACTGCAGGTAGGTTACATTTAACTTCTTTTTTTTCTTAAATTAGAAGTGCATCTGTGCATTTTTGTTTGTTTTACCTTTTTTTTTTTTTTTTTTACATTTTTTCTTACAGAATGCCACAAGTGATAACCCAGTGATCCAACTGAGTGCTGTCCAGGCTGCAAGGTAAATATAAATAAAGGTACAGAAATATACTACACATTTTTCATGAAGAAATTTATTTACTTTACTTTTATGTTTAATTTCACAGAAAACTCCTATCCA
Organism: Urocolius indicus; assembly: GCA_013401255.1. Classification (NCBI taxonomy): domain Eukaryota; kingdom Metazoa; phylum Chordata; class Aves; order Coliiformes; family Coliidae; genus Urocolius; species Urocolius indicus. Next base: position 138,387 of record WBNH01004409.1, read on the forward strand.
GTGACAGAAATCCACCTATTGATGACCTAATAAAATCAGGAATTTTACCAATTCTGGTAAAATGCCTAGAAAGGGATGATAAGTAAGTATGCCTTTAAAACACGTTCACCTTTACTGAAAAATCTGCATCCAAAAAAGCCACCTCATTATTTTAAATGAAACTGAGAAGTCATAGCACCATGTAGTCTTGACACAGTGGATCACTTTCCATGACAGTAAACCATAAATTCTCCAGGAGTATTTATTCCACCACTGAAATGTCATTTTAATTTTTAGAGCTTGTCCAGCTGACGGACAAATTCTTCCTAAATTTCTCATTGGTTTTGAATCTTTCAGACCGTATTGTTAACTGTTTTTAAGAAAATCTATCTCAGACTTGTGTGTATTTGTGTGAAGGCAGAGAACATTATTAGTTGTGAGCAGCACTCTTCTCTTTGCTAGTATAGACTTATCTTTTCCATTAGAGTTGTTAGCTTCAGTTTCTAGCTTCATTTATTTTCACTGCAAGGTGTATTTCCTTCTGGATCTGTGCTGCTTCCTCATGTAACGGTACAACCCAAAGATCATGCTCTGTGTTACAATCCTTTGTTGGAAAACAAAAGCTTCAGTAAAAGATGCAGAACATGTTGAGCACGTAGTTGCAAGAATTTAATTTAGTTTAATGATGTGTAAGAAACAGGCCGTATGCTACAGTTCCCGAGACTCTTATTTAGATAAATGGAGATTAACACATTCAGGTAAATGTTCTAGCCTATATTTGGTCTCAGGCAACCATAAATGTATTTATAGTATTTCCATTTTCAAGATTATTTCTGCAGCCATGAGGGACAGAAACTTAAATTCATATAAGCATTTGTGTATAATTTGGTGGTTGCAAAAACATGAAGTGTGAGTATCTTTGTTTAACTAAACAGTTGCTTAGGAGGCAACTGGCTGTAATGTTCAAATTGGGATAGCATGAAAATTGCTGTGAAAATGCTGTGGAAATTCTTTTATTACAATTTTGTGTCTAGTTTTTATATTATTTACCTGCGTAAATGTTTACTAAGCCTTTGAAATTGAACTCGACATTTTCTTAAGCAGTCCTTTTAAATGGAATTGCTGTGTAATATTTAGTAGAGGTAAACACTGCAATGACTTAGTATAGCAGATCATTAAAGCTCCTGTTGGTAATGCAACTGAAAGCTTACCTCAAGATGAAGAAGGATGGACCTAAAATTTTCATGTGTTTGATCCTAGAATGTAAAGGTTTATAGATAGTTGCTGACAGGTACTATTTGTTTTTGCAAATCTTTATTTAGACATCTTGGACTCGCCTATCTAATTATTTTCTGATCCCATCCCAAATAAAACCTTAAAATCCTTTGGAAGCTACTACTGCACAAAAAAAAAAAGCTTGAATACAGCAGGTGCTATGGCTACCTATCAAACGTAATTGATAAAGACCACAAAAAGCATGGAAATGGAAAATAGTCATCTAATAAAACATGTTCTTCTCCCGAAGCCAGACACCTTACCGTTATGCTGACCACCATAAACTCTTCTATAGCTTCTAGATCTCTTAATGTCTAATATTTGTTTGAATAAACACTTTTTATGGAAACTTGTTTCACTAAACTGCCATTGGCAAAGACAATGGTTGACAGACATCTTTAGAAGAGATGTTCTTCCAGCTTTCATAACGTCTGTAACTAAATTTATTTGCATTTAACGAGTCCATTTTAACATAAGCATGGTGCAGTCTTTTGTTCCTGATGCTAGGTTTTTCCCCTGTCTGTGATGGAGCAGAAAAGTGTCTTTATCCCAGTATACCAGTCTAGACTTGATCTGGGATGTAGTGTTAGAAAGGCCAAGTTCTGATTAGTTATGGTCAGACATGGTTAATTTATTGAGGACTACTAACAGCAGCAAGACATCTGCACTTTCTTCACTAAATATGCGTGGTGTTTGGATGGGTTTGATGTGAAGAGGTTCCTGTTACCCATTAGAAAGGCATAATTAAACTCTTATGTTGAGGAGTCTTTCATACAGGAGATAATCAGTTGACTAGATTAGTGGGCCAGCTTTCCTGGTTGCTTCAGCAAGTATTACTGCCTTTTTTTTTTAATTATTACTAATGTGAAGTCAGAATGATGGGTGGTTTACAAAAGGTCATAGAATGTCAAATCCTGGGCTTTTTCTTACAGCTTTTCCAAGCTTAGAGATTTATTTTTAAAAAAGCACCCTACTTTTTGCCCAGTGGCAGTGCTTAAATGTAGAGTGTCTCAGAGTGGATACAGATAGTAATAATGAAATGAACTCTAAAATATAATCTGCAGATCTTTTTTCAACTTATTACTGTCAATTTATTTCATTACAGTCCTTCATTACAATTTGAAGCTGCATGGGCATTGACTAATATAGCATCAGGCACTTCTGCACAGACTCAAGCTGTTGTACAGTCTAGTAAGTATTATCATTTGGGAGTTGGGTGGTTATGGATATTGTGGGTAAAAGGAAAAGGAGATATTTGAGTAACTAGTGCCATTTGTTACCAAAACCGTTAAAATAATAAATGTTTGTCTGTCCTGTCTGGGGAAAAAAAAAAAAAAAAAAGAGTTCTACATTTTCTCTTAAACGTCAATTTGTTTGTTACTAAGGATTAATTTTATGGACCCTAGACCTGATTTTCCCATAAAGAAGGTAGAGAATGACAGGTGAAATACTTGGTATGAAAAAAAACCACATTAGTCTTTTCTAATTCTTTATCTGATTTCTGAAGTCATGCACTGTTAATTCCCCTATGGCTGAAGTTATTAAGAAGCGATTCTTTCTACCTCAAAGATATGTTCATAAATCTCATTAAAGTTGTTAAATACAGTTATGTAAAGTTGCTCATTTAAATACAGAGTTAAAAAGATTACCAGCCTTTCCTTGACCCTATGATTAGTATCTCCTGTAGACGAGTTTGTTTTGCTGCCTTAACCTGTTGCTGTTTCCTGCTTAACCAGCTAGTAAGACTTGCATCATGAAAAGAGATAGAAGATAAACTCTAAAGTTAATTGAAGATAAAATATCTCATCTTCAAAAACTAATTTGGATAAATAGGTTTTATGTATCAGCGCACTTACCTTGAAACATTCACCTTAGTGTTAAATACATTTTGGCATTAGACAGGAGACTGTAGGTAAGAAAATAAATAATAAATTGTCTTGGCTCATGTTCAGTGTTTTTATATGGAAAAGCAGTGACTTAGTTATTTGATTTCTTTTAAGTGTATGAACCTTCTGTTCCAATCAAGATACTGATTTTTATAGTTTTAATGGCTAATAAATTATCTTACTAGTTGTTAGATTCTGTATAGTTAAGATATTGGATCAATAGAATGCTTATCAAAATGAGCCTCAGGTAATAATCCAAAGCCTTTAAAAAAATGAAATGGCTTGAATTGTTTTAAGAAATGTGTTTTAGGTGCCTAATGTGTTTTAGGCACCTCTGTTTTTAGGTTACTTTTCTGGTGCCTAAAAGATCTTTGAAAATCTATTCCCAAATTTTTTCATCCTTCCCAACTTGTTCATTGATTAGTCATTGTTTTCTTCCGTGTCTAAGACCGACAATATTGTTGCATTTGAATGAATGAACCTAATGAGAAGACTGTTTATAGTATTAGCTTTCAGAAAAAAAAATATGGAAAAAATTTTGAAGTAAAAATTTAAATTAGAATGACAATATGTATAGCATGGTTGCTACCTTAGCAGTTACAAGAAGCTCAGGCTGGTATATGTCTCTCCTAAAACCTGTTCAGGCTAATGCTTCAAAAGAAGACAATATGATACAGTTACTTTAAAGAAGCAAAAAGCTTTTCTCAAGCTTTACTCACGAAGAGAAAATAGAAGTTTAGTCTGAAAGTCTTGCTGCTTTGGCTGGGAGATGACTAAGGGAAAACAGGCTCCCAGCTCTACTCCCTAAACATAAGACTTGGTTTGAGGAAAGAAATAGATGCTTGCAGCTGTAGAAGAGGATGGTGCAGTCTAAATACAAAAGATGACCTCCTGCAATCAAGAGGGAACATATGGCAGCTGGAAGGCCCATCAAAAGAGAAGTTCTGTGTACACAGAATAGATATTGGCAGGAGCCAATTTAGTAGAAGTAATTATTTTTTTTTTGAGCAGTAGATCAGATAACATATGACTCTTGCATTCTCAAACTGTCCTCCTGCCGGAGTGCTGATATGAAATAATTTCATTCCTCCTTTTGAAAGCATACCAAGATTGCAATCTAATATAAACTATGTACTTGCCCCTCTTCTCTGCAATATGTTGAATACATGCATGGCTGAAGTGTAATCTCAGTAATCACTGAGAAGGAAACTAGAATATTCTGCCTGAGCTACTGGAAGTGGGACGATTGTTACAAGAACAGAGAGAGAGATTTTAAGCAATGGTGTGTATTGCTTCCCTTCCTAACTTGTCAGTTTTAGGCAATTGCTGAATTACTCATCTAGGGCACAGAAGGAATTTTAGGTTGTCTTTACTCCTGGTTGCTTTGTATTTTTCAGGAAAATATATCAGGGGTTTTGGCTCATTATCACATGTTACATTATCAGCAGTATATCAAGAGACAGTTGCTCACACAGTGTTTTGTAATTCTATGAAAATTTCTGAAGCTATTTCTACAAGGAAATATATAACAGTATATAAATTGGTCTTGTTTTACTTTGCTCAGAAAGACTATAGGACAAGCATGATCATATGTATATTTAAAAAAAAATCTGCAATAATTATGTTTTCCAAGCAGTGTGGGTTGTCTGGAGGGAAGTAGTACATGGGAATAGTAGAGGGATACTTTCTTAGCTCTATTAAATATTTTCTTCAGCAGAAACTGAATATCTAAAATCAGTACTACTTCCTTAATCCAGTATGTTGCCTGCGTTATATAAGAGCAAGTTAAAATGTGTCTTAAGACTGACAGATGGATGTAAATCATCTCTGCATATGGAAACTAACTATAGCCACCTCTTGGGAGGAAGCTATTTTGTTAAAGTCGAGATTCAAAGCATGTTTGCACAAGTAGGCATGTCATTCTTCTGGCTATGTGTTGTGATCGTAGATAACTGGAAAATCTGAATTACTGGGACATAAAACCTGACACCTTGCATATCACTTCGAGAAACAAGTGGAAATGTTGAAATCTGGGGAGCATTGTTGCTCAGTCTCGAGTCTGGGTTTTTTTCATGTCTCTAGATATGTGTAGAAATGTTGAACTGAGGTTTTGTGTGCTCGTCATAACAGAAACATGTATAAGGCAGAGAAATATATATGATGGAGAAAGTGTTTTGTGTTAATTGAAGATAGTAGTATGCAGGTATTCTGTTCCAGTAAAAACATATCCAATCTTTGCATTCTGCAGATGCAGTACCCCTCTTCTTGAGACTACTTCATTCACCACACCAGAATGTTTGTGAGCAAGCTGTCTGGGCGCTCGGAAATATTATAGGTAACTCTTATTGTTATAATGATTTGAATTCAGGGAGCGTTTCATTTTAGAATTTGACTTTTTGAACATTGGCATTGTCATTTGAGACTATGTTTCCTCTAAATTTGGTAGCTAAATATAATGTTTCATGTGGCCAGATTTACATACATACATCCTGTCTTTCTGAAGAATAGTATCACTTGCTACACAAAATATTAACAGGATAAATTTTGACTTGTGAAATATCCATACATGTCTGTACAGATGTGTATTTAATTGAACATCACCTTTTAGTAATAGACTATCGGTGAGGAAACATAGAATTTCGGTATCCCAACATGTCATTGCATACATTTCAAGATTTTCCATTTTTAATGTAATTTCTTTTACAACGATTTTCATTTCTGTAGGTGATGGTCCTCAGTGTAGAGATTATGTCATATCACTGGGAGTTGTCAAACCTCTTCTGTCCTTCATCAATCCCTCCATTCCCATCACCTTCCTTCGGAACGTCACATGGGTCATTGTAAATCTCTGCAGAAATAAGGATCCCCCACCGCCTATGGAGACAGTTCAGGAGGTAAATAAAGAATTATGAGACAGATAATGCTTTATACTCTGGGCTAGAGGCCAAATGTTTTACATTGTCATACTATGAATTTATGCCTGTTTTTTGCCACCGTCTTGTGCCACTTAGTAGTTGTTAAATGAAGTAAATTGATCAATTTGATGCCCTGTAATAAAGGTATTTGTAACATCTGAAAGCAAGACTAAAAACTGAGATACGTACTAAAATGGATGCAACAAAAAATTAAAACTGGAACAGGTTAACATGCTCAACATTTCATGTTTTTATTTTAAAAAGGACTACAAACTTGGTTCTGTATATAGAAGTGGTCAAATATAATTATTTTCAGTAAGAGGAACTAATTAAACTAGTGAACACGGTGTAGCTGTGAACACACAGTTAATGTCAAGTCGCCACTGGAGAAGAGAAGCATCTGAAAATCTTTTTAAACTGGTGAACAGAGCAAAGGCAGTGTTTATAGACTAGGAACAACTAGTGACATGAATCTATTTGCCTAGAACTATAGTTTTAATGTACATAAAGTTTTAAATCTTAGGGTAAATTCTAAAGTGTAGGTACAGTTTTTGAAGCCATGTAAAGTACAATATTATTAAAACTATAATGATATTTTAAAGAAATAAACAAAGTTTGGTTTTTTTTTTTGTTTAATGAAGTTAGAAAATGGGGAAACTTTTACTAGTAATGCTTTCCCACATAAAAAACCTCTGTTTTGAGCAGTCTTGTCATGGTTCAGTTTTGTATATACTCCATATATGAGTACAAAAAATAAAAATTCTCTGTGATCCATGAGCATATTTTATAGTATTAGGCTACTGATTTGTCTTCTCTCGTGTGGTAACAAAGCTTTCAAAATAGCAGGGGGCTGTCTTATCTCTGTTCTTTGCGGGTTTTCCCTCAAAATGTAGTCTGTTCTCTGTGTCTTTGAAATACAGTACTGCCTTGTATTTTTACAAATCTCAAATGTGACCTATAAATATTTTTATACATATTTTGAGGGAATGACCAGCTGCTGGGAAGTGTGTGAATGCAATATGCTAATGCAGTCTCAAGCTAAGCTTTGTGGTTCATGTTTGTACAACCAATTTTATTCTGCTGTAATGACCAATTAACTTCTTTTCAGATTTTGCCAGCATTGTGTGTTCTCATTTACCACACAGATATAAACGTAAGTAACTTCTAAAGTTTCAGATATTTGGGTTGTTTGTTGTCTCTAGAAAGAAAATGCTGCAGGACTGTGTTTAAGTGGCTAACTTGGTTTTGTGTGTTCATTTGTGTAATTAAGTAGTAAATGCCTTATTAAATGCACTATTAAATTTGAAGACTAATATAATTGTAATCATTCAGAGCATGAAAAAGAAAGTGTATATCAGTCCAATCAAATATTGTGATCATATGGGTAAACCTGCCTTTTGTAATCTGTTGAGTGCCTGAGTTTGCAACCCTTTGCAACAAAGGAAATCACATATGAAAATATACTTAGATAAACAGCAATGAACTATTGTTTTGTGGCACCTTTTGACAAATTTTCTTCAGGTTTTTGGTACTAGACCTTCAATACTTCTCACATTCTTGATCTACGGGTTTACATAAATTTTGCAAGTAAAGTCCTAGAGGTGTGGATTTACCTTCTGAAGTCTTACATAGGGACTTCAGGAACAAAGGTCTATGTACCTAAGGGATCCTGAGCTGCTGCCCTTCTCCTCCTGTCAGGACTTCATCTTTGACTCTTGCTCCTTGTTGTGATCCTTTTAATTTAGGGAAGCAGGAATTCAACTCTTGTGGTGGGTCGGGAGATAGAGTAATAAGATTGGTGGAACTGTCTTTCGTTACCTGCACGCTGCGGTAGTGGTGTTGCTGCTGTTTTTAAATGGTGAAGTGGGCTTGGCTCCACAAAATATTTGCAACAGTTTAATCTGATTTTGCCAGGGTTTTCTCAGTGTAATGTGAGTGGGAGACAGCACATGGTGACTTTCCAATTTGTGCTTTGGATAAACCTGAATGGAAATTCATAGTAAAACTGAACATACTTGTAACCTGTAGGCTTTTTTATCCTGCCAAATCCGAAAGCTTTTGCAAGCAATGATTATGTGAGAGCTTCTTGAAGTAGATATGAGACTATGTGATGCCAGGTTTTGATTGATCTCAATTAGGGTGCCCATCTTTTTGATCCCAAGAGTCAGGTGCTAGTTTGGAGGTACCAGTCTGGTCCCAGCCTCTCTGTACTGGAGCAGCAAACCTATCTTTGGAGATGAGTCAGTGAAGCAGGTAGGTCAGCCAGCAGTCCCGTGAGCGCTTCTGGCAGCTGCTGCTCTTGTCACCAACAGGGCTATGGGGCAGCAAACTGGTGAGGCACCATCTCTCACTGCTTCTGCTGCGATACTGGCTCCACTGCAGCACATTCCACTGTCCCTGTGGCATTAGCAGATGAGGGCAGCAGCAGGCTGTGTCATGAAAGAATTAGGTCTGTCTGGTCGCTGGAGCTGGGTGGAAACAGCCTGTGGGTCAGGACTTTAAAGTCCTTCCTATATTTCAGTCCAGTAGTGTTTAATCTGTCTTAACAGCTGTGAACTTTAAATGGGTATCTGCTTTAACAAATCAGGGTAGATCTAGGTACCTCAACAGGTGATGTCCACAGTGGGGTCCAGATTTCTCTTCCTGTAGTTCCTAATGTCATCACTGAGTGATGAGATACCCCTTTTCCTGCTGGCTTTGTTTCTGCTTCGGATGCTGCCTCTCAATGACTTTAAGTCTTGTGCCTTTCTTTTTTTGAGAGCTCTCAAATCTTCCCTAATAAATCACTTAATCTTTATTTTCTTTAAGGTACAAAGATTGCCTTGCATGTTGGTAATTTCTGTGGGTTTTTGCTTTGCTTGAACATTTGCCACTTTACAATAGTTGCTAGTCCTTTAGGTGTAAGAACTCCCGTCCTTTGCTGTGGATTTTAATCTTAATATGAAGGCAGAAAAAGGTACACATCCAGAATAGTTTGCAATTTCTCTTCAGAACTGTACTATGGATCAGAAATCCTAAGGTGTAGATAGGTGGATTAGAGATGAAAGGAACTTAAGTATTCTGTAATCAAAAGATAGCACAGCTAATGAATTAAAGCAGTGCTAGGAGACTGGGTTGGTATTTCCTCCAGAAAGGTAATAGCACAACTGCTTATCTGAGCTGGTTGTCTATCTTTGAAATGCAAAAGCTCAACAGTTTACCTTTGTGAGATGATGTATGCTGTCACTTTATGCACCAAAATATGGTATTTGATAAAAAAAGTTTTGAGAGAGGACATGGAGAAATTATTACTATGGAACAAATGTCCCAAGTTTTCATAGTTGTACATAATAATGTAACATTTTGCTGATTAAGTCTCATCATAATGTTTGAGGTTTTCCTATACCTAAATTGCATGCTCTTTCTTTTTCCCTCAGACACGTGGAATGTTGTTCACAAAATTAAGCCTCCATTGTATGGATTTTTCTGTTCAATATGTAAACCATGTTCTTTCCAATTTATAGATCCTTGTGGACACTGTTTGGGCTTTGTCCTACCTAACAGATGGTGGAAATGAACAGATACAAATGGTGATTGATTCAGGAGTTGTACCTTTTCTAGTTCCACTTCTGAGTCATCAGGAGGTTAAAGTTCAAGTAAGTCTGGTTCAAGTTGCTATTAAACTGTCCTTTTACTTTTGAGTGTTTATTAGTGAAGTACTGAGATGAACATTTGCAGCTGCTTTTGTTGCAGGTAAAACTGAATAAAATGTTACTTTTGCTGGGGAAAAAAGATTATAAAAATTAAAGACAACTCAAGCAAAACAGTTCTAATATAGTTTAAAGTGACAGATTAAACATTAACTTCCACTGTGTGATTACCTGGGGTGCCTTCTTTTTGTAGTCCTAAAATATTTAATGACCACCAATTTTGTGTTTTCCTGAGTTCAAGCTCTATGCACTCTTTTCTGTTGCTGCATACATGCTTGTGCATATTCTGTCTGAACAGCTCATGGAAATCAATTAATATTTTCAGACCTTTTCAGTGTTCAGGTATTTGCAGATGCTGAGTCCTTTTAGTAAAGTAAATTTCTGTTTAGCTATAAAAGGTAGGTTAACTGAACTTGTTTAATTAATTTCAAACAAAGGGAAACAAAAAGTTAGTTAATATGTACTTGCTTTTTATAAACCAACCATTTTAATTAGGAGCTTCTTTTATGTATCTGCATTTGTCATGTTTGCTTAGTTTGTACTTTGGAGGAGACTTGGATATTTTGAAATTTGTCACACCAGTTCACCTGATGAAAAGGAGAGTCTGTCTCTCCGGTATTCTGCCACTTGTAAAGCATGGACTAACCAATACACTGGGGCAAGTTAACCCTGGCAAAATGCCATGTGCCCACCAAAACTGCTCTCTCACTGTTCCCCCTCAGCTAGGCAGGAATACAACAAAATAAAACAAAAGGCTCATGAATTGAGATAAGGACAGGGAGATCACTCAGCAATTAGTATCACAGGCAAAGCAGACTTGTCTTGGGCAAATCAGTTTAATTTATTGCCAGTAAAATCGAAGTAAGATAATGAGAAATATAACCAAATCTTTGAAACATTTTCCCTGAATCCTTCTTCCTGGGCTCAGCTTTTCTCCCTGTTTCTCAACCTTCTCCCTTCTGAACAGCACAGGGGGATGGGGAATGAGAGCTGAGGCTGGTTCATCACATCTTGACTCTGCCTCCTCAGAGAGGCAGACTCCTCATGCTTCTCCTCCAGCTGGGGCTCCCTCCCACAGGCTGCAGTTCTGATGAACTGCTCCAGTGTGGGTCCCTCCCATAGGGTGCAGTCCTTCAGGAACAGACTGCTCCAACATGGGCTCCTCTGTCCATGAGTTCCCAGGTCCTACCAGGAGCCTGCTCCAGCACAGCCTCCTCAGGGCATCCACCCACTCCTGTGTGTGGATCTCTGCTCCCCCATGGCCTCCATGGCTGCAGGTGCAGGGCCCCACCATGCATGGGCTACGCCATGGGCTGCAGGGGAACCTCTGCTCTGGTACCTGGAGCACCTTCTCCCTCATTCATTGACCTTGGTGTCTGCAGAGCTGTTGCTCACACACATTCTCACTGTTCACTTCAGCTACAGTTGTGCAGGATTTTATTTTGCCTTCTTAAATATGTCAATCACAGAGGCGCAGCCAGTGTCGCCCATGGGCTCGGCCTTGTAGCCAGCTGATGTGGGCTCTGTTAGACATAAGGGAAAGCTTCTAGCAGCTTCTCACAAAAAGTCACCCATGGAGCGCCACCAATACCAAAATCTTGTCATGCAAATGCAATACATACATAAAAATATAAAGTCTGTTTCTGAAAGTCGATGGAGAGTCAATAAGAAAAAGAGTAGTCTTGGGGGTTTTAATTCTGTAGTAGAGAGCAGAATGGAGAAGTAAGCAACCTTGGCAGACATACTCAAAGCCTAGAAATAGTTCATTTAATTGGAACTCAGATCAGATATGTGATGAATTATTCTTCTGTTGGTTTAATTCTTTTTTTGTTGCTATCTTTACACTTTTTGAGTTGAGCTGCAGTGCGTCTGTTCAGTAAAATGCTGTACTGTGTGTTTCTGTTTTGATGAGACAGTGCCCATTTTTAGGATGTAGCTCAGAGGATAGTGCTAAATTCTGTTTTGCAAAGTGTTTCCGTAAAGAGACATCTTAAAATGATCTTTGTTTTAGCATAAGTAACAGCAATGTCTTTAACATGCAATTCTTTTTCTTCTCCTTCCTTCTTTGGATATTCAGACAGCAGCACTGAGAGCAGTAGGCAACATAGTAACTGGTACTGATGAACAGACACAAGTTGTTCTCAATTGTGATGTTTTGTCTTATTTCCCAAACCTCCTGACGCATCCAAAAGAGAAGATAAACAAGGTATGATTTGGTGCTTCATAACTTAATCTTATTTTTTTTTAGAAATAAAACAGTAGGCTGTAGAAAATCACAGAAGAATTTCGTGGGGATATTGTTTCAGGCACGTGAGCAATTTTGTGTGAGGACGTGGCCTTGGTGCCTGGTGCTTCATTAGGGCTAGAGCCAAACAGCCGTAGCGAAACCCCAGGGCTAGAGGCTGGAGGCAGAGTGGCTGGAAAGCTGCCCTGCAGAAAAGGACCTGGGAGTGTTAATTGACAGCTGTCTGAATGTGAACCAACAGTGTGCCCAGGTAGCAAAGAAGGCCAATGGCATCCTGGCCTGTATCAGAAACAGTGTGAGCAGCAGGGGCAAGGAGGTGATTGTCTCCCTTTACTGACACTGGTGAGGCTGCATCTCAACTACTGTGTCCAGTTCTGGGCCTCCGCTACAAGAAGGTCATGGAGGTGCTGAAGCGTGTCCAGAGACAGGCAGCAAAGCTGGTGAAGGGTCTGGAGAACAAGCCTAATGAGGAGAGGCTGAGGGAGCTGGGGATGTTTAGCCTGAAGAAGCGGAGCCTGAAGGGAAGACATGATCACTCTCTACATCTACTCTCCAGTAATGAATGACAGGACACAAAGAAATGGGTTCAAGTTACACCAGGGGAGATTTAGATTGGACATTGGGAAGAACTTTTTCACCAAGAAGGCTATTAAGCATTGGCACAGGCTGCCCAGGGAGGTGATGGAGTCAGCATCCCTAGAGATATTGAAAAGATGCATAGATGAGGTGCTGAGGGATATGGTTTAGTTTAGTGATGGGCCTAGCCATGCGAGGTTAGTGATTGGAGTTGATCTTAAAGATGTTTTCCAAGCAAAATGATTCTCTGAGGGTCCATGCATTGCTATGGATGCTGACTGATTTTTTTGGGAGTATTTAGAGTTTTTGCCTTGGAGTGTGATACTTTTTTTTTTTCCATTTACAAGGTAACTGTCTAACTTACGTTATAGTTTTTAAAATATATATAACTATATATAGTAATATATATGATATATAATTATATATGTATATATGTGTGTAACTACATAGTGTTACTTTTGATTGAGTCCAGTGAGTTGAGTGAGACTGATCCAGTTTTTCTACTCTACCATTTTATAGTGGAGTTTGTTCTTGTCCATCTTCACCTTCAAGGAAGTAGGGTGTACCACAGTCCCCCTCTAAAAACTACATTTCCTCTTGTTCCTTTTGGCAGAGGGATCTTTGCTGCTGCAAGGGCTGGATGGAATAGAGAGAGTTTGATGACAGCGATCAGTGTCCTCTTTTTCAGAACTGTATTTCGTGTTATTTGCATTTGTTTTTAAATCTTTGTGCCATCTGCCATTGCAAACATGGGGCTGTCTGAGGAGGCTTTTTGTTTAGCTTACGTGGTTCCCTGATGTAGTGTGCTATTGAGGGGAGAACTATTTCTGAGCAGTCTCTGTTTCTTCAGACCCTGTCAGCTGTCAAGAGCTCTGAAGAAGTTTGACAGTTCATACTGCTGTGATCTCTTTCTGCCTGCCCTTCTAGCTCTCTTAAAAGAATGATGAAGACCTCTTTTTGAATGCCAAATTTTTGTATAAGGGAAGTCTAGAAATGCTGTGAGTTTTGTTTTAAGTGGATGTTGTGAGGGGCAAATACAAATAAAAGAAAGTTTCACATCCCTCAAAAATAGGACCTGTTACATTTTTTTCCTGCAGCACTTCATCACTGGTTGCTTGCCACATCTGACTTTTACTTAAGATTGGAGCCTTGTCAAGATGTGCTGTATTGCCTTGACAAGTATCAGCCTTTAGGCCCAGGAGTTTGTAACTGCCATTAGATATATGTTAGCTATGTTGATGACCCACCTGAAGGAAATAACTGAGTAAAGTCTCAGGATTGAGTCCTGTCTGGCACCTGAATAAGCTTGGTGAGCTTTACTTCGTGTTACAGGAAGAAGATGGGAGCTGAAGTTGATCTTCCTTATATCAGCATAGAAAGCTACTACTGAGCTGTCAGTAGCTGGATTACATAATAAGTCTGGTTTTTTATTTTCTTTGCAAAACTGAAAGTTTAAAACAAAGTGGGTATGATTTTAAGTCAGTTTTGTCCCAATGGATGGAGACACTCTCTGTGTAGGTAATAATCTGTCCCAGTGAATCAATCATATCAATTTTACATTGATTCCCTGCATGTTTGGCTTTAGCAAGTGCAATAAGAGTTGGTGTACTAGAAGTGCTATGGGGGACAAAATGTCGAGGTTCCTTTTAGTGACTGGTTATGGTATGATTTTAGGTTTTGGGATTGTTTAGTCTTTAGTTTGATTGGTTTAAAATTTTCATCTTTAAACTAGTTTTTGAAAGTATTTTTCTTTTTTCTTTTGTGAAATTGTAGGAAGCAGTTTGGTTCCTTTCCAATATCACAGCAGGAAACCAGCAACAAGTTCAAGCTGTAATAGATGCTGGGCTAATCCCTATGATCATACACCAGCTGGCTAAGGTCAGTCAAACTATCAACTATGCAAGTTGTCATCCTCTTTTAATAAATCTGAAACGAGAAGTCTGTGATTTTTAATAATAAGCTTGACAGATGTTTCCATGCTGATTTTCATGAGCTATTAATTTTCTTTTTCAGGGGGACTTCGGAACACAAAAGGAAGCTGCTTGGGCAATTAGCAATTTGACAATAAGTGGGAGAAAAGATCAGGTAGGGTTAGTGGTGGGATTTCAGATTGCCACAAAAATGTTGCACACGCAGCCATTGGTAAGAAACACAATGTTGAATGCACATTGGTTTTTTTTTTTTCATTCTTTAGGTTGAATACCTTGTACAGCAAAATGTAATCCCACCGTTCTGCAATCTACTCTCAGTAAAGGATTCTCAAGTGGTACAGGTAGTGCTGGATGGTCTGAAAAACATCCTGATAATGGCTGGTGATGAGGCTAGCACAATAGCTGAAATTATAGAAGAGTGTGGAGGTAAGTGCTTATTAGGCTTTTAAAAAATTTCATTTGCTGAATAATATTCTGTCTTCCCCTTGATGTTTATTACAGCATTTTTGGGGTTTTTTTACCATGGGCTATTTGAATAAGCAAGTGAAACTGTTACAATGAGAGGAAATACTTTTTTGTTTGTTTGTTTAGTTTGGTTTAGAGATGGTCACGGTAGAGGCAATTGTTGAAGGAGCTTTATATAGCTTAGGTATTTTTTAGGTTTAAATGAGAATAGTACTTCTTTTCATTTGAATATTGGATATACTTTGTTCTGTAATAAAAGACCCAATTCTTCTTGTAGTTCATTGCCTTGGAAGCAGTTGTTAAGATTATAATGTCATTACAGAGCAAAGCAGAATGAGGAGTCTTTTTGATATTGCAATCAAGTTTTAACACATGCTAATTAATGTATGATAGTAAGATGGCAGCAAAGGGATGTTGACGAACATACTACGGTGGAAGTTTTACTCTTCAGTTATTCCATATCCAGTTTGAAAATGGGACTAGTGTGTTAAGCTACTCTTGTTTGTTGGCTTGTTTTAAAGTAATATGCAATATACAAATTTAGCCACTTCCTTTTGGTGCTATACAAAAACCACAATGACTGAAACAAAAGCTACGTTGTAGACAGAAGTCTTTAAAAAGTATTAAATACAAAGAGTTTTATCTAAAAAGAGAGAAGATCCCGTTATCCCTTGTTCATCAAATGGGATACTCTGTAGCATGCAAAGGTTCACAAACAACTCTCAAAGATAACTACCATGCAGGTAATTTTTACAAACTGAGCTACATCTTTTATAGTATGTTTCAGTGGTAACATTTCATCATTTTTCTTAGTTTTTTTCAAAGTAGTAACTCCAGTTTAAACTTATAACACTCTTTTCCATTTTTTTCATTCAGGATTAGAGAAAATAGAAGCCTTGCAACAGCATGAGAATGAAGACATTTATAAACTAGCGTTTGAAATCATAGATCAGTATTTCTCTGGTGATGATGTAAGTATGCTAAAGATTGGAGAGTGTATGTGCTGTGCCGTTAGCTTAGCGAGTGCACTGTCATTGTTCCTCAGTTCCAGTTGTCATGAACAAAGGTTATCTGGGAAGTCAGTTTTCCAGCTCCTTTTTCAGGTACAGCTTCCTTTAATTGTAAGTTTTTGAAGAGTTTCTAATACCAAGAAATTTTCTTGAGCAACATCAAGATGACTGCTCTGGTTTTGCCGAATAAATTGATTGACGCTGACCTAATTTTGTCACACTCAAGTGTAAATTAACATGTAATTACTTATGATTAGACTCTAAACAGTTTTTTGGCTCTTTGTTTTTCTTTCTTGTACAACAGTCTTCAGAGAGGACAGTGGATCCTTACTTTCAGATAGATTACTGTATTTCATCTCTGTAATTGCTTGGTCTGGATTCTGCATTTAAAAGAGTCACCAAAGACATTAACACTTTCTGCTACTGATTGGTCTAGACCATCTGATATTTTCTTGTGCCCTGATAAGGTTTTTTAACCCTTTGGGTTCTAGCTCTTTATCCTACTTGTTGCTTGTGAGTGTCTCAGAAGCACTTCAGCAAGCAAGAAAAATTTTCAAAGCTGTCCAGGGCGCCTGTAGATCTACGGCTAAGCAGAACTATGTCTTCAGTTCTTCTCCTACATTGAACTCTCCAGATAACCAGCTCTAATTTTAGGAATCATTACTTTTCAATTCATGGGCTCATCGTTTGATTACAAAGTTAGTCATCAGCAGTTAAGACGTCGAAATTCCCCATGCTTGTAATGGTTCCTTGAGTAGAGTCTAATAGTCCCCATAATGGCTCTGAGACTTCTGTAGCTAAATGAAAAGCACAGTCTACTTTGTGGGGATGGAAAAACATTTTGAGGTTGATACTCTCTTTTGTGTATTTGCTTTTATACATGAACTAGCACAATTTAGTCTATACCTGAATTGCTGAATTTACCTCTTTCTGAGAAACAAGGCTTTTTTCAGGTTATGAAAACCAGACAAATTTTGAGATGGTAACTAAAAGTAGGAAAATAACCCTTGTTGTTTGAGGACTGGTGGAAAACAAACAAACAAACAAAACCCTCCAAAGTCAAAACCAAACCATCTACAACAAACAAACAAAAAGCCAGGAAAAAGAGTCCAAATTACCCCAAGGGGCATGAGAGACTGGTTATGTTAGCCTGCTTGACAGTGTTAAAATTGACTGCGCAAGGGCATTCCCACCTTCTGTCACTTCAGCATCTTCTATATTCTTATGAGATGATTCTGGCTACTAGATATCCCTTCATCATTAATCCCATCTGCTTGCTGAGCCCTATGAAGTGCACAAGCTCAGCTTTCCTAAATAGCACATAGCCATTCATGGCTGTGCTTCAGTCATGGGAGCTGTCCTACCGTGTCTCTGTGACTGCAGTGAGGTTGTAGCCCCCCATCTGCACCCACAGCTCCATTTCCTCCTGCTTATTCCCCAGGCTGTGTGCATTGGTGTAGAGGCAGCGCAGGGGCTTACTGGTCTACCTGGATGGGTATAAGAGGATTCTCCCTCATTTGACACTCCCTCATTTAACACTCTCGGGGTGCTCAGCCTTCTGCTTCTCATCTTGATGCGGGGTTGAGGAATATTCAATTGCAGTTCCTGCTCTGACCTGTTTCCCTGTTGGATGGGACGGCACATAGTTTGCCATTTCAACTTCAAGTCCTTCAGTTTAAAGTTCTCTTAATCAAGTTGACGGGCCTATTCCCAAAGATTCCAGTGTCCTTGTGAGACAGAGGTGTTCCATCCTGCCCTATCAGATTGCAGTCATTGAAGATGTACTTTAGGACTACTAGTAATGGCTTCCTGACTTTAGTTTGTTGTGTTAAAGGCACATGAGCTTGGGTAACATTACTTTGTAGTACCCTTGCAGAAGGTGGAAGTGCTAATTGATCAACTCACAAACATTTTGCAAAGTGTTCTGCAACTGGATTTGATCTTTATTTGGGAGTGACATGCCCCGCTCTTCCTACTGAGGACTCTTGCTTCACCAAAGGCCTTAATCTGCCCTACCAATTTAGGTATTGTCACCCAAAGTAGAGAGAAACATTCTGACATCTGCACTATTCCAAGGCCAGATCTCAGAAAGCTATTTAGACTCCCCACAGAAAGGCTCTTACCTGCCTCAGAAGGACACATGGTTTGAAATGAGGCATGTGATCCCTGCAGCTTGGTTGATGCAAGTGGCATGTTCAGGGTTGGAAGTTGTGCATATTGATGCTACTGACCATATTATTTGCTGTTCCTAGAGACAGTAAATACCTAAATCGTAACAGCTCAGAGGAAGCTGGGTGAAGCTGGGTACTGTTGCCTTTCATTCTATATCTGTAAGGTAATGAAGTAGAATCATCGAACAGTTTGGGTTGGAAGAGACCTTAATGATCATCTAGTTCCAGCTCTCTGCCATGGACAGGGACACTAGGTTGCTAAACCCAAAGTACTTCAGAAAAAATTCAGCATATGCCAATGAGAACTGTATAAAACTGCTCTGAAAGTAGTAGTTCTAAATGCTTCAGATAGTGGTAGGAGATACTGAGTACTCTTTTTGAGCTTTATATAAATATTTATATCGACTGCCGATAACAATTATTTTAATGTTGCAAGAAAATGGGAGAAAGTACAAAACTAATTTTGGAATTCACAACTAGTGATTAGCCAGCTCCAGCAGTACTCAAAATTGGCATTGAAAATTAAACTGCATGGCTAAAATAGCAACTGCTTTGACCAAGCAGCAACCCAGTCCATAACAGTTGCAATTTTGCGTTTCCCTGATGGTACTGGATGTGGTGTTCTTTCTAAACGTGTTTGAAGAATTGAGTTGGAAAAAATGATCTAGTTTATTGCAGTAATATTTTGTTAAAAAAACTATCACATCAACATTTGTGAATCTCTTCTACATGTACTGAATCGTAGAGGGAATTGGCCTCTCATGCATTGCTGTTGTATTTTATAGATCGATGAAGATCCCAATCTCATTCCGGAAGCCACTCAAGGAGGTACTTACAACTTCGACCCAACGGCCAACCTTCAAACAAAAGAATTTAATTTTTAAGTTCAAAAAAGTGCAGCTTCTCTGTCCCTCACCAGTATGAAGCACCACCAGATGGCTACCAAGTGAAGAAACAAAAGGCTCCAAGACACACATGCCTCTTCGTTTTGATGCTTCTAAAGCAAGCCATGTATCGGTCACTTTGCAGTTGCCAAACGTCACTATCACATGGACTGTAAATGCATATGCATGATCTCTTAAACTGTTTCAGAATTCTTTTTAACAGTCCCGACTACCTTTTTTTGCCTTTTTCCTGGTGCCACATGCTGACAACCGCAACCTGCAGTTTTGTTAAGAATATTCCATAGTGGTGGCACATCGGCTTTCCACGGAAAAGTAGCTTCTTTGGAAAATGGTGCGCTGTGGATCAAGACACTTTGGTATGATGCGTACATTTTGGAAGACTTTACAGGGGCCCAGTTTGCTCTGAGCCTCCGTCATCATCCTCCACAAACATATTTTCGTATACTTTATGTGGAAGAATAGATTCAAAAACGCAAGCCAAATGAATTTCATTGGTGAAACTGAAATAAAAGTAACTTAAAAAAAACAAAACACACAAACACTTGGCAATTGATTAAACACTTAAGTTTAAAACAAACAAAAAAAAAAACTACTTCAGCTATCAGTAATTGATTGTGTGTTCATTAACTGCCTCAGACACCAGGGTTGGAGAATGAACTGTAGATTTGGACTGGTAAAGCTTTTGCCATTATACCTAATTTTTGAGAACAGCGAGCCCTATTTGACCACTCACTTCAGCCTGTGTGTTCCTGCTGTTTTGAAGTAATCAAATGCTGTGCATGGTATTTTACCTGAGCTACAACCTGTTATGGACTTGAACTTCTGTTTAAGCTGAAAGCAAGAGTCCCAGACTGTAGGAAAAAAAAACCCACCACAATTCTGTCCAAAAATGTATTAGTTTAAAAAAAAACAAACAAAAAAGAATCTTGCTTTCAACTTTCAGTAGTCGATATATTTTGTTTTAAATTGATAATTCAATATGGTTGATTTATATTGGGTTTAAACTGTGGAGCTTTCATGTTTACTGTAATTTAGTCTTAAACTATTTTTTACTTAGTAACCAGTGCTTATGATGATGTGGTTGGCAACAAACCAGCAACTACTTAGAAGCGTCATAAAAGCTTCATTCTTGGAGTTTTGGAAGAGCAGTTCAGCAACTAGTCTCAAATCTTATTCACACGATTAAAAAAAAAATACAGATGCAAACTGGCTGATATCAGTGTGAGGCTGTTCGGAAGCTGCCGCTACTCAGCGTAAACCCGATGTGCAGCGCACATTAAATAACTTTAAGGTATGGGAGGTCGTTGCTTCTGGAAAATCCTCCGACCCAGTCATTTCCAAAGGGATCTTGGTGTTGCTGGGGTGAAGATCGATGACTTTTGAAATTCTGTAAGCTGTCACACAAACTGGTTTTGTTGCTGTCGTTTACTGGGTGTAATTTCCCAATGCATTGATGTGAAGGGATAGAAAAATCTAAACTAATTTAGTTATTGGATGTGGGTTGTATTTACTGTGATGAAGATAAGGACAGATGCCATCAGAGCTTTGTGGATCAGCTGTTTTTTCCACTGATGAACAACGCATAGCAGGTGTGCATTCATTAAATATATATCTGCCAAGGTGGAGCCACTTTAAAGAGTGAGTTGTCTTGTATCTCATCCGGATACAAGCGTATGTTTAAACTGCAAGATTTTTACTTGCTAGATAATCTGTTTTAATATAGTGGTTTGGCCTCTGATTATTTATAGGTTTTATAAATTTTAGAATCAATTTCTCTTTAAGGTGGCTCAGATTTTTTCAACTCTCGTGCACATAAAATTGAGTTGAAGTTCATTGTGCCTTTTTTCTTTTCCCAAAAGTTGAGTTGAAGCTTCATATGGTAACTGCATCCTATTCATACACTATAGTCTAAAAATCTTGAAACTGTGTGGTGTTCGCTAAAAAGAAGAAGAAAAAAAAAACCTAAACAATAAAAAGTCAAAGTTAGGTAAGGTCACAAGGTTTTTGTGGAATTAAAGAGTTCCAGCAGATGTCATTTGTGAACAAATATTTCCCCTCTTCTAATTCTGTTTAGTCTCCCTCTGTGCCGTATAGACTGACGGATACCCTGTTCAGCCTGCACTCGCTCCTATCCTAGAGATTTCCTACAAATTGATACTGAAACAACAGTTTTCCACTACTGTGAAGATTTGATCCTTTTCTTGCACTCAATGCATTATCCATTGAAAGTGAACATCGGAGAACTGGGTAAGGCTGGACAAAACGTTTGCTCAGTTCTTTCTGTTGTGACCTTATCAGCTTTTGATTGGGATTGCACCATTTCATAGTTAATAAAGGAAACAAAGTATATTGCTGCACTTTTACGTTTTCAGAACAGTGTTTAAAATTGCATTGTTTTTATTATTTTTTTAAACTATCAGTTAAAATAGACTAAAACGTTCTTTCAAAGAGGCATCTAAATGTGTTCCTAATTTTGTATATGGGCTTAGGTTTTGTAACCAATAAAAAGCTGCTATCAAATACTATAAAAAAAATTCAAGAACTTATTTTGAAGGTGATGGAACTGCTTAGTCTTCATGGATTGACTTAGGGGTTTTTGTCTTTGACTAGATATTAGTTAGCAGAACTCCACATCGACTCTGAAGTATGTTACAAGAATGAATAAAATAAGCTAATGCAGTCGTCTCTGAAACTTTGGATGCTCTTCCAGTATGGAGTTTTGTGCTTTTTAAGGAGATGCTTCCCAAATGGGTGGAGGAGGCTGTGGTAAGTGGGCTGCAGCTGATCCACATAACTATCCAATACTGGCTTCAGTTTAAAGGAGGAGTTGGTGCACCATAGTGCCAGGAAACTTTCACAGTCTTTTTTTCTACCTGCAGAAATGTCCTTTCCAGGCTCCCAGAAGCCAGGGTGGTGGCTCATTCAGCACTGACTTTAAGCTTGGAGTGCTATATGAGCAGCCTAAGTACCTCCTGCCCAGTGTGTGTTGGGAGGGGGTGGGCACCAAGGCCAGCTTTGGGCAAGAGGCTGCCCTTCCCCAGACGGATGGTAGCATCTCTCGTCTTGGGATCAAGTGACCTTGTTGGGGTGCAGCTCAGGGATGGATTTGACACAGCAGAGACTTGTGTTGTCCGCCAGCCTTCTAATTATTACAGTCCTGCTTTAATTACCTGACAGCAGCAGTGGACAAGCACCTCTTGAACTGCTTCCAGGGTGCCTGCAATGCAGCCATGGCTTTGCCATCCTTGCTCCATGTCAGTTGTGTGAGTCAGCTGGAGAGACCTGTCCCTCTGTCTCCGTGGGTAGATTGATAATGGAGATGAGCTTCCAGTGCTGTATTTAAACCTTTGCAAATGCTCTTCCACGGCGATATAACGATTAAAGATTTCAAAAGAACCCAACTCCCATTTCCAAAGGCAGTTTAATCTCTTCAGTCTTGTGATAACACAAGGTGTAATGGCTTCAAACTGAAAGAGAGGAGATTGAAATTGGATATTAGGAAGAAGCTCTTCCCTGTAAGGGTGGGGAGGCAGTGGCACAGGTTGCCCATCCCTGGCAGTGTTCAAGGCCAGATTGGATGGGGCTTTGACCACCCTGCTGTAGTGGAAGGTGTCCCTGCCTACTACAGGTGGCTTGGAGCTTAATTATCTTTAAGGTCCTTCCAACGCAAACCTTATACTTGGCTTTAGTGAGACTGCAACTCAAATACTATGTCCAGTTTTGGACTCCTCTACAAGAAGGACATTGAGATGCTGGAGAGGACCTAGAGACAGGCTACTAAGCTATTAAGGGATTTGGAGCACGTCCCATTTGAGGAACAGTTGAGGGATCTAGGACTGTTCTGCTTAGAGAAAAGAAGGCTCAAGAGAGACCATATTGCTGTCTACAACTACCTGAAGATACTGTAGCAAGGCAGAGGTCAGTCTGTTCACCTTAGTAACAAGCAATAGAACAAGAGGAAATGGCCTGGAGTTGTGCCAGGGGAGGTTCAGGCTGGATATGAGGAGGAATTTCCTTACTGAAAGGGTTTTCAGGCGTTGGAATGGGCTGCCTAGGGAGGTGCTGGAGTCACGAGCCCTGGAGGTGTGTAAGACAAGGTTGGATGTTGCATTTAGGGAAATGGTCTAGTGGTTGATAGGGCTGGGACGAAGGCTGGACTTGATGATCTTCCAGGTCTCTTCCAGCCAAAACTATTCTATGATTCTTTGGTTCCTTCAGCTTTCAGTTGATAAAATGAAAGTCTTCAATTATGTTAGTTTTTTGCAAACTGTTAATCATCCAATAGGTTATACCTAGAGGACTTTAAAGACACTACATTGGAATAAAGAATGCATCCTTTTGGGACGTCTTAAGTAAAAAGAGTAAAACCTAGAGGGTAGATACCTTAATGTTCCCTGAACTTGTAAAAAATATAGACACTTGCATTTAGTTTACTTCGTCTGTTAGAATTGAGTAAGAAGATCTCCTGACAGGTGTGTTTTAAAAAAAAACATTGTAAAGTCTCAAGAGAACTGAATGATAGTTCAGGGCCATTTTGTTATTCTAATCTAATCTATAATGCTATCTAGATTCTGAATGTGTTTCTAACTAGTTGTTTCTACCAGAGCAGCCTAGTTCCCTCGTGTTATTTCTGTTTTGTTGCATTACTCCCTTTGGTGGCATAAATTATGCTCTTCAAACATATGTAGGACAACAAAGTTTCCCAAGCCGTTGGAAAGCACTTTTCAGAAGGAACTGAAAAAAAAAAAATAATACAGTAGAAAACTGGGCTTCAGCAGGCCGAGGCTTGGGAGATTTTGCCAAAAGAATTGCTCATGATTGCCACCATCAACTCCAGGGCAGCTGTGGGCTGGTGGAGCTGGAGCTGCCTGAACTGCTGAGGTCTGCTTCAGGCCGGTAGGTTACTTCAGACTGCTCAGGGACGTTGTGTCATGTCAAGAGGCAGAGTTCATGAACTCGAGGAGCTTTGCGCTCCTGCTGATCCTGCCTTGTGCCTACATCACCCTGCTGCAGGACTGGTAGCGGGCAAACCAAGTCTGTGCTGCTGTGACCACCTAGAGACCTCCAGCTGCCCCTGCAGCAGCGCCAGCAGCTTCTTTTTCACATGCATTCATGATACAGCCTCCTTGAACACAAGCTGATCTTGGAACGTAGGAGCTATTTTTTCCAACCTTAGTTTTTAAAAAAGCACGTTTGGAACATTACAGCCTCGAGTATCACACATAAGGATATTAACACCATGATCCCAGTGTTTTAAAAGGAAGATTAAATTCTTCATTGCTTTCTGCCTTCGTCTGCAGCAGCAGCATAGGGAGAATGTCACCATGCAACTGCAGAGGAAAACTGGCATGTTTGGTGAAGGATTTAGAGACCCAGTCTCTTCCCTGGACACAGTGAAGGAACTGCTGGAGGAGGTTAGTTCTCAGTTTGCCCAATGTACATTAAGTAAGGGCCAGGGACGTACAAGGGTATGGAAAGTGGATCAGCCATCCTTCTAATTAAATGGGATCCTGTGGAAAACTCCGGTGGGTAGATTTTTCTAATGTGCTGACATGAAGCATAGAGAAGCCTGTGTCTGTATCCTAATTATTTGCAAGCTGATCATCTCTAGTTTTTTTTTTTTTATATTTTGGTTTTTAACTCCAACTCGTGAAGTCAGATGACCCCTCTTACAAGTTCTTTGTACATGAAAAAGGAGAATGAAATATTTTGCCAGTGGCTTCGACAAGTTCCATTTAGGCTTGAGTTGGGAGATGCTTAGCCTGGGGTTAGACCAATCACTGTTCCTTTCTGATTAATGCAGTTTACAACTGGTTTCCCCTGCATTTCATGAATCTACATCCTTGAAGAGCTCCCTGAAATCTAGATACTGCCTGCATTTTATAATATGGAAGATAAGAGATAAAGTCCTTCTATTCCTCTTGGCGTGGTGACCTTAGCTTAAGGGAGAAATGACTGCGGTGAGATCTGTCCCTGTCATTGGGAGAGTATTTGACATTAGTTTTCTGGGAATAGTTTGTGTGGTATTGGGTTTTGTTGTTATAAGCACAGCAGCCCATCGGAAATCTCAGAGGATAAAACGTGCATAGAGGAAACCTTTGAACTTGCCAAATTCTTATGTTTAAATCAGATACGTACGAAATTTCTAAAAATGTGTAGCTTTGTCAAACCAGGTCTTACAGTTTTTTAATCCCTCCACCTCTGTCCTGTTTCACTTCTCTGAGCCGTTGCCTTTACTAGTTTAGAACAAATACTAAAACTAAGAATTAAAAAAAATAAAAGCTTAGAATTCCACCATTTTTTCTGCATGTTTGGAGGCAAACAAAAATAGTTTAATTGATGCAAAAACATGCTGAGGCCTGTGTCTCGTGGAAAAATTTCCATCCAAAGGGCTCATGTGTGAGCACTTATAAGAAAACAGATAACAACAGATACTGTTGGACATGCAATGATGATGCTTCCATCTCTATTACCTCAGTGTTTCAGGACTTGATGCAGAAATGTTTACCTCTTTGCAAAGCAAAAAGCCCAGTCCAAAGGGTGCATTTAACAAGGTGACATCTTGCTTCTGTAGCAGGAGCATGTTCGCACGCTTCCTGCTACCAAGCTGCTGGGGTTTTAAACTTGACCTCATTTTGCCTTTGTATTGACCTTCCCCCAGGAGTAAGAGAAATCTATTTCTCCATCCTTGTTAAAGCTCAATTCTGAAGCATTGCTGCAGTGCTGGACTTCTGCTCCAGCACTGTACTGACCCAGTCCTCATGTCTCTGGGAATACCACCTGTGTTGGTTTTACCATTGGCCTTCATTCACACTATTAACAAAGAAGAAGACTGCTGCTAAGTGCTGCCAAAACCCAGAAAATGATGAAATATAAAGTGCTTGCCTTTATGAGCAGGACAGACCCTTGGCTGATCATACACCCCTGGGAAATCAGGGCCCTAGCTCTGCTCTCAGTTGGTATTTTTCTTACTGAGGACCCCCCCCCCCCCAGTTTGGTCTTTCCAAACTTCTTTCCTTTCCATTCTCAAACCTCACACAGGCTTGTCGCAGTTTGTCCTCTCACTACAGAAACCAGTGACTTTGTAACCCTGCCATGAGTTGGCTACAGAGTGAATACTGCTCCTGCATCTAGGGCAGAGTGTTGCTGCACAGCCACCAATTGCTGAGTGGCTTTTGATTCTGCCGGTGGTTGTGATTAAAAAAAAAAACAACAAAAACCTTCATTGCCACATCCAAATGTGGTTAGCCAGTGTGGGCTAAAAAAGGTTAGTAAAAATCTGAGGTCTAAGGGGGAATTCAAGAACAGCTCATGAGTTCTGGGAACTCCAGGGAGATTGTTTCTCACAGCAGTTAGCAGACAAGGTGTGGATGGTGCCAGGCTGATTCAGGTGATAGTTATGGGGTTGGCGTTGCCTTTCATAGGCACACAAATCACCTTGTGTGAAGTATGAGGAGAGGACATGATGCGCTCCCAGCCGTGCACAAATCACTGAGGTCCTAAGCGGTTGAACTTTTCCAACCGAAACAATTCTATGACTCTAACCCAGCCATCAGCCCTCACCTGGTGTTTTTAACAATATCTGGACAGCAAGCTCAGGGCTATGACCCAAGCAAACACATCACCAAAAAAACCCAAATATTGGAAAGTTTCGATGAAAGCCAGCTAATTGACCCATTGAAGCCTGTAATGTCTTGAGCTGTAGTTTGCCATTTTCATAGAATCATAGAAAAGGGACCTTTGGAGATCATCCAGTCCAACCCCCCTTTGTCTTAGTTGTAACTTAGTTGCATGACTGGTTTTTAAATACCACTTGGCAAAGGTATTATTATTTTTTTAAAGAGGTAACATCACACCTGGTTTTATTCCTTATGTTTCCTGTTGAGCTACATGTGGTGAATCTTTACAGGTGTTATTTCAGGGCTTCTTTAAGAGGAGGAAACTTGTTCACAGACATCAGGTATGTTAAAGCGATCATCAAGATATTTCACTGCATTATTTATACAGCTCGTCTTCTAATAAAAGGGATTTTTTTTTTTCTGGCAATCTTCTTTTTCATGCTTTATTCAAAAAGAAAGCTCTTCTTAGATTTTAAAAGAATTCTTATTGACCCCCTTTTGCCCCAGGTCTTTCCCAGGTCTGCGGCTGCTGCTTCTCTAACACGCTTTTCCCAGCATTACAGCTGATCGCAGCTCAAGAGGGAGCTGTGCCCTGTAGCTGCCTGTTTGTCTTTAAATAGTTTGCTGGCAACTGTTCGTACCCTCAAACACAGTGGCCCTGGGACCACTTGCTTCCCCTTCTGATCTCAGGCCCTTCAGCAACACCATGGTGAAACCCATCAGAGAAACCCCATCAGTAACTGCAGCGCAAATGCCATGTAATTTCATCCGACAGCAAAGACACGGTGCCAAGAGCAGAAACCAGCTACAGGGCAAGCAGAAAACATTTTGTTTCATGAAATATGGAAGTTGTAAAAGTAAAGGGGAAAGTGTAAATCATCCTTCCTGTACTGGTGAAGAGAAGAGGAAAAGGTGAGTTGTTTTTCCTACACTGGCTGTTAATGCTGGTTATTCTTTTTCCAGCTTGACACTTTACTTCTTTTGGAGACAGATGAGGATCTCCTTGTAAGAAATGAAAACATAAATCTGCACTCGGTTCATAGTCATGAAAAGGGTTTGTTGAAGCTGCTTTAAAAACCAGTCCCACAGAGAAAGGTTAGTAAATCAGTGAATAATCAGCTATGTCCTTTCATAAATGTATGAAAGGTGACTGAAGTATCTCAGTGTCCTCAAAAGAGGCAGCAGGACCCAGAGGCGGCTCCCACTGCAGTGGTCCCTGCAAAGCAGTGAAGGGATGGGAGGTCCCAGGGCTGGAGGAGCTGAAGGCTCTAGGCAAGGAGGCTGCTCTGACAGCTCCAAGCAAGGGCAGGTACTTACCAGTATGGCTCTTCTCAGTGGAGTGGTGACTGGGAAGCTTAATGCGCAATTATAGATTCTGTTTATGTTACCGTAAAGGTAAATAAGTACCAGCGTGCC
The DNA here is from genome assembly GCA_013401255.1 of Urocolius indicus. Taxonomy (NCBI): domain Eukaryota; kingdom Metazoa; phylum Chordata; class Aves; order Coliiformes; family Coliidae; genus Urocolius; species Urocolius indicus. Next base: position 166,469 of record WBNH01004409.1, read on the forward strand.
TCTAAAGGTGTTGGATTGTTGAACTACCATCCTTGGAGATGTCAAAAACTGCTGCGCCAGGCCTCAAATATCCTGATTTAAGCAGGGTGTTGGAGCAAACCAACCAAACCTTTCCAAACCTCACTATCCTATGAGTTGGCCACTTTTGCAAATACATTTAGGTCACAGGCACAAGATTCAAGATGTTGGGAATTCAAATAACTTGATTTTTAAATATTAGAATTAATTGTGCAAAACCAGGATGAATAGAGGTTTGCTGAAGCTGGACAACTCTTGAGTGCTGAGGCCTGAGACCACAAACTTAATGATGACAAAGCCCTAGGAGTCGTCTGGTGCTAAACAACATAAACTAGAAGGGAGAGGAAATTATCCTGCCTGAAGTTAACAAAAGCCTGGTGATACTGATGACACCTAATTGCAGATAAGCTGACTTTTTGGAGGTGGATAAAGGAACAAGAAGACACCAGACTCAAATATTAATACTGGACCAAGCCATTAAAGGAGGAAAGGGGAACTTAGTAACCCAAGGATTTCTTGGTTTGAGACTGCTCTTGTGAGTTGTAATAAACTGGCTCTGTGCCAGAATCCAGAGTCCAAGCTCTTCATTACAATCAGGGGCTAAGATTGGATCCAGCTGAACCTAGATGCCCCTCAGAAGGAGTTCAGAAAGCAAGGGAGTCCAGTCCAAACCTCACGACTTGGTGGGAGAAGCCTTATTGGATGCTTCTACAACAAAGATCATGGAAAAGCAGACCATGTTAATGTCCAAATACTCACCAGGTCAGTTAAAGTGAGCTGATGAAGCTGCAGGAAGCTACTAGCAGAGTCTGGAGGTGGAATGCAAGTTATAGCAAGTGTAGTGGTGGGGGGAAACCAGCAGTGAACTATTCCCAGGCAATACTATTCCTTTGTAAGAGAGACAAATAAATACGTGTTGCTGAAAAATATCAAAAAGGAAATAAGAGAAATAGCCAGCTGTTCCAATTGTCTTCCTACAGCCAACGTCAGGGGTGGCGAGTGGATGGACTTAATACCCAGAAAAGCTGAAAAAAAGGTATCTTGAGCAACCAGAGTGGGCTTTGGGGCCAGTAACCCAAAGGATACTTCAAATTTGTGAGGAACCTGAAACAAGGAAGTGTCCTGAAGATTTTTCTTTTGCCTGCTACTAAAAGAGAAGCTGTGTTGTTTTAGAAATTAGCACAGAGGCTGTGACACCGATCACACACTCAGGAAGATGTTGAAGGTGCCCTCCTGGCTAGAGTCAGTAAGCACAGATATTTAAGGGGTTAATATTGCTTTATCTTTCCTACAGATTTACCAAGAAAAAGAGGCTATAAACTTCCCTCCCTAGAGCTGGCTTTTTCTTTCACAATGCTCCCTTCAAACCGGGCAGGAGTTTTGACACTGAAGCATTTAAGTGCTGTTGGGTGAGCGTCCTGCAAGCATTTTAATAGAGCATTGCAGGGACTTGTTTTAACATGCTTTCCAACACAGGCGAAAAGAGAAAAGAAGTAATGTCCACGTTGCTGTTGCAAATATTGTGACCCATCATTGTTTTGACAGACTAACAATGGCATAAATTAGATGAATAACGTGACTGAGCATCTAGAAAAGCCTTATTCCTGAAAGCAAGGGTGGTAAATCACATGATGCCCCACGAGATGGGGTATTTTGCCAAATTACTGTTTCGGGGGAAGTGAGAACACTTGCAGTAACTGGGACGTTGCTTCATCGGTTTCCAGCATTCAAGGTTCCCATTGCCAAGAACAACCTTTTCTTCCTCTCCTCTTACCTCACTCTTTTAATTTTTAATTGGTACCTACTAAGGGCTGGTGTTTACTCCCATTTTCTGCAAAAGGAGACTATTTTTTTCTCTTTAAAGGCCTTAAAAAACACTCACAGGGGAATGGGAAGGCTTCGGTGCCTTTTTTTTAAGCACTGGCAGACAGTCCTGTGTAGTCAAATGAACACATCAAGAACCAATTAAGAGTAAAACATCATCACGACAACCCTTAAATCTGTGCTGAGTTTAAACTATTGCTGATCTTCCTCCCTAATGTACAATACTCTGCACTGTACGATACGAGACACAAGAGTGAAACACCAATGAGAAATCTTTTGGCATGGCAATCAATGCAGAGCCTTCAGCGTTGTGCCTCTAGGAACCACGTTCAAAATGGCCAGATGGGCCACTGAGATGTGGCTTTTTTATGTCCTGGCCATCAGGTTGCATGGATGACCTGAGTTTGTTCATCTCTGTCTAGATACAAGCACGTGTGCTGTCTCACAAACACTGCTTGGCCCACCACTGACAGTCAAATACCCAACATGTGCATTGGAGGCTTGTGTGTTGGAAGCAAACAACGACCGCTTACAACAAGGCAAAGGCAGGTCAACCCGCTTATTTTAACCACAAAGATTTAAAGCCCCCTCCTTACCATGCACACAGCTTGGTAACTGTATAACGCTTTGTTATACTCATAACCACAATCACTTAGGCCAGATCAACGCTGGAGCACTATTTTATGGCCTGCAATAGTTCTTCTGCATTAACACAGCTAACAAAAAATGTGACTTTTCCCATTGGGAAGGATTTATTTTATTGCAACCTTCCTATAAATGTCAGATTCTGTTTCTTCATGACCACTTAAGCTCTCTATTCCAGCTGCTGCCTTCTATGAAATGAGGCCAATAACAGCACCAGTAACAGCTGTATGATTAATTCTTTAACAACTGTAAAATGCTCTGGTATGAACAGAGAGGATTTCACTGTGTATTTCTCCTTGGGTCTAGGTCGAGTAAGTTCTTCCTTGAAGGCAGCTGACTTCTGCTGCCTGAAAATTTTGTGTCTTTCTATCCCCTTCCCCCACTACTTTAATTCATTTCATAATAAAGTAGATACTACTGTGAAATTTCTCAGTTTTCACTCTGGATAACAGGATTTTGGGTACAGGGAGCCCTCAGGCACACGTTTTATAAATCTTTCCAATGGTAGGCTCAGCAGAATTGGACAAAGACCATTACTGCAACAAGGGACCCAGCCCCATCATCAGCTGCCCCAGATGCAGTTGGTTACCAACCTGCCTGTGCCCATAGGTGTCCGTGGCTAACAACCATTTCCTGTAGAGTGGTCTCATCCAGTTTCAAAATGTCTGAGGGATGGGGCTTTGTCTTGTCTGTCCAAGCCACCGTGAGGATACTTAGAGGTTGACTGACCATGCAGATGTGTTTCCAAGTATCTAGAAGTCAGGTCTGATTTCCTTCTATTTAAATATAATCCAAGGAAAATGAGGTACTGTTTTCACAAAATCAGTATGTGGTTAAAATAACAAATGGCACATCCAAAACAAGAAATGCAGAAATGAACATATACACAACCTTGATCCTCATTTCACCCACCAATCCTGACTTACGTCCATGGCTTGAAGATAATAACCGTAGATGCCAAGTTAAAACCAATGAGCTGTTGGCTGTCTGAAGGCCTGTACTTATGCTACTTCAGTTCAGCCATTGCCTTTTAGCAGCAGCTGCTTTTCCAGCTTGCATGATTTGAGCTGAGCAAGAAATGGCATGGGGCACGTTCAAACGCTCCTCCACGGGGATCACCCCATCAAGATAGCTGCACTGGGGCTGGGAGCCATGGAAAGGAAAAAATCCCTCTGTCCTTGGTGGCATCTTTGGTGTGATTTATATTGCTCTGGCAAAAAGCATCCCTGCTGAAGCACTGGACACACACACAGCAGATGAGCAGAGCCTGGCAACTGCAGAACAAGCTGCAGCAAGTGATGGGAGCCTAGGAGATGGAGCCAAAAATGCTCTACAGTAGGATTTTTTTCAGAGGTCTTCCTGGTAGGTTTTGGTGGCAAGGAGCTGGGTATTTTTTCGGTGTGGTATATGCTAGCTGCTCATTTTAGGAGGCACCTGGAGCCTGGGATCCTCTGCGGCGACATGTGGGAAGGGTCTGCGTGAGGTTCAGGTTTGCCCCAGGGCTTGTCACCTCCCTGCCAGCACTGCGAGGGGTTGCTCTTGGGATGGAGAGCTCTACGTTGGACCCCTCAGCAGGTCTCCTAGGACAGCCAGGGCTTCCTGCAGTCCCTGTCCGGTATGGGCACTGCACCCCCGGAGCACCCAGCGGTGCTCAGCCAGACATCTCCGAGGCAGCCTCTCCACGAGCTCAGCAGGAGCCAGCGCTCCCGGCACCTCCTGCTTGTTGGCCAGGAGGAGGATGGGGACACCAGCCATGCTGGGGTGGCTCAGGACTTCCTCCAGTGCTGCCAGGGCTTCAGGCAGCCGGGCTGTGTCTGTGCTGTCGAGCACAAAGACGAGGGCATTGGTGTCCTCCAGGTAGTGAGGCCAGCTTGTCCGCAGGCTGCCTTGTCCGCCAACATCCCAGAGGGTGAAGGATATGTAACAGGGTGTTTGCAGAGACTCCACGTTGAAGCCCACCGTCGGGCTGGTCTCCACAGCCTGGCCACTCTTCAGTTTGTACAGAAGGGTGGATTTACCAGCAAAGTCGAGCCCCAGCATGACAACTCGAGGATCCCTTTTGTGCTGGCCTTTGGAGATTAGCTTCCCCATCAAGATGCTGTCACAGCTGTGGCAAAAAATGCAGCCAAAAGGAGAAAGCAAGTGTATTTCCTCGATAATGTCAATAATAGAGTGCCCAGTCCTGCCTCTCCGCAAGAGCACCTTAGGTTTGCTGAAGAAACAAGCAGCTTGCTTTTGCTTCTTTTCGTAGCTAAAGGTGAGGTGAGAGCTGTTATTTATGAGGTGCGGAGCAGAGCCAAGGAGCACCGTTTGAAACAACAGTTTCTATATCCCAGCTCTGCTGCTGCTCACTTACATTTTCGTTCACGACCTGAAGTGATCGGTGTGGAAAAAAAAGCGCCAGCCTTTTGCAGGAAGAGGTGGAGAGATGGTGGAGCAAGTTTCCTCCTCATAGCATACAGAAATAAATGGGCTTTGTTCATTGGCTTCTCTAGGGGAAATCCACGCCCGGCAGGACACACAAGGAAGGAACCCGGGTTTCAGACCAGAGTTACTCCGGGAATTTGCTGAATCACCACCCAAGGGTGTGGATTTAAACGCGAGTAACAAAAGAACAGACATTTTTTTCTGCCAATCTCATGGCAGAACACACAAAACCAATCTCTGCAGCATTAGCTTTCACTACCTGGCGCAGACAGTAACGACAGCAATCTTAAAAAGTGCACAGAGCATAATTTTTTAATGTCTCATTGAAATATGATCAGTCAAAACGTTTTCTCTGGGGTGAAAACCTCCAAAATTCTTTATGTCAAGGTATTTGCTATGTTCTAACTTTTGTAAGTGAACCAAGTCAGTCCTCTGTGGCTGAGAGGGTAAAAAAAAAATCTCTTAAAAGAAGAGAAAAATGTTTGACAAGACAGCACCGCCTGAACGTTACATGCCAGAGGCAAAAATATGTTGCTAAAACAGCTCCCAGAGTTGCTTGTGCAAGAGCAGCTGCTGGCAGCCAGGCAGAGGCCCAGCAAAGCCAGTATTTACCTTCTTTATTGCTTGGGGTTTACTACTATAATGCTGCTCAGAGGTGTGCAGAACTGAAAGCAGCTGTAAATACCACATCACATCATTAGCGCAGAGCTGCTCTCTAGCCACCTTTATTTGAGGATGAAGAAGGAAATGTGATTCATCCGCACTTCCTTGGGACTGTGGAGGACTTCCACATGTCTGTGGGCAATGTGGTTTTCCCCGTGGTATCTCCCTGTGGCACCTCCATGTCTCAAGACATCACTGCTGGTGATGAACTTCGACCCGTGGAAGGGACCATCTAGTCGGTGAGCAGGTTAGTGGTGGCTAAACAAAGTTGTACTTCTTACCATGGGGGCAAGATGTGTCACTTTTCCATCCTTTAAAATATGTAAGATGAATGAGAACCAAAGCAAAAGGCGAGCAGCTGTTGCAGAGGTAATCTCACAGTATGAATGCACAGCCACACGTGTGATAAATCACGCAGGGTATGTTCATATGCAGTCTTCTCTGAAACCAGTCTACAAATGGAAAAAGGGCAGGAAGTTCTCCAAATAGGAATGAAAAACCAGAACTACAATGTGTAGTTGCTTCATGAGACTTCAGAGAAGTGTTTGCACACTCTGCAGCGCATGCTGTCAACCCAGGGTTATCCATTTGTCTCAGTTCTTCATTTTTAAATATAAGCTAAACTGTTGTCTGGCTCTTTCTGCATTTTGGGAAAACCTTCCTCCCTTTATTGCATTGTATTGCAAGATCAATGTAGTCACTGTTTTTTGACATACCAGTGAGTCAAGTTACTTGTTTCTTGTTGGGGCTTTTTTTGGTGTTCTTCCTCCCTTTGCTACTGCTTGTCATCTCTGAGGCTTGACAGAAGGCTGTGGTACACATCTGCTTCATCTGACCAGACATTCGTAGCTCTGAATTTTCTTTTAAAAGTAAACTAAAACATAGATACAGGAAGCACAGGTGAAGATTCTACCATGCAATGAATAACTGAGAGTATGAGGAGAGGAGAGGAGAGGAGAGGAGAGGAGAGGAGAGGANAGGAAAGGAAAGGAAAGGAAAGGAAAGGAAAGGAAGAAAACAGAGTTTTATTGAAGATTGCTTTCAGGTTTTCTATGGCACAGAATAGAGTAATTCATGGGCAAATAGAGGCAATTCTGTGTTTCTTTTTTACATTCTCAAACCCTGTGTATTGAACTGTGGCCTATTTTCTTTCTTCCTGCCAATTATTTCAAATATGGGGTGCAAACTGTGCCTAGAGGGTCTGTTCCACCCATCACCATGTTACAAAAGCACAGCATTTCCTATAAATAATACATGGGAGCAATTGCAAATCCGTTCAAGAAAGAATGAAAGAGAAGAAAGTAAAAGCAGATGAGATGAGCTCTGAGTGAGTCTACTGCTGGAGCACAAAGGCTATGTACTAAATAATTCACAAGCTGTGTTCAGAGAGGAGGACAGCCCTTACCCCAGCTACATCTTACATGGGCAGAACAAGTGTTCTTGACCTGTGTATCTTGTCTCTGAATTCACTGAGGCAAAACCAGTGGGCATCTATAATTTCACTGAATTTTAGTCAATGTATGTGTTTGTTGTTGGTTAGGCATACATTCTCCCTGCTTCCTAAATGCTCACCACAATGAGCAATAATCAGGACTAGTGCTAGAGCATAGAATCCCTCCTCCTCCCCATGCCCTAAATATTCCAGTAACTGGATTTCTGTCCTGATCACTATATTCACTGTCAAAGCACTTGGACCTCACGCCACGAAGCACAGACAGGAGGAAGAAAGAGACTTGAAACTGCAAGAAGTTCATCCTGGACACAAAGAAGATATGTTTTAAGGATGAGAGTGGTGAGGCACTGGAGCAGGATGCTATGTGGCTGCACCATCCCTGTTCAAGGGCTGCTTGGATGGGCCTTTGAGCAACCTGGTCGAGTAGAAGATGTCCCTGCCTATGTCAAGGTGTTGGAACTCGTTAAGTTTTAAAAGTCTCTTCCAACCCAAACAATTCTATGATCCTGTGATTCTGTGCCTTGCAGCAGGACATGAGACACGGGCTTTGGAGAACAAGATGATAGTTGAGAGTTCTCCATGGAGACCACCTCATTTCAGGCTCAGACTGCAATGCTCTTATTAGCATGACTGTCAAGGTATCTTCCTGACTGTGATGCTATACACAAAAACAAGTGAGTTCTGAATTAGGTAGGTCTAATTCTGACCAATTCACTGGAAATCCGTGTTAATTATACAGCAAGACTGTGGCTGAGTCCTTCAGAAACGCTTCTCAAGAAGGCAGTGCCCCTTACTACACATATAAGGTACCAGAAGTATCCCTAAACCAAGGCAGAAACTTCCAAGTGAACTGTGCATCAATCCTTCCTGTTTATTAGTGCAAAACACTTCCCATGAACGGCCTCACAGGCATCGTGCAGCCACTCTGCTCTGCCTCTTCCATTAGACATGCAGTGACCTTTGCATCAAGGAGCTAATTAGAGGTATGTGAAAAGCTTAGTTCCTCTTGCCACTGAAACCAAAGGATTGTCTTCACTAAAATGGTAAATAGTTTTTCATTGTAAATAGGTTTTTTGTCTAAAACTGAATTTCTTTGTAGAGTACAATACAGGTCATTTCTAAATGACCTCACAAATCTCACCCAAACAACATTCACAATACCTGTGGGAGTGCCTCAAAGGCATTGAGGGCATTGAGGGCATTGAGAAGACTCACTGGCCCTCACCAGCCTCCCTAGGGGAGTCCCTGTAGTGTCCCCAGGCAGTGTCTCCAGCAGTGATGCTGTGGAGCTCAGAAGACAGGTTCTTTCCCTGCTTGGAGCAACAAGTAGATTTCAGTCCAGCAAAGGCAGACTGTGCCTCCCAATCCAGACTTGCTCGTGTCTCAGAGGAAAACCACCAAAAGCAGTACTCACCCCACCCGTCAGTGTTTCCTGCAGGATCCTCTCACTATAGGACCACTGACAGAGGGGATGTTCAGGCTAGCAGCTGGTGGGAAATCTGCTGGGAGCCTGAGTAGGCCCTGGACACAGGTTGATGTGTCGACCTGCAGAGCCCACCTATCTACCTGCTGGCAGATATCTTGAAGGGGACACGGGGTTTTGCGTAGCTGGGACCCCAAGCTAAAGGCACAACAAAGCCAAATGCAACGGCTCAGGCTTAGGGAAGTTCAACCTTTTCTGTATCCTGGTCTTCTTTTGTTCTGCCCCTGATTTCTGCTGTCCCCATGGGAAACTACCCTCACACTCTTCCTCAGTGCTCTCCTGCTGACAGACTAATGCTGGTTTGCTTGGCATGTGGCTGGGGAGCTGCCATCAGGGCCAATGGGTAGCTGCGAGAGCTGGCAGCTAAAGGCAAGCTGCTTTCTCCTGAGCTGGAATCCCAGAGGCTTGAAAGCTGGCTGAACACACTCTGAAAGCTACACAATACAACCCTACCATTCTATGATTCTATGATAAAATAGAGCTCAGACTATCTTGGAATGCCTTAGTCTTGATTCTTCCACTACTCTTAACGTTTAAAATGGGTGCACTTACAAAAACATCAGTGTTACATGTGCCAAACAAAGGCTTTTACTCCATCCTCTCAGACATCCTCTCATGGAGGCTGAGGGGAAAACCTCTTGCTGTCTACAGCTCCCCGAAAGGAGGTTGCAGTCACCGTCCCTGGAGGTATTCCAAAGACATGTAGATGTCATGCTTAGGGACATGGTTTATTGGTGGAAGTGCCGATTAAGGGTTGGACTCGGTGATCTTAAAGGTCTTTTTCAACCTAAATGATTCTGCGACTCTGTGATCCTAGTATTTGCTTCTCCATCTGCCGAATGCAAATGCTATGAAGCAACCAGAAGGACTGGCTTTTTTTTTTTACTATTCCTTCAGTTGGTATCAAGAGGATTAACTACAGAGGCTTAACTATACTTAACCATACTGCCTACCTACACTAGATTAATATAGATAATATCTGTTACTTCTACATGAAGCAAAACTACAGCTTGGAGGTATGCTGAAGGAGCTCATCTCTCCAGATTAGTCTGGAGGGAATTCTGCTTTTCAATATACAAATCCAAGTCCCCTTATAGGGCCTTCCCTCATTCCAGGTGCACAGGAAAAAAAAAAGTGATTAAAATGACAATGTCAGCATGGACCTGACAATGGGCTTTGTACAACATGCCAAGTTCCAGAGCAACAGAGGAGTTTCACTCTCAACACTCCTCAGCTTCGGGGGTTTTGGATGCAAGGTTTTGGTCAGGGGACTGGAACATCTTTCATATGAGGAAAGGCTGCAGGAACTGGGGCTGTTTAGTCTAGAGAAGAGGAGATTGAGAGGGGATCTTATTAACCTNTTTTGTCTTAGCTTGCACGTTTTGGATATCTTATAACAATAAAGGAAAATTATTCAAAATATACTGGAATCCGTTACCAAGGAGGAGCGGTACAAACTGATCTTGACTCCCTTTACGTCTGGTAAAATGCCAGGTATTGCATTTTACGCGGCCGGCCGCAGAGTGTCAGTATTACCCCGCACCTCCTCAAGGCAGGGCCCCTCTCCAGCAGAATCGGCTCCTGACACACCGCAGATGCCACAGCTCCTGCCCTACGCCTTTAGCACCCTTTTGCAGTAGGGTGGCTTTGAAATAGGTTTTGCTGAACAATAGTTGTAACTCGTGTTATAAAAGCTGATGGTGAGGCCTGCTGAAGAACTGGAATGAGATGCCAGCTCCACGTAGGCGACATTTAGCTCTAGACTGGTTTCATTTCTGATGTAGCTGGCATCTTATCCCAGGACTCTGCAGTTTGAATGAAAATAGATAACCAACTAATGAAAAAAATAACACAGAATGAGGAGGAGAAAAACACTTTGAAGATTTGTCTTATTTTAATATCCTTTAACAGGATCCTGACAGTTGCCACAAGGACTCTTTTCTGCTCGTGGTTACTAACAGAGCTGCAGATACAGAACAGGCTTTTTAGTGTGCAAGATTACAAATTCTCCTAAACCTGGATTGATCTACGACTACGTACACCTTTATGATGTCCAGTTTCAACAACGTTATCCTTAGAAATGAAACATATCCTTAGGTTAGGCATTAGGAGTTGCTGTGTAATTCCATCCCACACTACTGTCCATTTTGAATCTCCAGTGTTCCCAGTTTGGTCATTTGAGAAAAGCACTCGATAGCCACCTGCTAGTGTTATCCAAAGATGTGTAAGCTGAGATGATCGGTGTGAGAGGGATCAGCATCTGAGCTGATCCACCAAAGTCAGCAAGGAGTTACCCTGTATACCATCTTAAGCAACAATCCCTTTTATCCTACAAAACTTGTCTCTGAACATCATCACTTTGCCTGGTTGGCCTGTTCAGTGCTTTCGTAACAATTCCAGCCTGTCATAACTTTTCCAAGATGGATATAAGGCTTCATGTTCCCTTTTCTACTAGAAAAAAATGTTGGGGGAAGCTTGCTCTTTATCATTGCTGGCTGTTACAGAAAGTCAAACTGAAAGAAGAACTGAAACTAGTTATTTGCAGGATTACAAAATCACTTCTGCTCCATACAGAGCATTTTCTTTTCACCAGTTTCAGCCGATTGTGAAGCTCAGGCACAGCATAAACCGCTTGCAATGACTGTTTAAGGAGTTGTTTCACACACCGAAAACTAAGTAGTGGTAACTAATATCAAGAAGCTTAAACCCACATGAATAAAAAACCCAACTGGGGGCTTGTGTTCCAGCATTTGTTAGAACGACTGGGTTTCTGCATATGGTAACTGAGCAGGTCTGTTCCACAGTACTGAACGGGATCAAAGTTCTGTTTACACAGCTCTGTCTCCGCACCATTTCCTCACAATGTCAGGAAAGGCAGTTGTTTGTGACAGATGATTCCTTTGCAGAGCCACAAACACGAGCTGAAAGTAAGTGCTGTGTATGTTCCCCTTCTTCCTGGCTCTTTGAAGGCTTCCTGTGGAGGCTCTGATGACACTTTCCCACATTGTATCTCCCTATTTATGCTTCCTCTTTTTATTCCTGCAGAATCTGCACCCCCTCTTCAGCAGTGCGTCCCTGATGCCAGCTGAAGTCACTCAGCAGCACGGGAAGCAGGAACTAGGCAGGGAAAAATAGTTTTGCCCTGGACCTATCGTTGTGCTTTCTTCACCTCATGTTCCAAGGCAGAATTTCTTCAGCATCACTGATTCCATCTCAAAGCAACCCATTCACACCCCGTTCCTGGGTACAGAAATTTATTTTTATTTTCCTTTCTATCATAATTTCTTCTTTAAACGGTATTGTCTCAAATTTCATCAGATGGGGGCTCTACCCTTACGCGTCGTGTTTCAGATCCATCAGCTCTACACTCAAGGCAAACCCCAGCTGCCTTCTGACCCTGTACAGAGTCAAGGAAAACAAGTAAATTTTAAGAAAAGCGGAAGCCATTTCCCGGTAGCAACTTTGTGTAACCACAGAGCTCCCTCGGGAGGACTGGTCTCCAACCTTCCCTTTCCTGGAGCCTCCCCCCACGGCTCCGTCTCCTAATCGAGCCGTAAAGAAACAAGATTATGTCAGTGACTCAGTTTTCACCGGTTCTTTAAAAACGGCTAAAAATCCGCTGCAGGGAGAGAAGCCTTTATGTGACCCTATCAGAAGGCCGTTATCGCTACGGCGGGGATGCAGCTGGTTTCACACATTACACGCCCTAGCCTTATGCATAACCAGCACGGATGCTGCCACACGCCTACGAGCAGGTTTTGCGGCCAGGGCAAGGCAGGGCAAGGCAGGGCAGGGCAGGGCAGGGCAGGGCAGGAAGGCTGTGCAGGCTGCAACCCTACTTCACCTTCCCCTGCGCTTCATGCCCGCCGGCCTGCACCCGCTGCCGCCCCGCAGCCTCACACCAGCCCCGGTGGGGAACAGCGTGCGGCCTCGGGGCTGAGCGGCTGCGCTGAGAGCCGGGAGCGCTCCGCCAGCTCCCAGGCGCGGAGGGGAGCGGCGGGGAAGGGAGCGGCGGGGGGCAGCGCGTCACGTGGTCGCGCTCGACCGCGTCCAATGGGCAGTGAGGAAAGGGCTCAGCCCCCCCCCTGCCGCCGCGCACGTGACGGTGTGCAGGGAGGGAGGGAGGGAGGCAGGGAAGGAG
>WBNH01004409.1:179252-228154 GCA_013401255.1 Urocolius indicus
AGCGGGGGCAGCGGGCAGCGGGCAGCGGGGGCAGCGGGCAGCGGGCGCAGCGGGCAGCGGGCAGCGGCAGGGAAGGGTCCGTCGCAGGGCTCGGGCTCTCGGCACTGCGGTGAATATCTCCCACCGAGCTCTGCCTTCCTGCTTGGAGGTTTGTTTTTTTCTTTTTTTCCTTTCCTTCTGGTTCGCGGTGCTGCTTCAGGTTCATCCTTTCCCTTCGGTACCAGCCGCCCGAAGGCTGAGGTCCTGCCTCGCCGCCGCGTCCGTGTTTTCTTCTCCCCGGGCTCTGTGTGTGTGTGACCGGTGCCGGTCCTGTTTGCAGCTCGCTCCCTTCTGAATTCAATATGAAGAGAACGCTTTACCGTTCTAAAAAAGCAGCCTTCAGAGTTGTAATTTAAACGGTTCGAGCGGCCTCTTGTCAGGGAACCCGTCGTCTGCTGGGGGGAGGGTAAAAGGTACCTCGGTGGTTTCAATAAGGAGCGAGCGGGGCGGTGAAAACGACGCTGCACACGGCGCAAATGGAAACGTATTCGGACCACAGAGCGTTCAGGAACAAGCTGCAGCCTTCCGACGACGCGAGAATTCTTTAAACCCTCGATATGGATCCCTTCCCTTCGAATGCCCGCCTCTGCGTGCATCACATCGAAATCTAGCATAGTATTGCTTTTAGAAGACGTCTTGCCTTGACTAAATAGCGTCAGTAAGTTGCAGTAATGGAAAAGGCACAGCGTGATCGTAATTACAGCTTCGTGGCAGTGGGCGGGTGGCTGTCATCCTACTAAAGTTTTTTTTTTTCTCTTATGGCTTAAACGGTCTGATGTTCAGCAGTATTCCTGTGCATAGTGTTTGTTTTTTTTTTGCTTGCCTTTATCTCTTGCAGCTGTTTGCTTGAAGCAAATAGAAGGTCTGGTTATCAGTTTTTAGATCACTATTATTTTTTTCCCCTTGTATTGCTTATAAAAGGCATCCAAAAATAAGTCACGGGGAGGGTCGAACGCATGGATTTTGTCATAGAAATCTTGCCTCCTGTAAGGTCTAAGGAAAGTAAGTTAAGGCACGTGATTTCAGGGAGTGCAACGTCTTCTTGTTGGTGGGGAGAAAGCTGCAATGAAACCCCTTGGTTCACACGTCTGATTAATGTCGGTAGGATGTTTTGTTTCCCTGATAAGGAAACATGATATTAAACAAAAGTAACACTAATCTTCCCCAAATATTCTCCAGTTTATATTTAGAATTTGACTCTTTGTTGATGCGTGCTTAAAAAAAGGATAAGTGCACCGGTCATTTTCTGTTGCTGTAAAGCCAGATATCCCAGCTTTTGTGTTCTCACTGCCATTTACAATTCCCACAGATAATTAGGAGAAATGGAGGCCTGAGCCTGCATTTTCTTTCTGTGCAGGAGTAAATCTGCCCAGCTAGAATAAATTGCAATGTTGGAGCCTGAGGAAAGAGTGAACCAAACAAGCACACAATTGTGTTCAAATGGGCTTTACTAATACAGGGATAATCTTTGAGGACTTAACTATGTGGTTTTTTTTTCCTTGTGGTGACAATTGGTACTGTTTTCCTGGTAGGATGTTATGTTAGGCTATTGTTCTCTGCAGCATGGATTTGTTTAGCTGAACTACAAACTCTGTAGAACTTTACAAAATGTTTTGTTAAGTGATTTTTAGATAAATCACAGAATCGTAGAATGGCAGGGTTGGAAGGGACCTTGAGAGATCATCTAGTCCAACCCCCCTGCAGAAGCAGGTCAAGACAGGTTCGTGTTTGCCTACCAATATCACTGCACAATTTCTCTACAGAAAGCAAATTAGTGAGAAGTTGACAGCAGTTTAGCACAGGTTTTTTGAAGATCCTGAGGCTCTGAAAACTTGGCTTTTTGATGTTGTCAGCAGATCTAGGGGTTTTTTCCCTAACAGAGTTCAGTTTCTTTTTGCCACAACGTGTGGCCAGTTCACTTTCTTCCTCTAAAAGTTACACTTTCTTTCTTCTTTAGCTTCACTGAAACGCGAAGAATCATGTTTGTTTCTGTTCCTCTTTATACATTGGTACCATCGGATGATTCCAAAGATGTCAAAGCCGGCAGGAGAAGTGCTGTTGTTCCAAGCTCCCTCTGCTGGTTACTGCTGCAGCACAAGTACAGCTGCACAGAATTTAGTGGTTGTTCATCACTGAGTCATGCAGCAGAAAAGCAGTGACATACAGTGTTTCTGAAAGCAACCGTCTACTGGAGCACCAGGTTTCAGCTTACAACTTTTATACTCTGAAAGCTTTTAATTGCAGTTCCCTTAAAATCAACACGTTGATACGTGACAGGTACTCCTTTGGTCTGCTGCTGCCACGCGTCATACAGAATCTAAACAGTAGCTTGAGAGCTATTTGCATACAGCTGTTTGCATACAGATTAAAGTAACTTCATCACTTTGGTACGTTTGTACCAAACAAAACAGACTTTCAGTGAAGGTGCAGTCAATATGTAATATGTAACGTAGTGGGGTCCAGCCCTCTATGAGATTATCAGGAGAGGTAAACACTCTTACTGATGCAGTACAGGAAGGGTGAGTGAAGGACAATGTATGTCTGTGCCACTGCTTGCAATGGAATGACTACAGTCTCCTGGACCAGGCTGTTGTAGCAAGACTTAGCCTAGCAGTAACAAAAACATCCCCGTGTTACCAACACTGTTTTCAGCACAAATCCAAAACACAGCCCCATACTGGCTCCCGTGAAGAAGATTAACCTATCCCAGCCAAAATCATCACAGAGATAAACAGCACATACTATTTAGAAGGCAAAATATGTTTTCTGTTGTCGGGAGGTCTTTGTCTGATGAGCTTTGAGGTATGGGAAATGCGCTGTAACTGGTGTAGGTTTTGGAAGCTCTTGGGGAAGGTTGTGTCTAATGGGAGTGGTTAACTGTGTCATACAGTGGTGAAAAAAGCCAAGCGGATTAACAACCTAGTGCACAGATCCAGAAAGGGAAAGGTACAGTAGCACATTTTAAAGTGGTTACTTTTAGAGTAGAATCGGTAAAACTTGTTAATTCACTACCACCTTTCTCCGTCAAAATAACGTTTTGTCTTTGTATCTTAAATTGACAGGAATTGTCAATTTCAGACGTGGGGAGAACTTCAGTGAAGAAACTCCTTCTCTTAATGGCCAGTCTGACATGATTGTGTGTTGTCAACTGTACATTATATGAGGCAATTGCTGGGTCTGCTCAAAAGAACAAGTCATCGCTGTCTCCTTCTCATTGATTGACAGTGTCGTATGTTAAAAGATTTGCCAAAGTGAGGTAACAAAGCTCAGCAGCTAACTGGCCTCAGCGAGTAACTGGACTAGAAATTAAGAAGGCTTAAATGCATTCAAATCTGTTTAGCTGTGTAGAATGCACTCTGGTCCTGCCACCAAGTAGACTTTCAAAAGCTGTTCTGCAAATGAGTTTGTTATGAATGTGCCATCTGGAGCCTTCAGGTGTTTTGTTCAAGACTTGCTTCAAATGCAAAATGTAGAGGGAAGTCAGACTTAGTGAGAGAGAGAGAAAGGCCTGTAGAGCAGATCTGAGTTTGTTGGAGCAAGGTTATGAAATGTAATGAGCAGACAAGTTCGGGGTTGGTGTTTTGGGTTTGTTTTTTCTTTTTTTTTTTTTTTACATCTGCTTCCACTGTGACGTGGATGTTTTTTCAAACTTTTTTGAGTAATAATAAACCACCTTCTTCCAAGAAAGATCTGCACTGAACAACCTGTGAACTTTGGAACTGACTCCTGGTCTCGAGTAGCTTTCTGAAGCCATGTCTTGGTTGTCAGCAGAGTTTTGAGAAGCAAGCATCAGAAGCAGAGGAAAGAGGCTCTGTTGTATTCTCACTTGAAAGCAACAGAGCAAAAATTAGGGGGCTGAGATAGGACTGGAGCAAACAACTGACAACTGTTTTCTCATGTTAATGAGAGGATGGCATCTAGATGGAGACTGCATTCCATAGAGTCATAGAATGGTAGGGGTTGAAAGGGACCTTTAGAGATCGTCCAGTCCAAACCCCCTGCCAAAGCAGGTCCACCTAGATCAGATCACGCAGGAACGTGCCCAGGCATGTTTTGAAAGCCTCCAAAGAAGGAGATCCCACACCCTCCCTGGGCAGCCTGTGCCAGTGCTCCCTCACTCTCACAGTAAAACAGTTTTTCCTATGTTGAAATGGAACTACTTGTGTTACAGCAGCTTTCCCATCTCTCTCTTACCTTCCCATTGAATGATTCCTTAGCAAGGTGCTATTTGTTTTGGGTTTTTTGATGTTTGTAGGTTTGTTTGTTGGATTTTTGTTGTTTGGGTTTTAAAAAATTGTGTATTGTGATTCCTATCACTTCACTGATATTCTGTGGAATTCTCAAGCTCATGCTTTTCAGATTTCACAAAACTTGCAGATATTCCTGAGCACAAATCATAGATTGTCAGCGGCAGAATCCCTTCAGGGTGTTAGAACTTTATGTGGAGGTTTGAAGGCCTAGATAGCTAGATAGTTTGTGCTGCCAGTTTCGTTCTTGAGCTAGTGCAATTGTCCCGAGGAAACAAGAAAGAGGGAGCATTGTGGAAGGATGGAACGTATACATCTGGGTTCACTGAGAGAGAACAGACAGTCATGTTTTGAGCTTTTAATGAGATCCAGCTTGTTTCCAAGTAACAGACTATGACAGTTTTACTAATCACTTTTTTTTTTCCTGATGTTTTTCAATGCCTAATTGTACAAACTTATGAGTTTATTTCAGGCATTTGTGCTGTCACAAACAGTTTCTGGACCATAATAACAGCTTTCGATTATGCAAGGGGTGGTAGATTTGGGGCATGTGCTCAACAGCCCCAGCTTTTGGGTTTTTTTTTTGCAAGCTTCATATATACACCAACATCTTGCCTACATGGCATATGTAAGTTGTAAGTCTTCAAAAAGATCTCATAACTGAAAATTTTATAAATGGGAATTATAAATGAAATTCCCCTGGAAAATTTCCTCAAAAAGCCACTCTGGCACTGGTGGATATTTGCTAGATCACAAGCTTTCAGTAAGTTTGCTTGTAGAACAAGCTGTACTGAATACAGTTCATTTAAATATCCAGTGTCATGGTTTAACCTCATCCAGCAACTAAGCGCTGCGCAGCTGCTCACTCACTTTCCCTCCGCACCCCACGGTGGGTTGGAGAGGAAAATTAGGGGCAAAAAAAACCCAAAAAGCCCTCATGGGTTGAGACAAGAGCAGTGTTATAACAAAAATGAAATAAAATACAATAACGACTAACAATGATAAATAGTAATAACTTTAATGGAAAGGAATAATACAAAGAGAGAGAGGGAGAAATAAAACGCAAGAAAAGACAAGTGGTGCCCCAGCAGTGATCTGTCCCTCCCCACCAGCTCTCCACACTTTCTGTACTGGGCATGATGTCCTGTGGTATGGAACGGCCTTTTGGCAAGTTCAGGTCAGCTGTCCTGGCCATGCTTCCTCCCAGCTTGTTGTGCATCTCCTCACAGGCGGAGCATGAGAGACTGAAAAGATAAGCGCTTAAAATAAATGCTAGTTAGCAAAAACTAAAATGTTTGTGTTACCAGCCTTGTTGTCCCACTCCATCCAAAACACAGCCCTTTGCCAGCTTCTAGGAAGAAATTTAGCGCTATCCCAGCTGAAAACAAAGCACTTGTTAAGAAAAGGTCTGTTCTTCTGTTGTCCTGCCAGCAACTCGCTATTTGTTCACCTTAATATGTGGAAATGTAATTACACACTTCATGTAGAATAGAATGTTACACTTTCAGAGACATGACACGTCTTTCATTTAAAGGAAATTCTCTTTTTGCCTGTTGAGGAAGTGCACAACACACTTCTTAACAAGCTTTTGTTTTTTCTTGCAGCAATGTCGTCTCACTTGTAGAAACATCATGACACACAGCAGCATCATGGTGGATGTAGGCAAGTGGCCAATATTTACCTTACTGTCCCCTCAAGAATTAGCATCTATTCGGAAAGCGTGTGTATTTGGTACATCAGCCAATGAAGCTATATACATCACACACAATGATGAGGTAAGGCCAAAATAAAGTTAATATGTACTCTACAGTTAGTAATTTTCAGAGTCCACTCGTACATTAGCAGGGGGGTTGCACTCCTGTTGGCTTTAGCAGGGGAGTTGGACTAGATGATCTCTAGAGATCCATTCCAACCCAGGCCATTCCAGGTCATCGATGAAGATGTTGGATAAGACTTTTGTAAATATTAATGAGATCCCACCTCAGTCTCCTCTAGACTAAACAGCCCCAGTTCCCGCAGCCTTTCCTCATAAGAAAGGTGCTCCTGTCCCCTGATCGTCTTGATTGGCCCTAAACTGACTCGTCAGTTTACTTCCAAAGTCTGCTCATGCTGACTCTTGTGCTTGTTAACTTCCGTGAGGGAAGTCTCTGGCCCTTGAGAGTCTATGGCAAAACTCTGTCCTGGTTTTGTGAAAATCTGGACGTTACCACATCCATGCACACCTGAGTACAAATCACTTAAGGTGACTATTCCTCTGTTTTTCAGGTATTTGTTTTTGGACTGAATTGCAGTAATTGTTTGGGAACTGGAGATAATCAGAGCACAATAGTACCAAAGAAATTAGAAGCCTTATGTGGAAAGAAGATTTCCAGTCTCAGTTATGGAAGTGGACCCCACGTTGTACTTTGCACTGAAGGTAGAAAATTAACATTTAATGTAGAAACAGAAGTTTACAGATTTGAAGCTCCACTTGGATTTGACAAGACTGGGTTAAGGTGTAATTGTATTAACTTGTTAATCGGGTAATATACACTGAAGGGTTCTCACTGGTGTTGAATGCAGCTAAATGTAATGTGTAATAGGTAAGATAAGCTTCCATTTCCATTCTGCTGGGACTACAGGATTTCACTCTGTCACGACATGCTCAGTCTCACCTGTGCATTGCAATGTATTTCTGCAAGAAATCTAGCAGTTATACTGTGATATATGTGTGTAAAACAGTTGTGTGCAAAGTACGTAATGTTTTAGTGTACAGGTAGTTCTTTGTTGATGTCCTTTCACTTCTGTGTTTAATTTAATAGTTTTTTAGAATTCCCTCTGTCTTAACTTGCTTGGAAGTTTTGTCTGTTTTTATCACAAATATTTTTGCAGACGGGGAAGTGTATGCTTGGGGGCATAATGGTTACAGCCAGCTTGGGAATGGCACAACCAATCAGGGCATGACTCCTGTCCAAGTTTGCACAAATCTGTTAATGAAGAAAGTGGTGGAAGTAGCTTGTGGCTCTCATCATTCCATGGCGCTGTCATTTGATGGGGATGTAAGTTGAAACCTGTTCAAATCTCTTTATCTCCTTGAAGTGAATAGTGCGAGTGACGTTTTGTCTTTCTCCACAGTGTATTTTCAACATAACCTTTTCTCCTCCTTTCTCATACAAGGGTGTCCTTTTCTTCAGAGCAGACATGAGAAGAACTCAAACCCTCAAAACCCAAACACAAAAACAAGGGAATAAAAGCTTAGTAAACTTTAGCGTCTTTCATTTTTTTTGTACCTCTGAGAGGGATGAGACCAGAAAGCTGTGCCTCTTACAGGGCAAAGAATAGTTTGCAAGGTGCAAAAGATGTCCTTGTTATTTGCCTGCAATTGCATTCTTTAAGGGGCATATGGAGTTGCTTTTACTTGCTGGTTAGCGTTCAGTCTCATGATTTCCACAGTGGTAATGTGAAGCAATGTTGCTCTGCACACCTCTGAATACCTTTGTGTGTAGCTAATAAAGGAGCGCTTGGTTTATATCCAAGTCTGCTTTATGCTCTTTGTTTGTGTGGCTTAAGGCTATGTGTCACGAGAAACACCTACAATTCGTTTCCAGTTAGGATCTGATTTGCATGTTGCTGCACAGAGGAAAGCCTGGTTTCAGCTCTGCTTGAGCGAAAAAGGAGTTCTAATTTGTAAAACCTTCCTAACAATGAAAATGGAAACTGCAGTTGTTTTCATCCTGGTAACCTGAGCGTGTCTTATGGTTTAAGAGGGAGTCATAGCACGAGAGTAATACGAGGTAGTAAATCAGTATTTTGAGGGTTAGGAAGGAGATGTTGAGTTAAATTAACCGGTGAGTATTGTGTCTAAGGGGAGGGCCTACACTTAGGAAAGATCTTTATGCTGTCATGGTCAACTCTGATTAATGTATAAAGTCTAGTGTGCATGCAGAAAAGAGAGAGTGTTCATGTGTCTGTTAAACTAGTGATGGTAGCTGCCTATGATGGCTGTGCTGTCTCTTGTAATAAATGTAACATGCTTGAAATCTCAATGGAGGCAGGGAAGTGTCTTTGTATTTGCAGCTTGCTTGCCATTGTGGCTAGTTAATGTACTATAAACCCATCCCTAGTGTACCTTGCAGCAGCTGAGCCTGTCTGTGCTCAGAGGCATTATCTGAACCAGAACTGATTACACTGAAAGCAATAAAATGTGTTAAGTAGAGTTTTATTTCCAGAAAAAAATCGGCAGCAATACCCCACGTGACTTGATCTTTGTGGAGTTTCAGGAAGGCGTTGAGGTTGGAATTACTAGTGGAAACACTTGGCGTAATTGGTTTGTACAGTTGGCTCAGTGCAATTTTAATACAGGACAAAGGGAAAAAAAGGTCTTAATGATAGACTTGAAGGGAATGCAGACATTTGTGCTTTTCTGGGAGACAAAACTGATTAGGTTTTTGGCATTTTGATCTACCTTCTGAGATTCTCTACCTCATTTTTTTTTTTTTCTGTTAAGGTATTTTGTAGAGCATCTTCAAACGTTCAGTAGGAATTAAGGGGCCAGCAAACAGAAGTAACAAAAAGCAAATGCTGAAAGACTAAGGCTTTATTTTGTTTGTTAGACACGGTAAATGACTTGTGTTGATGAGACTTTCTTGTCTTTAGTGTTTCGGGTTGTTTTTGTTTGGGGTTTGTTTCTGTGGTGAGGAGATGTTTGTCTCTAATGCCTGATTTGTGGTTTGATATTGCAGTAAACAGGCAGCCTCTGGTGCCAAAGGATGGGCGGGCTTCACATTAAGGTGTCTGTCAGTGTGCTTTACTGGCTAGCATGTCTGTGGCTGAGTGCTTCCAAGAGGCTAAACTTTCTAACAGGATGAAGCACCAGAGAATGAACCATCAGAATTAGTTTTATGCCAGGCTGTGAGCGTGCACACACTTCATAAAAAAAGTGGAAGGAACCGACACTGCAAAACTTAATTTTTTTTTAATGGCAAAGTACTTCCCAGTCTTCTGGACTTCTAGATGAAAGGAACCAGTATTTCTGGTTTTATTATTTATGGTTCACCACTGGCAAAGCTTGAACTGTCAGAGATATGGTGCCTTTTTGCTAATACCATGGTGTAAGAGAGTCTTGCTACTGTGGAACTCGGCCTGACAGAACTGTGTCTTTTCACTGCTCTTGAAAAATATACAAGAGTTATAATGAGTGTCCAGCAATAACCTGGTTTAGAGGAAATGTGAGGAAAACTAAATAGCTGTCAACTGGGGAGTGCAGCTTATCTGGGAAACAGCATTCTGTTTGGAATTCCTTTTTGCAACATCATGGAAATACAGACGGTCCACTCGCTTTGCTCTTTGTGTTATAGTCTGACTTCTGTTTAATATGGAAATGTGTTCCTTTTGTTTCCTTTTGTAGTCAGATGCTCTGATTCTATAGCAAGAAGCCAAAAAAAAGTGCTAGGTTCATATTTGCTAGATAAGTCCCGTTGCTGTTAGGTTTTTTTAGCTGTTGAAAAGTAATGCATTTTAGCTCATTAAATAGAATAGTTGAGCCGATCTGATGCTGACTACAGGGAGATGATAATTGCTTCCTGTCATTACCCGTGCTAAGATTTAAACTGCAGGTTTCTGTTTGTTTTTTCTTTTTTTTCTTTTATGGACAGCTATATGCTTGGGGCTATAATAACTGTGGTCAAGTTGGATCTGGATCTACAGCAAACCAGCCAACTCCTCGTAAAGTTTCAAATTGTTTACAGGGTAAAATGATAGTTGGCATTGCTTGTGGCCAGACCTCCTCCATGGCTGTGGTGAACAACGGCGAGGTAAGCATCACTGCCTTCTCACCTTCTCTCTTGCCCAAACTTACGAGCTTAATGTCTGGACATGGAGAAATGCTGACAGGGAGTGCTCAAGTTATAGATTTGTGTTGCTGGCGTTATATTAGAGTTGTGCTGATAACTTCTGTGAGACCAGTTTAAGGAAAACACTGCAATTACCTGGTGGTGTGCTTTAATCGCTGCCATCAACTGAGCACCACGCAGCCACTCGTTCACTTCTCCCTCCCAGTGAGATGAGGAGAAGAATCTGAGACAAAAGTAAAACTTGTGGGTTGAGATAAGAACAGCATAATAACTAAAATAAAATACAGTTACAATAATAATAGTAAAGAAAATGAATATAACAAAGAGAAATAAAGCCCAAGAAAAAAAAAACAAATGATGCACGATCACCACCCACTGACCAGTGCCCTAGCAGCCATTTACCCTTCCCAAATTCCCCCCAATTTAAATACTGGGCATGGTAGTAGCCCTTTGGCTAGTTGGTGTCAGCTGTCCTGGCCGTGATTTCTCCCAGCTTCTTGTGCACCTACTTGCCAGCAGAGCATGGGAAAGTGAAAAATCCTTAATTTAGGATAAGCACTGCATAATACACTGATGTTTTGGTTGATGCAGTCAACGTGATTCTCCCACTAAATCCAAAAGACAGTCCTGTACTAGCTGCTAGGAAGAAAATGAACTATCCCAGCCAAAACCGGGACAGCTGGAGATGATGTCTTTACACTAAATATTCCTTCTAACAGCAAAGACCGTAGTGGGACTTAATTCGTACTGAATCTGTAGCTGTAAGAATTTGAACTGTTGTATTAAGCATGTCTGTCTTCATATTTCAATAGATTTAAAAAAAATTATATCTTAATTAGGTTTTTGGACAGCATGCACAATTAAATAGTTAATCTTTCTGCAAGAGTAGAGTGGTCCTGGTTCTTAAACACATTGCCTAATTGTCAGCAAGAAAACCAAAACAAGCTTTGGAACGCTGCTGCTTTATTGTGCAACTATTGCGTTTCACGGAAGTTTGTGGTGCTGTATGAGCTGTAAACTCAATCTTAACACATTTCACCAAACCTGGAGCATAGCTTTTCTTAGTGACTGGAGGGAATATAAAATGTCCCTGCTGCTGAGATGAGCTTTCATTATGCATGTTTGTGCCTTGATTTGCCCATCGTAACAAAACTAAATGAAAAACTAGAGCTAAGCTGGGGACTTAATTTTAATCCAATGTCTAACCCACTATCAGAATAAGTAATTTGTTGTTTTCTTTAAAAAAAAAAGAAAAAATAATAAGGAGAAGAGAAGGTGTGAAAGTCAAATGTTGATGTAATGGGAGAGATTTTGGTGTATTGTGAATTTACTGCAAAATTCATAGTACTTTAAAGACTTTAGAATGTTTGAGAAAGCTTCTTGTAATGGTAGGCGTCCCTGCCCATGGCAGGAGGAGTTAGAACCAGAGGATCTTTAAGATTCCTTCCAACCTAAACCATTCATTAAAAGATAAATGCAGGAGAGAAAAGTTGACTATAGTCAGCTNTCCTGTACTAGCTGCTAGGAAGAAAATGAACTATCCCAGCCAAAACCGGGACAGCTGGAGATGATGTCTTTACACTAAATATTCCTTCTTACAGCAAAGACCGTAGTGGGACTTAATTCGTACTGAATCTGTAGCTGTAAGAATTTGAACTGTTGTATTAAGCATGTCTGTCTTCATATTTCAATAGATTTTAAAAAAATTATATCTTAATTAGGTTTTTGGACAGCATGCACAATTAAATAGTTAATCTTTCTGCAAGAGTAGAGTGGTCCTGGTTCTTAAACACATTGCCTAATTGTCAGCAAGAAAACCAAAACAAGCTTTGGAACGCTGCTGCTTTATTGTGCAACTATTGCGTTTCACGGAAGTTTGTGGTGCTGTATGAGCTGTAAACTCAATCTTAACACATTTCACCAAACCTGGAGCATAGCTTTTCTTAGTGACTGGAGGGAATATAAAATGTCCCTGCTGCTGAGATGAGCTTTCATTATGCATGTTTGTGTCTTGATTTGCCCAGCGTAACAAAACTAAATGAAAAACTAGAGCTAAGCTGGGGACTTAATTTTAATCCAATGTCTAACCCACTATCAGAATAAGTAATTTGTTGTTTTCTTTAAAAAAAGAAAAAAATAATAAGGAGAAGAGAAGGTGTAAAAGTCAAATGTTGATATAATGGGAGAGATTTTGATGTATTGTGAATTTACTGCAAAATTCATAGTACTTTTAAGACTTTAGAATGTTTGAGAAAGCTTCTTGTAATGGTAGGCGTCCCTGCCCATGGCAGGAGGAGTTAGAACCAGAGGATCTTTAAGATTCCTTCCAACCTAAACCATTCATTAAAAGATAAATGCAGGAGAGAAAAGTTGACTATAGTCAGCTGTTGCAGTATATTTAATATCTTTCAGCCTCCTCTATCTTGCTCTTGAAATAGAATACAGGTTTTTAATAAGATTTCCTTTTTTATCAGGCTTGTGCCTAAGTCTTAAGTGTTTGGTACTTCTACAGAGGAGTGGCTTAATTTTGTTTTCATCCTGTGATCAGGTTTATGGCTGGGGTTACAATGGTAATGGTCAGCTAGGCCTCGGAAACAACGGTAACCAGCTAACGCCGTGCAGAGTGGCAGCCTTACATGGTGTGTGTGTGCTCCAGGTATGTCTAACGTGGAAATGGAAAGGCATTCATGTTGCTCACAGCTAATAAAACTGTATCTTTGGAATCTCATACCTGCTTTGAGATTTTACAGTCTGAATACTGATTTGTGTGGGGTTTTTTTAGCTCCTATAAATGATATTAGGCTCATAAAAAGTGCAAGTAAGCTGCAAAATACTTGCTTTTGTGAATGGTATGAATGATTTCAGGTTAGACAGCGTAGCTAGATGTAATTAATTGACACTATTGATGTAAATTATATCTTTGTTACAAAGCTGAATGAATGCAATGCACTTGGCAAAGACATGAGATGAAGGGAACAAGATGCTCAGAGTAGATTCCCCCTTGGGTTGAGCAGTTATTACGTGCTGAACTGCAGCCCTCATAGTTTGTATACCATTCAAAATGTCAAATTCCCAGAGTACTCCAGACCTGCAAGGTGTGATGATGAAGTTCACTGTTCTTTGTGTGATGAGTCTGCAACTGACAGGAATTAAAAGCTATGGAAAAGTAACTAATGAATGCTAAGTTAATGAAGTTGAGACTTTCCCGGTACCTGCAGTTAACCTGCTTTGTGTTAGCTTGAAGGACTGAGAAATAACACATTGTAGTGGTAAATGAAGAATGGCTGAGGTATTTAATATCAGCTAGACTAAGGTAATGTGTGTGATAATTTTGTCTCTTGCCTCTGTTTTGTTTAGTAGTAATGCTTATACGTTTACTTACAGATTGCCTGTGGCTACGCGCACACACTAGCACTAACAGATGAGGGTTTGCTCTATGCCTGGGGAGCTAACACTTACGGGCAGCTGGGAACTGGCAATAAAAGTAACCAGCTAAGCCCGGTGCAGATCATGATGGAGAAAGAAAGGTAATCTTGCTGAAATTTGTTTCTGGATTGCTATGTCTTGAGCATGTGTCTCTAGCACGAGAAGCATGGATGTGTAGGGCTTCCTGGACTGGTTTTCTATTGCTAATGTTAAAAGCATAGGAAAGGACAGTAAATTATTGTTTGCTGCAGACTGAATTCCTTTTGCTCTCTGTAGTGATTATTGAAAGTAAACATGCTTTGTATACTGTGTACTGAAAGAGGAGTGTGTCCAGTTTTGGGCTCCCCAGCTCAAGAGGGACAGGACTTCTGGAGAGAGTCCAGCGCAGGGCCACCAAGATGATCAGGGGACTGGAACATCTTCCTTACGAGGAAAGGCTGTGGGAACTGGGGCTGTTTAGTCTAGAGGAGAGGAGACAAGGTGGGGAGGATCTCATTAACATTTACAAGTATCTAAATGGTAGATGTCAGGAGGTTGGGGCATCCCTTTTTTCCTGTTGTATCTGGTGACAGGACAAGGGGTAATGGGATGAAGCTGGAACACAAAAAGTTCCATTTAAACATAAGGAAAAGCTATTTTACTGTGAGGGAGCCCTGGCACAGGCTGCCCAGGGAGGATGTGGAGTCTCCTTCTCTGAAGGTTTTCAAAACACACCTGGACGCATTCCTGTCTCACTTGATCTAGGTGGACCTGCTTTGGCAGGGCGGTTGCACTAGATGATCTCTAAAGGTCCCTTCCAACCCTACCATTCTATGATTATATGATGAGTGACTAAATATTAGACTATTCTAAATATTGTGCTTTTGATTAAAAATGTGGAGCTATGAAGTTGATAATACAGCTTAAAAGCTTGGCTTGAGGCCTGCATTTAAAAAAAAAAAAAAGGAGAGAAGGAAGCACCAGCTTTGTGAGATGTGAAACGTGAGGATAAAAAGCTGAGAATAGCCAGCCACCAAACAGAACTCCATTTGCAAGGTTGATAGAGCTAAGAGCAAACAATACTGCTTTTATCAGTGATGCCAGTTGGTAGCTCTAGTTTCTTAGTTTAATAGACTTGTAAAAGAACTTAACCCTCCTCTCTGCCTTCATTCAGCACCTTTGTCATCCTCGTGTTTGGGATGATTCTTCTGCTTGTACTTCAGTTCCATTCTCTGGGCCCATGTGTGTACCTATAGATGAATGTAGCTCAGTTTGGAAACACCTTAGTCTGTCAATCTCTTAACCTGTAAATCTCTTAATTTGTAATCTCCTCTTAACAAGGGAAACACTTGTGATTGTTCTTCTCCATTTCTGAACTGTTCCTATTTGTTGCCATTTCGTGCACTTAACAATAAATTAAAAGCTGCACAGTAATAAGATTATTTAACAGCTTTAAACAAGAGGATGGGGGGATAGGGGAAGAAAGGAGCCAACTGTATGTGAACTCAGGCTTGGGAGTGTAATAAAACCAGCATTTGTTCAATGACTGAAAGAGGAAGAACACATCATAGAACTTCTGCTTGGAATCTAAGGGAGGGATAGCTCACTTGAACTTACTCATCTTGCTTGACTTGGCTCCCATGGAAACAGTGCTGTAAGTGGGTGAGCTGTCATTTCCCACGAAGCACATCGCTGCTGCTTCTTGAGGTCTTTTCGTTTATATAACTCCTTTGTCATTTATATATAATGCTGGTGACAGTTCCTTTGGAGGCTGTATTTGATGCTATCTTGAAGAACAGTGGGATATGGCTTGTAAGCAACTTTTGGACTTTATTTTGTGTTAGCTTAGAGGAACAGCAATGAAGATCAGCTTCATAACTCTTGATGTTGAGTGCATGCTTAACTTGTCTTGTGTGTACATGATATGTGTACTAGATGTGTGTTACAGTACATGTTCTGCTATACTTCTTAGGTATAGCTGCTGTAAAAATATATTGTGCTAAGTAAAGAATGTTTTGGGAAGGATGTACTTAAGGTGGGATAGCTATTTTGGAAGGTAAGTTGTCCCTAACATAGTTACTTAATGGTGCCTCTTGCAGAGATGCTGAAAGATGTCGATGTTGCTAAGTTGGGAAGGGTGTAAACCAACCCATTGGTTATTCAACTGATAGAAATTTACAGATGTTTTTCTATAGAGGAGCAAAAGTTTTGATGTGTATGTTCTTGGAAAGACATTTATTTGTCCAAGTTAATCTGTTTCTGGGACAAAAGCATGAAATCCTCTGGTGCATCTCTAACATGGAGCAAAAACCATGAAGGCGTAGCTTTTATTTTGAACTAACACTGGAACTTCCCTTGGTTTTTGCCTATTGTGTGATCAGAGACACTGGAAACGCCTGTGTGGTCCTTGTAATAGAAGTGTGATTCTTCTCAGTTGTTGTGATGACACAGGGGTTGCTTGAACAGTGGGGAACAGAATAGATAAGTGTTCATTAGCAGCTCTAATATTTTAAGGAACTACATATGACGTGGGTGAAAATACTATATAGACTGTAGTCTTATGTGTGTTGCTTTTAAAAGGGGAAAACCAAAACTTTGTTTTCCTTCGTCCCTCTCCCATGGTTGTGGAGGAAAAGGAGGAATGTCACCTGATGAGAGTGACTTAATTAAAGCAATATCTAATTGTAACAAAATCTACAAGCACTCTGATAATGGCATTGTCAATTTAAATATCCTTTCAAACAGTACCACGTTGACTTGATTCCATAACTGTCAGTATCTCACAAGGTTTCTTCTGCTCACAGGGTTGTGGAGATTGCAGCCTGCCACTCGGCTCACACGTCAGCCGCCAAGATGCAGAGCGGGCAGGTGTACATGTGGGGCCAGTGCCGGGGCCAGTCCGTCATCCTTCCCCACCTCACTCACTTTGCCTGCACTGACGACGTATTTGCTTGCTTTGCTACCCCTGCTGTCATGTGGCGCCTGCTCTCAGTAGGTGAGAACCAGTGAGAAGGAGCTCCCAGGCTACAGCCGGTGCTGTCGTCTCTGGATGTTATTAGTAGTGACTACAGGATACTGCTTTCATGGCAGGATGGTTCCTGCTTTAAAGAAAACTTAAACTATCTGTTATAGCTAGTTCGTTTGGGGTTTTGGGTGTGTTTTGTCTGTAGAAAACAGTCCGCTTCAGCAGCTAAGGATCCAGAATAAGGGTAACAAGATCAGTTGTTTGCCAGTATACATTGGGAGAGAACCCTGTTTTACTGTTGCACTGTGAAATATTGTGTGTTTCCTACATCTGAATTGTTTGACCTCAAGCTCAGGACTGGGGAAGGACTCCTGGATCATTACATAGAACTATTCTTACTTGGAAGATCTCTCCCAATGCTTGTTACTTTGAATTATCAAACTCTATCTATAACTCTCTCCTTGTTATTTACCCATCCAATGTGAATATGAAGGAACGAGCCTCTCTTATGTTCCATGTTAGGAAAGTAACAGAATTCCAGGTTTTCATTTTGGGAGAGGACTTCTCCCAACTCCATTTGACTTTCCCCAAAGACAGGCAGACTTGTAAATAATAGTCCCTGTAAAACAAGACCCTATTTTTTTTTTAATTGTATCTCTCTTCTTATACTGCCTTGGATTACACTTTGGGATGAGGTCTTTGCAACCAACAAATAAGCCCAAGCTTTTCCTCTTGATTATCTTTGATTCACATGCTGTTAATTCTTTTTTTGATCTCAAATATGCTATAAAGCACTCAGCTTGCACTTCTTTGAAAAGACGAAGGCATTTTCGTGTTCAAAATGTGAAGGTGTTTTCATCTTTGATCTGCAGCTTCAGTTCTGAGGATCATCGAATCATAGAATGACAGGAGTTGGAAGGGACCTTTAGAGATCATCTAGTCCAACCCCCCCCTGCAGAAGCAGGTTCACCTAGATCAGGTCACATAGGAACAAGGAAGGAGACNCTGTTTTCATATTGACAATGGGTCCTAATTGTTTTAGTCTCTGTACAGATTGGTTTCTTGGAAGGATTACATCCTAAGTAACCTTTCTCTGGACCCTGACTTCATCCTTGCATGTGGCTTTGTCCTAACCCAGCTTCTCCATCTCCGCTTCTCATTCAGCATGTTACCACAGGTCCAGGTAACAGCATCTCCTCAGTAGAGGAAAGCTTTTACTAAAGAGGGAGGAGATTAGTTTGGAGTGATCTGCTTCTAGGTAAATCCAAGGCTTGTTTTATCCCACTTCTCACTTTCCCTGTTCTCTAATCCTCTGTGAGATGTGTTAGCCTTGCCCTGACTTCTAGAGGAGGTCTGATGCTTCTCCTGGTCTGTTGCCTTTTGCTAATAGTGAAGGCTGTTTAAATGCCATCTCCCTGTTATCGGCACCCTTCACGTTCTTGATTTTTCTGAAGTATTCCCAGACTGAGTATAACAAGGTGTTTGAACTTTGTACCTGCATTTTAATTCCTCTTAGCCCTTGGAGATTCTTCTCCTCTTATTCTGATAATCCTACTCACTGAGTATTTAAATGAAAAGGATTACTTCTGGGAGCATTTAAATCTTTTTCCATATGCAGTTTTCTTTCCCCATCTTTTTTTTTTATTGTTCACATAATTTAAAGAAGTGCTTGTTAAAATGATTTTTTTCCTGGGTTTTGTTTGTTTTTCTTAGTGAGAGCTAACTCTGCATAAAGGTTGTTGTTGTACTTCCACTTATGACTACAACTCTGCCAAAAGAATGGATCAATCACTTAGGACTGACTGTGGTGAAGTACAAATCTGCATCGTTTTTTGAGGAATGAACTTTTAAGGCATTGGGAGTGAAAGTTGAGCTACTGGATCAGCTTAATCTGAGCTTGTGACCCAGAAAGAGATCACACGAGCGAACGGAAGGGGACTGGAGCGTGGTTTAGTTTGCCCTGGCCAGATGCACGTTCTCTGGATGATCCGTGTAAATTTGAGGCGTTCATGGTCTTTTGTGGCACAAACAGGACTTGTCTGTTACAGCAGTTCATTACAGCAGTATCTGGTTTTAAATACTAACTAATTTAGCTGTACCTAATAGTGAAGAGTAACTTGTGGGTTGTATAGGGATGAACAACGTGCAGCCCTGTGGGGGACAGGAGACAAACCCACATCCCCTTATGAGGGAAGCACACTTTTCCCTGCTTTGCTTCTCAGAAGCCACGTGTTTTGAAGCACACTTTTAAAATGCATCAACAGAAGCTTCTAATGGTGGGTTAAACTAGGTTTTGTAAAACATCAGAGTTCTTGCTTTACCACAAGCCTCAGCCAGCTTGTGCTGCAGCTCTTTCATGCCTTCTAGAGACATGGAGTGGGACCTCTGTGTGACCAGTGCCATAGGCCTTAATAGAGACCTGTGGGTACATCAGCTTTAATCCACTTCCAAAATGGCTGAAGTCAGGTGTACACAGTATCTACTGTCTCTCTTCTTCAGCATCACTGCTGGCAGATTTTTTATCATTGCAGCTAACTAATAAACTGAGTATTATGGTGTCAGGGATAGTTTGTGTCCATGAGCCCTGGCAAAGACCTTCAAAAGCAACTTCAGGCTCTGTCCAGTCTGCCAGCACAGAAAAGTAGCTGCTGGCAACATGTTTTCTGAGTCTGTAGGTTTCAGATCAGGCGGTGCCAGTGCACCTGAAGCACTGCACACCCTGTCTGCAGCGAGCTGCAGGTGGTGCTGTAGGCTCCCATTGCCAGGATCAGCAGGTTGGCCCCAAGAACCGATTTTCAGGCTGCAGGGCTGAGCAGCCCCATGATGGCGATTTCAGGGATGATGCCTAGGCAGAGAACCAGAAGAGTTCTCCAAGTACTGTGCTGGATGCTGCTCTGCCTCTGTGTGATGAGTGCAAGGGGAACTGCTGCCTGTAGCTATTGTGGAGCAGTCCTTGCCAACAGGAAATGGCACAGGACTAGCTCATTCTTCCCATTTCACCCCTTAAGCCAATGGAGCCCCAGTACCAACCTGTTTTCTCTACCATGCTCTTAGTTGCTAGCTTTAGTAAGTCATGTGTGTTGTTTAAAATGCTTAAGGGTTTTTTTTTTTTTGTTTAAAATTGTTTCTGTAGAGCTTGAAGACTTTTTAACAGTAGCAGAGTCTCTGAAGAAAGAATTTGACAGCCCAGAAACCTCAGACCTAAAGTTCCGTGTGGATGGAAAGTACATCCACGTTCACAAAGCTGTTCTGAAGATCAGGTAGTGGTCGTGTTTCACAGCTTGTGTGTGTACAGAATAACCTCTTGGTATCACATCTAAGGGGGTGGGAGGAATTAAGGGGCAGGGAGAGAGCTCTAAACCTGTAGTATATATTATCTGTCTATTCATAATCACTTTAAATGAAGTGATTGTAAACTCAGCCTTGAAGTGGTCCATGTTGACTTTTCACTGAGCTCATTTGTCGTTCCTGGGGTGATAAATTCCATGAAGTTGGTCTGATTTCAGTGGATGCTCAGGTGCTTCTGTAGCACAGATCAGAGTTTTACCTTGATGCATATGTGTAACAATGCCCACAGTATAAGGAACCAAAATGTGGGCCGTGGGCTGTGATGGGGTATGGCCAAATTGTTTGTGAGTGTCACTGGGTGCCCCAGTAGGTGTTTTGGGGAGGCTGTAATGTAACGTGCCTGTGTTCATTCAGTAGCGTTCCAGATGCTGTCTTTTGTCTCTTAGGTGTGAACACTTCAGAACCATGTTTCAGTCCTACTGGAACGAGGACATGAAGGAAGTGATAGAAATAGACCAGTTTTCTTACCCTGTGTATCGTGCCTTTCTGGAGTACTTGTATACAGACAGTGTCGACCTCCCGCCTGAAGACGCAATCGGTATCGCTTTACGGTCCCATCCTGTTAGAAACAGCATCCAGAGAAACTGAGTCAGGGGATGCAGAATAAGTGTATGAGCACAGGCTTCTGCTCCAGTCTGGTGATTAATTAAGCTGTGTGTAAAACACTGTTGTAGCAAACTCACTGCAGCAGAAGCGGTGCACGTTTAGAAATAAACTGAGCATCTTTTTTTGAGACTGGGAAAGAAATTGTTTCTCTGGGCTAAAATGCTTGGATGTTTGACTAAATTGAGTCAGTTATTGTTTAGGATAATATTCAAGGACCTCAGTAGATCTAATGGGGAAACTTGAAGAGCAGAGCAAAGAAACAGCTGTGGTTCAAGCACAGGTTTTTATTGTGGTAGCCTTTTGCTCAGGGAGTGGTGCCTGTTTGGTGTCAGTTCCACTCTCACAGGCAGTTAGGGATGCACTCCAGGAGCAAAAGCTGTTGTTGGATGAGGGGGGAGTTCCTTACAACTGGCTAAATAACAGTGGTGTTTTAATTGCAGGGCTTTTGGACTTGGCTACTTCGTACTGTGAAAACAGACTGAAAAAACTGTGTCAACACATTATCAAGAGAGGAATTACTGTGGAAAATGCGTTTTCATTGCTCTCTGCTGCTGTCAGATACGATGCAGAGGTAAACTTCAGTCTCTTAAACAGGTGGCTGTTTTCTGACTCAAACCGTGGAGGACAGCAGACAGTTGTATTTTCACGTGAGCACTCTCTCACTGTCAAGATAATACTGTTTGCCATTTTCAGGGTTTGAGAAAGTGGGACTTACAGAAGCTGTATTTGCCATGAGAGACGGATCTCTCGTTTTCTCTCTGTAAGCCAGTACTGGGGAGGTTGAAAGCAGTACATGGGTGTGATTTAGGATGATTTAAGCCCCAAGCTGAGACAGTGTCTGCCAGTGTTTGCATTGCTCAGTTTCATGGTAAAAGGTGATGCTGCTGTGCCAAGCTTAAGGAATTGCTATTTAATGAAAAAAAAAAAACAACCCAAACCCTTATCACAAAATTTCTGGAGATGAAAACAGTAACTCTGATACAAGGGAAGGGTTTAAATACAAAGCAAAAACTGTAAGGTAACAAAAACCAGTCCTGTAAGCCTTACATCGCTTGCTCGTAAGGTTGTGTGTGATGCCATATAGTGGTAGGTTTGGGGATTGAGTGCATTTGGGGTTTTTTTTGTTGGTGGTGGTGTGGGGCTGGTTTTCTTGGCATTCTGTTTAGCTACAGTCAAATATAGTCAGCCTCCACAGGTAATGACCTGGCAGGAGAAGAACTGCCTTGTGGGCCTAATAAATGTCAGAGAAACAGTGTGTGAGAAGGGAGGAAGGCTGGTGAAACTCCCTTACTGCCTAACATCTGACTTCACTACTAGATCACTAACGTGCTGCTTCAGGAGCTGCTTGTAAGGCAGTTCTGGTACTCAGTAAATCAACTTGTTGGTTTTATCTTGTGCTTAATACCCAGCAATTGGCATCCAGGTGTCCTAACTCATTTCAGAGCCTTGCGGTGTGTCCCTTGTTTGATAATACCTTACCCAAAGGGCAGTGTTTGTGTCCCAGTTCTGGCTTCAGCTCTGCTGTGAATCACCATTTCTTTGGTGGGAGTTCATGGGGAAACAGGGAGGTTTCTGTATTTTAGCCTTAGAAGGTTGTTTGCAGGATGGGTCTTCAGCGTGTGGATGATTCTGGTTGTAAAGGGTAGACAGTAGAAACCCGGTTACTTTGCCTTGGCCATACGTCACTAAGCTCAATGAAGGTAGAACCACAGGCTTTCCAGGAGAGAATGGGTGACAATGAGGGGCTGAGGTTTAGTAAAAAGTGGCTTTTCTTCTGTGCAGTAGTGCTAGATAGGGGCTTGGAATTGTTTGTGTGCTGTAGTTCATTGAGCACTGTGTGTCTGGAAGGTGATAGTGAAAAGAAACTGCTTCACCGATGTAAAATACCTGTATGACATGAAACTTTCCTCTACTTTCTTTTGGTGACTGAAGCGCTAGAATCGGGTCAGGTCTGGCTTCTTAGTGTAGCCTTTAAAATCATCCTTGGGTGTGCCTTGTGCCTTTATTCACTGAAGCCCGTACTAAGCACAGTTTGCTGGGAGTGCATCCGTCTGCAGATCAAGTTCAGCCTTTTTCATGCAGCCTTCCAGTTCTTCCCAAGCTACTGGCACTGCAGTTACTTCTGTTCTTCCTGAGCTTCTGTGGCTTCTGCTTGGAATACGATGGCTTTTTAAAGAAAGCACTACAACATGGTGATGCGTGCGACCTAATTTTGTTTAAAATGCTGGGTCATTCTGTTACTTTAAAAGAAAACAAGCCATCGGTGTTCAGTTCTAACAAGCTTGTCTGTTTTCATTGCACAGATGCCACACAAGCCAAGACCTGCAGCTTCCAAATGGCTGGTGTTAGGCCAGGGTGTATTGTCACGTGGCTGTTGTGTCAAGAACTTTCAGTGGCACATAGTTTCTCTAGCTGTCAGCATTGACCATTAAGTGAAAACACGAATCTTTAACCAGTCTTTCATACCTCAGGTGGCTTTAAAGAGCTCTGCAGACCTGTTTTGCCTTCCCACAGTGCCCAGTCGAGCTGCTGGGCCAGGGCCTGTTCCCACCTGTACCGGATTAGCGCTGCCAACGTCGCATGAGAAAGAACCCTGCTCTCATTTCTTAGGGGGCTGCAGCATCCACCTTAGATCTGCAGCACAGCGAGGAGATTTCCTCCTCAAAAAGAGGAGCCAGAAACGGTCCGAGTGGAAAGTGTTCCGTAGTCAGCCTTGTATTGACAAAGACTGTGTCTGTTCTAGACATCCTTTCTGACATCGTGCAGCTGCAGTGAGGGTTGTCAGACTCCTCTGTTAAACAGAAGGCACCTTTCTGCCTGAGCTTTGCTTCAGAACCACCCCGTTAGTGCGTGGTGGCCTTGAGCCCGCTGACGTTGGGGCTTGAGCAGAGCAGGAAGTTGAGCAGCATTATGGGGTAGATTTGAGTTTGTATTAGGGAATAAAAGAGCTGAATTTGGTTGTTTTCTCATTACGCCAGGGTCTCCTATTTGTGGTGTTATTTACTAGCCATCAGTGAATGCAGATGAAACTTCAGATGAGAGAACTTTACATATATGTATCTCGAAGGGCTGCTAGACTGCAGCTGTCTAGTGAGAAGCAGAGTTATGGTTACTCCTTGCACCCCTCACCACGTGGGCAGAATGATTGTTTTCTCTTGCATTTCCGTAACGATCGTGTAGGGTAAAACTATCGAGAGCCTCTGGGCTCATGTGTTTGAATTCCCTGCGAAAACAGAGCCCACGCGGGCGTTTGTGCCTGAAAGTCACTTGCCGTGGTGGAAGCAAAGATAATGAGACGGTTTGTCTTTGTTTCTTTCCCCCCTTTCAGGACTTGGAGGAATTCTGCTTTAAGTTTTGTGTCAATCATTTGACAGAAGTGACACAAACCACAGCATTTTGGCAGATGGATGGTCCCCTGCTGAAGGAATTCATCGCTAAAGCCAGTAAATGCGGAGCCTTTAAGAACTGAGCCGAGGCCGTGGGTGCCGGTGGTGTCGCCAGGGGCTGCGGGCGCGGCAGGACGGCCGGGCTCTGCGGCTCAAAGCACCACGTCCCTGCTCTCTTGTACCGGAAGATGTGAAAGGCCACCCTGAAAACAAAACAAGTACGTTCTCTGCTCCCAAGTGAACTGCTGTAGAAACATTGAAGTGCTGCCTTCATTTAAGCAGCCGTGGCTGGTGGAACCCGTGAAGCTGTCGGGCGGAGGGAGGCAGCGGGGCTGCGTGTGGAGGCGAAGGAGCCCTCCCCCCACTCAGCCTGGTTGTGTGCACCCCTTGGGGCTGGAGAACAGTCAGACCTGAGCCATGGACTGACATCCCCGAGATCGTCAGCTCTCTGGGGCCTGTAGGGCTCAGGGAGCTCTCACTGCAGTGGCACGGCTGCCAGCAAATAGCGTCATTAACCCAGCATAGTCAGCGCTTAGCGAGGGAGGGCAAAAATACCTTGTACCTGAAGCCTGTCCACGTAGCTTTGGAGAGGGAGGTAACTCACTAGCCAGCCCAAGGGCAGGTAAAGCTCTGTTTAAACCTTCACAAGTTGTAACCTCTGCTCTGTGTACTCTGTACAAGCTGTATGTGTAATGGTTAATGGCAACAGCTCCCTCTTCAGTTCCCTCAGAGGTGTTCTGAAAGTAGGGGGTGTTGCATTTAAGTGTCGTATAAATTGAAATTACATGAAATAAAAGCCACTTGGTTTTTTTTGTACCCGTTCATTAGCAACCTTCTGTGGACTGGGAGAAGTGTGAGCTTTTTGTTCCATGCATCATGTAAGTCTTTTTTTTAAACAAAGCCCAAAGCCACAATCCCCCGAATCTTCCTGCTCTCGACATGCTTGACAAATACCTCTGCTCTCACATGTAGAAAACAGCCAATGTATTTGTCAGCACCGATTTAGTGCCCCGTGCTGGCAGTCGGCGTCTCAGCTCTTGCTCCCTGCTGCGTGCCTGCTTGACTCTGGCCGTTCAGCAGCTGTGTATGGACACAGCCCCACCGCCCTCACCTGTGCCAGGGCCCTCACAGCCAGCCACACCACGGGCAGGGCACAGGCACGGCTTGTGGAGGCTGGAACTGCTCCATCCACAAAGCGCAGAGTGGCCCTGGGAGTTCTGTCAGGGAGTCTGACAAAACGCTTCCACCTCTGTCTTGGGAATGGTTCTCATAAAGACCTTACTTTGGAGCACGATCTGCACAGGCCTGGCCCTGTAAGCTGCTCTGACACCTTTCACTACTTCAGATGCTGCTGCTGCAAGGAAAAGGAGCTCCCGTGAGTTTCTGTCTGTGCTGTGAGAGTGGCTTTGCATTGTTCTTTGTTCCCTAGTGAGGGATAAACCCTTCCCTGCTCCGTGTCCCACAGCTTTGGTGAGGCAGGAGGGCTGTGAGAGGTGCTGAGCCCCAGGGAGCCCTGCAGAGCTCCTCCCCACTCGAGGAGCTTGTTTTGACAGCTGTGCTTAGGCCTACTGCTGTCTCCCTTCACCCAGAACAGGCTCAAGTTGTGGATGGTCACTGCTCCTGGGGAGAGGACGACAATGCAGCTTGGCATGACACGTGGTGTCTGCCATCATGATGAAGGCAGTGGAGCGCTCGGACCTGCTTCTGGGTGCTGCTGAGGGACAAAGTGGGCTCTCGGTGGCAGCCCACACAAGAGCAGGGCTGCTGAGCGTGGCTAAAACCCACCCCTTTCTTAGAAAGGTTTTATTTCGTTAACTTACCCTTTGATAACTAAGCAATGCCTTTCTGTATTCAAACAATTTCTTTAAGACAGAACACGCGGAAGTTGGATCCTTTCGTAACAGAGAAAGGAAGATACAGTCCCTGGTTTGACCCATTTTACATTGTAAATGGTTCAGGTGTGACGCCCAGCTGCGTCTGGTCTGCCTGCAAACACACCCGTCTCACCCCTGCCCTCACAGCAGAACCCGTCACACGTACGAAGCAGTCAAGCAAGAGTCGCTGAAGTACAAAAACCCACACTCCTGTTTATGATTCCGAGGGCTGCTTTGAGTGCAAGTTCTGCTGATTTCCGTCTCGTCTTTGGAAAGCCAAAGCAGCCGTGTGCTCCTCACCCCTTCCCGGCTGGATGCCACCAGGGCAGAGGAAAAAGGCTTTGGTGGAGGGTCGTGCTGAGCTTTCAAAAAAGCTACATTGGGTGTGTAACGCTCATTGAGCTGTAGCAAAATTCAAAGGGAATGGACAACTTAAAATTATTGCAACAGTGAGGTATCAAAATGAATAAAACAGCCAGCCCGCTGCTGCGTCCCTGTCTTGGGTGGGGGGAAGTTACACAGACACCAACCAGACGTGCTCTATGGTTTCTATCCTTAGAAAATCCTAAACATTGAGTGACACATCACAGACAGGCTCAGGGCTACTCAGAGGTGGTGCTGGAGGTACTAGCCCTGCTCTCTGGGGTAGGAAGCACGACTCCCTTTAAGTCCTGCAGAAGTTCGATCTTATTATCCAGTCTTTTTCTGCTTTCCAGAAGCTCCTGGATTTTTTCCTCTGTTCCTATTGGGAAAAAGAAAAAAAGCTGTTATTGGTATGTAACAGGTACTTCACATACGTGTGCTACGTGTGCAGAGGCTACCAAGGCTTAGCTTGACCCACACTGAAACCTCCCTCTGCCTTCCTGGCTGAAGCAAAGCCTCCGGCTTCAGCCCCTGTGGGCTCTGCCCCTTGGCGAAGGGCAGAGTTGTGTGTGGTGGGGAAGAGACCAGCTGCTGCCCACAGCGTCGAGCCACAGCACGGTAACACCTTGTCATCCCTGTACTGAGATCTCAAAACCAGCTCT
This sequence comes from Urocolius indicus, assembly GCA_013401255.1. Classification (NCBI taxonomy): domain Eukaryota; kingdom Metazoa; phylum Chordata; class Aves; order Coliiformes; family Coliidae; genus Urocolius; species Urocolius indicus. The sequence continues at coordinate 205,979 of WBNH01004409.1, forward strand.
GGTAGAGGCTTAACTGAAACCATCCCAGCAGGTGCAGAGGTCATTAGTTTAACTAATCCAACGTGCCTGGGCCTGTGAGCTGCGACAGTTCCGTTTCCAGCATGTTTGTGTGGGGACCCAGGCAATGAAGATGCATTTTCCATCTTTCAAAGACAACATCTCTGAATCACACGCGTTTACAAGCCTCGTGGATTTTAGCCAGTGATAAAAATTCAACCTAAAAAGAGCTGCTGTGGACAACTGCACGCAACGGCTTAGCTCTCAAAAACACAGCGTGAGCATTTCCCAGTCCTGCTGCTGCAAAGCAGTTCTTGCCACAAGGCCGGTGGCAGTAACCACAGGCCCTGCCTGACCCCGGTGCTGCTGCTGCTCTCCCCTGCTGCCACCTGCCTCGTGGTCAAGGCTCCTGCAGCCAGGGAGAGCTCCGTAACGGCCTCGCTCGGGCCCCCAGGCACCACCATGACCTCACCTTGTTCCCCGCACCCCCTAAACGAAGCGGGTGCTGTGTTGTGTAGCAAAACACGCAGCGGTGCTGGGGGCCTCCTGAGCAGAACAGGCAGGCACTGAACAGCAAACAACTTTCCTCTATAGAATCACAGAATGCGTGGGGTTGGGAGGGACCTGAAAGGTCCATCCCCCTTCCATGAACAGGGGCACCTTCCACCAGACCAGGTTGCTCCAAACTCCATCCGACCTGGCCTTGGACACTGCCAGGGATGGGGCAGCCACCACTTCCCTGGGCAACCTGTGCCAGTGCCTCACCACATTCACAGGAAGGAGCTTCTTCTTAATACCTAATCCAAACCCACCCTCTGTACAAGTCACAGAAATACAGCGAGAATGCCAGAATTCAGATCTTAGTAAGAAGCAAAAGAAGGCACAGGATTTACCCTACTCCTAGGCTTTGTGTATGTCGTCACACAGCCTTGCTGGCTAGAGCCTGGACTAGGACAATGGAAAAACAGGATGCTGATTTCCTTCCCTCCCTGCAGTTTCATTTGTTACCAAGATGGGTTTAATTCCTTCCTCAGTGGTCCATTTTAAGAGCTCCTCTGGGATCAGTTTTGGAACCAAGCTCGATGTGTGTTTTCATTACGGACCTTGACGTTAAAAGTAGGCTGAAGGTATGGGAAAATGAGGTTGTGTGGTAGGGCTGAAACTGAGCTGCACAAGCCCTGGAGAGGGGGAACTTTCACCCGTGAGAGTCACACGGTTGGCTGTGGGCACATAGGTGCCAATATCAAGAATTTCTCCTGTAAGCTGAGAAGAGGATGAAATAATTGATGCATCTGTGAAAGAGGCAAGTGTGAGCCAAGGTTGTGTCACATGAGGAGCTCGGAGCCCTCGGGTGAGGCCCTGCTGGAACCTTGTGTCAGATAACTGCCACACTGGTCCCTCTCCTTTCCCAGAGGGGAAGAGGAGAGCAAGAGGCCGAAGAGCCTGGCTGTGCCATGTGAGTGAGGGGGGACACAGTAAACCACCCTCATGCACTGAACCTCAGTGACAGCTCATGGATCCCTTTCCACAGGGATAAACCGCAGCAGAAGTTAGGACAAGGCTGCTACCCATTCAAGAGGGAAATGGGAGCAAGAGAGTCACCTCCCTGCAAAACAGGTTCAAGCCTTCCTGCTTACAGCAGCTGTGACTGGAGCCCAAGGCTCAGACTCTCCTTCCCCACCAGAAGTCACAAAATCTCAAGGGCTGGAAGGGATCTCGAGAGATGATCTAGTCCAACCCCACTGCTAGAGTAGGACCATCTAGAGTAGGTCACACAGGAACTCGTCCAGGTGGGTTTTGAATGTCCCCAGAGAAGGAGACTCCACAACCCATCTGAGCAGCCTGTTCCAGTGTTCCCTCACCTTCACAGTGAAGAAATTCTTCCTTGTGTTTCTTTAGAACCTCTTATATTCCAGCTTGTACCCATTGCCCCTTGTCCTATCACTGAGAACAGGCTGGCTCCATCCTCCTGCCACCCACCCTTTACATATTTCTAAACATTAATGAGATCACCCCTCAGTCTCTTCTTCTCCAAGCTTAAGAGCTCCAGCTCCCTCAGCCTTTCATCATAAGGGAGATGCTCCATTCCCTTCATCATCTTGGTGGCTCTGTGCTGAACTCTCTCCAGCAGCTCCCTGTCCTTCTGCAACTGAGGGGCCCAGAACTGGACACAATATTCCAGGTATGATCTCATGAGGGCAGAGTAGAGGGGCAGGAGAACCTTTCTCGACCTACTGCCCAGCCCTTCTAATAGACACCAGGATGCCATTGACCTTCTTGGCCACGAGGGCACATCACTGGCTCATGCTCATCCTGCTGTCCACCATGACCCCCAGGCCCCTTTTCCCTACACTACTCTCTAAGAGTTCATTCCCCAGCCTGTACTGATACAAGGGGTTCTTCTTTCCCAGATGCAAGACTCTATACTTGCCCTTGTTGAATTTCCTTAGATTTCTCCCCACCCAACTCTCCAGTCAGTAAGGAAATTCCTCCTCATACCCGTCCTGAACCTCCCCTGGTGCAACTTGAGGCCATTTCCATTGCTTATTCTACTGCTTGTATATTAATGAATATATTGCACAGTGCTGGTGCCAGCAGCGACCCCTGAGGGACTTCACTAGATACAGGCCTCCAGCTAGACCCTGCCCCATTGATCACCACTCTCTGCCTTCTTCCCTTCAACCAGTTAACAATCCACCTCACTACCTGATCATCCAGCACACACCACCTCAGTTTTGCTGCGAGGATGCTGTGGGAGATGGTGTCAAATGCTTTACTGGAATGTAGATAAACCACATCCACTGTACTGTCACCATCCACCTGGTTACATCTTCATAAAAGGCTACCAATCATGTCGGTCAGACATAACTTCCCTTTGGTAAAGCCATGCTGACTGCTCCCAATGACCCTCTTGTCCTTTAAATGCCTGGAGATGACATCCAGGATAAGTTGTTCCATCACCTTTCCAGGGATGGAGGTGAGGCTGGCCTGTCTGTAGTTACCTGGCCCCTCCTTCTTGCCCTTTTTGAAGGCTGGAGAGACATTTGCTCTCCTCCAGTCCTCAGACACCTTTCCTGTTCTCCATGACTTACTGAAGATGATGGAGAGCGGTTTAGCAATGACTCCCACCAGCTCCCTCAGCACCCGTGGGTGCATCCCATCGGGGCCCAGGGATTTATGCACACCCAGGCTGCTCAACTGATCCTTAACTCACTTCTCATCAACCAACCTAAACTCCTTTAACCTGACTTCCTCTGGAGTCTGGGGCTCCTGAGGACAGTCTCTAGCAGTATAGACAGAGGCGAAGAAGACATTCAGTAACTCTGCCTTCTCTGTATCCTTCCAAGCAACCGCTCCTGCCTTTGTCTTCCTTGCACCCTGGGCACTGGGCACACTCAGCTGGTGTCTCAAAGCTTGTCACAACTGCTGTCAGGTGCAGGTGGGCTCTGCTCAGCACCGGCTGTAACTGAGACACAACAGCTGCCCAGCAGGAGCAGGGCTGGACCACAGGCAGGAGGTGGGAGGGAGGGAGGGTGCTGATGAGGAAGGGCAGGAGGGCTCCCTGCAGGACAGGGAACTGCCTCTGGGGCAGACACTCTCTGGTCTGCTACAGCTGTGGAACTGTGACTTGCCTCCCCTTTCCCATCAGACAGCCAAATCTGACAAACAGTCTTCCTAAAGACCCGTTTGGCCAATTATTTATGTATCATTGACAAAAAAGGCTCCTTGGAGTTTTCATTTTCAATGGACAGATCATTGAAACCCTCAGGAGAACAACCTCGATGCAAACCCCACACCACTGGCTGCTGCTCTGACACCTTCCGTTTTTGCCACGTACCTGAATGAATATTTGTCAGTATATTTTCAAACAGTCCACAGTCAAAGAGTGACATCACTGTCTCTTCATACTCTGGGGGAAAAGAGACAATTTGAGTTAACATTACTGAGTGAACGTTTACAGAACCCTCACGATAATGCAGAGCCCTACAGCAGAAGTAGCACGAGACAGTAATTACTTATTTTCTACCCCACTGACTGCCTGAGGTTTCAAGATTTCTTCCTTCTCATACATGTCCTGCACTGAAAATGAAGGATGATGAACTTGTCAATTCTATTTTTTTTTCTTTAGTTTCACACAGGAAATAGGAAAGGGGATCTGCCCCTAATCACCTTTTCGGGTCTGCACCACGTGAACAGTCCACGTGAAAATGAGCAGCACACTGGAGTCATATCTCAGCCCATGGTGTCAGGACTGCGTGTGTCAGGGCAGGGCTGACCACACCAGTTCCCCTTGGCAGCTCGTGTGACACGTGGGACAGGGCTGTCAGTGTTGGAGGTTAAAAACCAGCCCAGAATTACGCCTCAACTTCTTAACTGAGGCTTCCAATGAAGCAAAATAGTCACTAAACACCTACAGAGCTTGCAAGAGGGTTGCTTAACAGTGAAGACTTTGAATCCCTAATGTGTCCTGGACTTCATTACTGCTTCCAGCAGCTGCTCTCCCGTTACACACAACCAGCTCATGAGGAAGATTTAGCTGGGTGAGACATCTCACTTTCCATGCCTAAATGAGCATTCTTTATCCAAAGGTATTATTGATAACTCGGTCAAGCTGGGAGAAGAACAGGAGAAGATCTGACTGACATTTTCTTTTTTAACTGTGTTGGGGCAAAGCAACATTAGAGTGCAATCCTCCAAGAACGGAGTGTTTTGAACAAGCTGGTACTTCAAACATCAATGAAACCCCAAATACACACTAACAACTGACAATAAAATTCTGACTAATCATTCCAAGACTTAAAATGTACATACTTGAGGATTTTTGCCTCAAAAGAGAACGCTGATACTAACAGATTACTGGTCCTTCCATTAAGCTGTAAGAACACCACAGGCTTATGATCCAAATAAAACCATGTGGTTCTCTTCAGGACTTTTCTCCCTTGCATCTCCCAGGAGGTCAGGCTGAACCTTCCGATGCTCATGCCAAAGGGTAAAAGGAGGCTTCAAAACCTCAAGTGTGAAGGCCTTACTAGAGTACACTGAGTTGGCAGCTCTGATGGCATGGGGAACACTCTCTCAGGCAGGACCCAGTCCTTTGGCACAGCAGAAGTGTCCGCAGGGAGCGGCCCAGGGCCGAGAGCCTGGGCTCAGAGCAGCAGAGTCCCCCAGGGGACTCCCTACCTGATTCTGAAGTGTTGTCATCCATCAGCTTTTCCTGTGCCAGGTGAAGAGTGTCCAGCATTTCTTCAAATATGTCATCCAGCAGCCCAGCTTGCTTGCATTTCCTAACAAAGTCTATTTGGACTGTGGAAACACACAAACACACTCTTACCCACGAGTGGTCTCTGAAGTGGCTTTACTCACCTGCTTCAGACACTAAAAACTCTGGCTAAAAGCTCCCCTTTCAGTAATAAATACTTATCAATACTTGATAAGTCCCTGATCTCTCCAGCTGCCCGCTCAGCCCTTTCCCATGCGAACAAAGACATAGTTAGGCAAATGGAAGGGTTGCATTGAGGGTGTAAAATTCTCTAAGCTCTAGGTGTGGCTTCCTTCACCAAAAGCCTAAATGCACCCCTCCTGGAGCCTGCTCATGCCCCCCGGGCTAGGAAAGCAAGTCATTTGTCTTGATGGCTTTAATTCTTCCAGTCCTTAGGACCACACTATGGACTGAATACACTAAAGGACAGAAAACAGTGCAAGAAGTGAATCAGTACTGGGTTTGGTAAGAAAAGGAAGGCTACTTGTACTCCAAGCAATCGAGGCATTAAACTCTGCAGGGGAGTTGGAGCAGAAGATCTCCAAAGGTCCCTTCCAACCCCTAACATGTTGTCTATGATTCTGTGATTTCTTACAGCCCATTTCATGTGCTTGCTTTGTCACATTTGGACTACTAAGGAAACAAGCACCTATTTTTTGTTCATCTCAGAGCAGCAGATCAGCAGCAGGTTTCAGCAAGAGCAATTCAATCGGCTGTCGAAAAGGAAAGAGCTCTCAGACAGCTCACAGAATGCTGCCAGCTTCCATTAAAAATGACTTTTCTCTTTACTGGAGACATTTGTGAGAAAACAAGTGTCATTTCACTTACACCAGATGCCCTACAAGTATTCCAGGATTCTTTACAGGTTGCCTGTTCTTTATAGCAGTAGTAAAAACTCAGAAAAAGCCCCACTAGGCAGCCAGCTACAGTTACAGCAGCACGGCCACATGCTAACCATGGCCACAGGAAGGTGAGCAAACGCTGCTAACACCCTCCAAACTTTCAAGCAACAGCATTGTCCTGACAAGCACTCGCAGTGGGACCTTCAGGGTAAGGTGAAGGACTGCAGAACTGTTGCAGTAACACATTGATGCAGTAAAAGATGATACTGTGTTCGGCATGCTGCATACCCCTGGGGTCCAAAACAGAAGGTAAGCAGACAGTGGCAGCAGTTTGTTCAGAGCCCCATTCCACCCAGAGGCAGAGCTGCTGCTCAAGCTGCACTGAACCCCTCTTGCACTGCTGGGCTCCTGCTCATGCCCCTCCTCACAGCACCTCTCTCCTAACCCCAACTTGAGCAGCGCCTGGCAGAGCTGTACCCCTCTCCTTCACAGGGGGCTCAGCCCAAGGAGGCTGAGGGCATGGAGGGCTGCTTCCCTGTTTAACTGCCTGGATGTGGAGGAGGGCAGCAGGTCAGGCAGAGGCATCCATCACTGGAGCAGCCCCACAGTGCAGGTGCAGGCCCAGGGTCACTCACCAGCTCACACCACACGGCAGGTCTCGGCCAAAGCACAGAGACTGAGCTGCTGCACAGTTATCAGAACCTGCACGGTTCTGCTCCCTGGCCAGAGCTTGGAAAGTCATTTGTCTTGGGAGAATAACACAGATACACCTGCAGCACGGCTGCCCTCAGCCCTCCCCAAGCTCTGAGCTTCACTCCTCGTGCCCTAGGAAGCAAGTCGCACCTTTATGCCGGTTGTTTTTCCTTTTGAGTATCCGTAAACTGTCGTCTTCTGCCGTCTCTTCTTTGCCCTGGAAGAAAATCAGAGAGACCTATTTTTACATCATGCTGACATTTACTGCTTCTTTTCATTATGTGACCTCTATGCTAGCAGAAAGATAAAAAGCAGCCTGTATTTCTGTGCACACGGTCAGCTCTTCTGTACAGCTGAGCACGGTCTGCTCCAGACATTCCAATTTCACAAAGGGAAGCAAAAAAACTCTTTTAGAAAAAAAAAACAAGCCCGGCCTCTGGGACAGCACTGCATTTAATTACTGCATTTGCCAACAGCACAGATGTTACCAGCTGCCAAACTGCTAACTCCCTGTGCAAGTGACCCTGAGTTCCCTAAGCCCGATGTAACACTAGAAAGGAGCTGAGAGGAGAGGAGGGGTGTTTTTTCTCCTCCTTTGAACGGGACGCAGCCATTCTCTGGTGTTCCACGTCATACCACAGTACCACAAACCATTCTAAATCTCTGCCAAAAGGACTCCACCGATGTAACAATGCACTGCTTACACAATGGTACCCAACTTATCCCTCGGTGATAAACCCTGGAGCCCCTCAGCTTCTGATTTGTATTGATTTCTGAGATCACTAGCACTGCAGAGCAGAAACGGCACATTACTGGGGGTAAAGGCTCAAATGAACCTCAGTGATGATGCCAGGAACTTTTAAGTGGATTTACAGCCCAGAACTTCTTAGAGACAAGTAACCTGCCCTTAGGAGAGTACTCCATAGAAGCTGCAAAGACTGTCCACGTCCCCTCACATGATCACCCTTTAATCTCAAGACCTGAGAAAGGCAGAAGCTGTTCCCAAGGAAAGCTGGATGTTAACTCCTCTAGAAAGGAGAAATCCTGACACTTCCCCACGAGTCAATGGGACTCTGCCATGGAGCCAAGAGAATCGCCTCACAAATTAAATTACACTGTATTTACAGGTTTTCTAACAACAGCCTCTAAAACAACTCCCCCTGCAACCAGGATGATGTTCTGCTTGATAGCTCTGAGCCCCTGGTGAGGCCATCTTCACCAGCAGAGCAGAGAACTGCCCCATCTACAATGAAAAACTGCCCCGTGTACCATGAGCACAGGCTCACAAATGAGTAAGTGCCAGTTTAAAGGCCGAGTGTCTCATCAAAAGCTGTTTCTCATAGAAACTGTGGCAAGCCCGAAGCAAATCTGAGGGATGCAGTACTTCCAAAGAAAAGGAGCCCACAAGGGGAAGTTTCTTCCGGTCCCATCAAGATCGCAGCCTGGTTCAGAGGTTCCTGCCACCTTGGTGTCACCTTTCCTGAGGGGCAGCATTGGTCCTGCCTGAAGCAGCTCTCAGTGCAAACTGGTTTGAATGCAAACTGGTTTCTTTCAACAGAACGATAACATCAAATCAAGGCAGCTGTAAAGGTAAAAGTACTGATTCTGTGAGGAAATCTCTTTCTGAATGCACTGTCAAAACACTTGACTAAAGAAGCCCTTTGCTGTAGCAGATGTAGGTTCTTGTTTTAGAACTACTTAAATTCAGAATTACCCTTTGTTCCGCGATGGTGGGAGGTTTCAGAGCCCGTCTTCTCCTCTTATTAGCTGCATCTAGGGATCGGGAAACAACAAAGCAACAAACGTGTCAACCTCAGACTGACGATTTCACATCATTCAAGTTGTCTCTTTTCCCCAAAAAGCTACAAAAGTCAGGCGCTTGGGGTGGCAAAGCAAGAGTACGTGTTTCAGCTTCCCCAAACACCTGTCATTTCAGTGGAAATCACATTCTTTCCATGTAAGAAAAGCTCCCGGCCTGAACCATTAGGAAGGAGTGAGTGCAAACGGCTGCAGCATCAGGTTTGCCTTTTAAACTCAGTATAAAGCAAATCTGAGATTGTAAGATTTTTGACAGTGGCAGAGTGAACTTATTCCCCCCCAGCAGCAGCAGCACTACCTCTAAGTGGTAGAAGCTTCAGGTAAACTTAGGAAAGAAGACTGGAGTTGTTTTCAGTCAGTTCGTGTTTATGTCAATACATCCTCAAAACTAAGACCACAGCAGGAATTATTTCAGGTGTCTCAAAGACATACAAATAGCATTTGATTCTTAATTGATATACCGGCCTCCTAGAAAGCCTCTAGAAACAACTTAACTTGTGAGATGAATATCATTTACACTACAAGGTGTCTTTAGTGATGTGGTATGTGACTTCTGCAAAACCATCCGCGTTCTCTCTGCCCTTTCTATCAGCATGCACCAGCCTCTCTGCAACATCCTAACTGGCAGCTGCTGAAAACACCTACAGTATCACAGGCAGAGAAAGGTAACTCTGGCAAGGAAGACATGGCAGGAGCGCAGAAAGACAAAGAGTTCAAGCACCCATCAAAACCTGAGGGTTTTTAATGCAGTGATACAAGCCCCCTTCCCACATAGCACTACATCCTTTAGGCAGCACTTTGTAAGGTTTTTCCTGTTAGGAATAATCTTACTAAGAGGAATGAGAAGTTGCTGTTGGTACAGGAAGGCTGCTGAAACAAGTCTGGGGTTTGGGGACTGGTGCTGTACATTTGCATTTTTCATGGCCTGAAAAGAAGTCCTAGCCAAGAAATCAATGCTTCATCCAAAATAAAGCATATGTATGGCTAGGAGATGCTGATTTAGGCACAAAGTGTTCCTTGCTGGCTAGCACAACATCTTTGATCCACGGCAGGATTTGCTCAGGTCTTCCTGACATTTGCTTTAGGGGTCCTTTACAAAACAGGAGGGACACAGTGTGAAGAGCAGCCCAACTCTTCCAGCTCCCCACAGTGTTCTACATTTGTCAGCCTTTACTCTGGGCACATCCAACATTCCCAGGTAAGCAGGGGCTGGAGCCTGTTTTCAAGTCCAAACTGTGCTCTCAATCCCTGCTGCACTGCGCTGCAAGGAGACTTCTCAGCCCCTAGAGGCACCCTGTCCCTTTCCAACCACAGAGCAGAGCCCTGACATTACAGCACAGGAATGTTGTCTGGACCAAGAACAAAGGCTTGTTTCTTCACTCCATTTTCTCCAAGCTAGCGGGGAAAACAAGCCTGGAGAGGCAGCCCTTGGGCATCAAGCTCCTGCTCCCACCCAGCGCAGCTCAGCCTGTCCAGGGGGAGCAGCAGCACTACTCAAGTTGGATCCTAAGAGACAAAACTACTGTGGAGCCACAGCACTTCTCTAGCCCAGCCTGTCTCACTCCTGCCCTGTGCACATCTGCAAACACTCACCTCAGGTGTCCCCTGCCTGCCCAGACAGGCCAAGTGTGGGCCCCACACAGTCCCTGCTACTTCAGTCAGCCCACCAGCAGATATCCCGGGCTATTCTGAGCACCAGGCGTGCACTTGGGAGCTGCTCAGAGGCAGGAGACGTTGGGCTTGGGGAAGCAAATGTCATTCACCCAATGCTCAGAGCTGCTCCCAGTCTCCTGTGGTACAGCTACACTCCTCAGACAGAAGCAGCTCATTCAGGAGGCAGGGCACACACTGCCATCTCCCCCTCAGAAACAGAGGCTCTCCAAACCAAGTGCCTCTGGAAAAACCTCCTCTAGAAGAACACTCTCCTCTCAGGGAACAGGCCATACATTGCATATGCAGCACTTAAAACACCAACACCTTCAGCCTCCTAAGATTTGAGCCTTCCTTACAAAGGAGGTGGTCTACAGGGCTGGACCAAATGTCTCAACCTCATCTCACAGTGGAAACGAACAATTCTGGCCTTTCTAGTACTTGGGCAGGAGACCACTTGGCGCCTTGGACAGACCCAGCAAAATGATAACCAACAGAGCACAGAAATCAAATCCATTTTTTTAAAGGGAGGCAACGTCAGGCCTCAGAACTACACATAAGTAAAAAGGAAAACTAGTAGGTGAGATAAGAAGCTGCCTTTTGGTTAGTGAACCACAGCAGTATTGGGTGTTAAACGGACTGCACATCTGGCTATGAAGCCCCCGACTCTCTGACTGGAAGTGTAAATGACAGCCACCTAACCCAGCCCTTGGGCAGCACCAGACCGTGCCAAAGCTCAGCAGGCTGTGGTGGGAGCACAGTGCTCTTAGCACTCCTGCTCACGGTTCAACGGAGCATAACTTCCACACGAAGGCCAGGCCAGGCCACGTGCCATTTTCAGCAGGACTGTGTGCATTAGGTTAACAAAGCCACAGCTCTGGGTTGTTAATTCAGTGAGGTTCCTGACTACCTCGGAATCAGTAAGGACTGGGGATGCCAAAGGAAGCTGTATTTCTGTAGCAAAGGAAGGAATCCTTAAACAGGGGTTGTACAACCCTTTAGTCACACTTGCAAAGCTCTTTGGGATCCTTCAGGATGAAAGGCCCTATTTTAAAAATCACTGCAGCGAACACGAAAGATGCAAATGTGGATGTTTTAATGTAACTACAGACAAAAATCCCAAAGTGGTCACTCTTGTAACAGCCTTCTCTCTGCCAGTCAAGTGAGAGCTTGTGCATCCCTCCCCAGCGTGGCTCTCATATCTCACACGGATCTTACAAGCTGCTGGGGCCTATCTGCCTGCACGCAGTCAGAACAGCTCCATGAAGGATCAGGTTGGTTTTGAGGGAGACCAGATGTAAACATTTCCTACTTCCAAGACCTTTCAACACAAAACAAGGTCTCTGTTTCTATGCATGCATGTGGATCTCAGCCAAACCCCTCCTGCAGGATTCCAAACCCACCACTCCATATAAAGGTGGAGCAACATTTGTTTTGTTCAAGTGAGTTAGTGACTGTAGGATGCAAACATTCAACACACATGAAATCAATGAAGCCATTAAAGAAACTCACCATAGTGATTGGTCCTATTGCCTGGGTCATGTTTTGGGCAGAACACTCTAAAATTTAAGTTTAATTTTAAGAGAAAGAGAAAAAAAGGATTAATAAATACATAAAGTTAATGCTGACTGATTGCAACAGATATTTCCTCCTCATTGCATCGAATGTAAACTGAGAGAACCTTAAGAAAATTATCAGGATTTTTGTTCAGCATCACCCACCTTCGAAATAAAGCACCTGTTGTGAAGTCACATACACGCACAAGCTTGTATTTGTACTTTTAGAGCCTCAGCAGACTCTGCATTCCGAAGCTTTCAGTTACAAGTCGCGTTACCCCACTGTGTTTGGACTCACTCCGTTCAGACCCCGAGTCAGACACGTTTCAGCTGCTGCGGCAATCACTGTGGCACAGGTACTCTTACTGAAACGCCTCACTACAGGTTTGAGATGAATGCTATCGAGATGAAATACCACAGCACTAATACTGCTCGATCACAGCTACTGCAGTTCTGCCCCCTTGGCCCTGTGCCGCTCAGACCAGAGCCAGAACCTCTTTAGACACATCTGTTCAGCAGCCAGCTTGCCCTCGAGCCCTGGCAGAGCCAGCAGCACTGTGCCACCACACACAGCACCCACCATCAGCTCGGAGGCCTCTGCGTCCCTCCCTCCCCACTGCACAGGGCTCATGAGCTCGTCTCCAAACCCTGAGCAAGCAGGGCACCCTCTTGGAGATCCAGTAGCTTAAATCTGCTCAAGCCAAAGCCATTTGTTCCTTAAAGACTTTGGTAACAGGAAAGATGGGAATATTTTCTCTGGTTCTAGGAAAGCAACGTGAACTCTTTGGAAGAGGCAAAATGCAACAAAGTACTGCTGGAAACACTCCTTGTCTTCTGGATACAATAATGAGGAGAGAACGTGAACCAGCTTATTACAAATAAGCCTTTCTTACAGAAGGATCCCAAATCACTTTTTAAGCAAAATTGTCTTGTCAAGAGCGTGGTTTAGCTGATCTCTTCATTACAAATCTCTTTGCCAAGACCAATGTTCAAGTGTTTGGAAGCAATTTTTAAAGAGAACTGCATTTACCAGGAAGTTTTCCAAGGCAGCTTTTTTGCAAGAAGTTCATTCTGCCTCACAAACCCCCAGATTTAAGAACATGTAGCAATTCAAGAGGTACTTAATTTGCATCCCTGAATTTCTAATACTGACCTTTGGAAGTTGGTTTTTACCTCCTGTCCTTTTAATTCTATTCTTTCCCAGTTAAAAACAACCATCCTGAGTACAAGAACGCCTTATAAAGAGCAGACAATACTTTTTACTGCTCAGGCCACTTTGTTTGGAAGCACTTCCCCACCATTCTTTTTGCAAGATGGTAGTACAGATTACACTTCTTTCCCTATCCTTATTCTTATGAGCCACTTCCATAGCACTGAATGACTTCTTTTTTGTTCTGCTCTATTTGTTTTCATAATCCTCGCTCATCATCACAACAACGGCAATTTGGAATTTAAAACCACCAGCTTGTTCTCTCTTGAAGGACTCATCCCTTTTGATGTTTTTCAGTGTGTTATATTTCACCATGAAAAAAATGCAGGGGGCTGATAACCCACAGCCACTGTTTGTCTAGTCTTGTTCATCTTCTGTCCAATAATTTCAGGCTAGCTACAAAGTTTGTGCTTTATTTATGCCACCAATAGTGTGCAGAAGTCTTTGGGTTCAAATCCCTGAAGACTGTCTCACCATCTCTCTCTAAGCCACTCCTTTATCATCTCTCACATTGCTATAGCCTAGTTTCCTAAATTTCTATATAGGACAAGCAATTGGTTTAATACACTGACTCAGTACAAGGTATTTTCAAGGGTCCTTCCTTCTAAACGTCCCAAGTCACCAGTTCACCAAATTCAACTATACATTCAACCACTTCTTTACCAGTCTGCATCTAGAATGTAGCAGTCCTGTTCATTTCTCAACATCTTCAGAAGTTCAGCCTTCTCCAGCCTGAGGTATCCTTTCTAAAGCTGCATGAGAGCCATTTATTCTGTGATCACAGAAAGCTTCCACCTCCCCAGCTACACTCCTTCATGAGCTTTTCAGACTTCCACAGGCTTCATAAGCATAAACCAAACACGTTATCTTTGCTATACCACTTGGCTTACAGCCTTGCAGAAAGACATGTTTAGTCTGGACTGAGTGGCCCAGCGAAGCAGCCAGGATGACACAAGAAGACTCACTAGTCCACCTCTTCTGGAAACAAGTAGTGATGAGATGGTCTAACAGATTAATCTAAGACTAAACCAGCATGTGAGCTCTCTGGCCTTGCACCAAAATGGACATGGGGGGTTTTTACGTGCCTCAGACTTTACTCTAAATTCAGTACTTCAAAAGGCCCCTAAAGTCCCAATTTCTAAATCAATCCATCTGCATCCTCTAAACAGCTTGTTCCATCTACTAGTATCAATGCAGGCAGCCCGAGGTCAGGGGACACTGGGACTAGTGTGATCAGGACAGAAAACTTTACATCTGTTTAGTTATGTTAATGTTAGCAAAGTACTTGAAACACAAGGTCTTCGGCAGAAACACAAAGTTCTCTGCTAGCATATGGAGGGGAAACTACTGAAAATTTCTTAGTGTGAACTGCCCCAGAAGTGCTACAGCCTGCTCTGTGCTCACACCTTACTGAACCTTCTGAACCAACCACAACGGAGAACTTGAGCGACATGAAGAAAACACTTGGTCCCTGAAGACAAGCTCAACAGCCAGTAAGGATTGGCTTCCTCAGTTTTAGCCTACTGATCTTCTAGGAGTATTTGAGTCTCAAACACTGAATAGATTCCTTTCCACAGCTATGACGCTTTCCTGTGAAAGGAAAACATTTCCCCTGTTACTTGTGCACAGAGGAACACGCATCGCTCGAAGAGGACAACGTATTTCCTTTTTTGAAAAAGCAAACCAAACAAAACACTTAAAAATTCCACACAATTGTTAAGTCTTTCCTCCTGACACCAACACCAAAAGCTCAGCAGTGACTAGTTATGAAACACTGGGTTAAGTACCGGTAGACTCCATTTACTTCATCCGTCTCGATGGCGGCGTCGTCGCAGAGGGCGCAGAAGTAGTGGTAGCTCCTGCGGCAGGCTCGCTCCTCGCAGCCCACCGTGGCTCCCTTCTTGCGACAGAAGTTGCACACCTACAGCAGGGTGAGGGAGAATGAGGAGGGGTGGGTGAGTGTTGCAGACAGCTGCTGGAGAGACCCTGTCATGTGAGGCACCTGCTCTCCTCTGCGGGAAAAGCAAAGGTTTCGGTGCAAGTCACCTCCGTGTAACTCCTCGGGCAATCTCAGTCCTCCAAACTCACAGAATGACAGAATCATAAGGGTTGAAAGATCATCTAGTTCAACACCCTTGCCAGAGCAGGACCTCCTAGAGTAGGTCACGCAGGAACTCATCCAGGTGGGTTTTGAATGTCTCCAGAGAAGGAGACTCCACAAGCCATCTGGGCAGCCTGTGCCAGTGCTCCCTCACCCTCACAGTGAAGAAACTCTTCCTCACATATCTTTGGAACCTCTTATGTTCCAGCTTGCACCCATTGCCCCTTGTCCTACCATTGGACATCACTGAGAACAGCCTGGCTCCATCCTCCTGACACCCACTCTTTACATATTTGTGATGAGATCACCCCTCAGTCTCCTCCAAGCTTAAGAGCTCCAGCTCCCTCAGCCTTTCATCAGAAGGGAGATGCTCCATTCCCTTCATCATCTTGGTGGCTCTGTGCTGAACTCTCTCCAGCAGCTCCCTGTCCTTCTGCAACTGAGGGGCCCAGAACTGGACACAATATTCCAGGTATGGTCTCATGAGGGCAGAGTAGAGGAGAAGGGGAACCTCTCTCGATCTACCGCCCTTCTAATACACCCCAGATGCCATTGGCCTTCTTGGCCACGAGGGTACATTGCTGGCTCATGCTCATCCTGCTGCTCACCAGGATCCCCAGGTCCCGTTCCTCCATACTACTCTTTGCTCATTACTTCAGACACCTTTTTGCTCTCTTACTTCTACTTCATACTGATGAATTTGAAAAAATTATGAAAAGAGCCACATAAGGGCAGCAGGCAACATCCCCATCTCCCCTAAATCTTGCCCAAGTTATTTCAGCACCTGTTGGTATTGGTTTACATTTTATAGGCTAACTTTTGTAACAAAAAGAGTTGCAGTCAGGAGGTAAGGGAGGAGGGAAGCTGAAGACAAAGCCAGTAAGAAAATCTCATATAAATAACCTTCCTTCTGCTAAAACCAGAGGGTTTCCCCCTTTGCAATTTCAGATTGCCTAAGTTTGTTTCAGGCACTGGCTTAGCCCTTTACCAGTCTCTTAGGAAACTCAGACTGAAGACTTAAAGGCCAGAAAAAACGACACATTTTAGTATAAAACAAACCAAATTTCACCAAATACAATGTCAAAGTAATGTTTCTAAACTTCTCTCTTAGTAGATCAGAAGGATGAAGTACTTTTCTGCACTTTTTTTTGTTCCAAGCACAAAACTTTCAGCACTATGAGATGGGACTAAGAGCAGATTCAGAAACAAACCCCTTACCAGTCGCTTTCCTCTCTTGAGTTCTTTCAGCACCGATGCCACATCAAACCTTATATCCAGATTTTCTGGGTTATACTCTTCAGATTCCACAAATCCTGAGGAAAATAACTACAAAGGCAAAAGAGACAATATTAAGAATCACCAGAGGGGTTCAGTCACCAGTGCAGAAAAGAGAGGATGGGCACGCCTCTTCTTCTCACTCCATCCAAGAAAGCTGATTTTTCTCTGTGTTTTTAAGAGGTTTCATCTACGTCGAACAAGTTGCTATGCTTAAACTTTTTCCCAGTCAAAAGCTCCTCGGTATATATAGGTTTCACATGGCCTGAAGGTGACCTAACAAGGTGGGAAAGTGAGCTTTGTGAGAAGTGTGAACTGTGATCGAAGAAAAGACTTTCTGCAGCCTGTCCAGAGTAAGGAGGAGAAGCTCTTTGGCTGACAGACCTCCACACCTTGAACATCCCGTTATCTGCCCAGTTTGTCCAGCCTTACAACTGAAGGCGATGTTTCTCTATAACAACATTTCCACACAGTCTAATGCTGACAACAGTTGACTGCACAAGGAACACAGGAAGATTGTGCAAAGCCTGGGAGAAACTCTCAATAAAAAAAAAAAAATCACCCACATGCACATTGAGGCCACTTTAAGTCCCATGGAAGTGCTGAGCCATGACAGTAAGAGAGGGAAGGAAAGATCTTAGCAACTTCTTCCTAACCATTATATACAGCTAGTTCTAACCAAAAGTGAACTACCCTTTTATCAGCTGGCAAGCACAGACTGTCTGCTCACGTGAGAGCTAACTACAAAAAACCCAAATGGAGAAGTTTAAGGCAGAGACACGAATTCAAAGAGGAGAGAGAAAAAGTTTCAAGACTGAAACGACATTATAGCCTTAACAAAACACCCAATGTAACACTGTAAAACAAGTAGCAGAATGTCTCAGGAAAACAAAAATAGTAGTAGCAAAAATAAAGATATAAAGTTAAAACGTGTGAGAAGGTGGCGGGTGGAACAGCAAGAGCCAGCAAGTTGTTCCAGCAGCAGACACAGCTCCTGCAGCAAGCGACCCCCAGCAGAGGGGACAGTACAGCACCTGGAATTGATTCTGCACCCCAACAACCAGCTACACCAAGATCCCAGAACAAAAGGGGAGGCGTTTTGACAGCAGAAAGAGTAAACACACTCTAGGATCACAGCACGCTTAGGGCTTCACAGATATTTTTATATATTCTAATTTCGAATTTTTCATTCCTTATTTTATCCAAAGCACAGGCTGGGAAGGTTTTTACCGTGTGTAGTGGTTTTGCCTGGGCCAGGTTTTTGGTAGCAGGGGGCTACAGCGGCGGCTTCTTTAAACAAAGAGCTGCCAGAAGCTTCTCCTGTAGCTGACAGGGCTAGGACCAGTCAGTTCTAAGCTGACCCCTGCACCTGACCCAGGGCTGGCCAATTAGTGACTGAGGTAACACCTCTGTGAATAACATATTTGAGAAGGGGAAGAAGTTGCTGTGCAGTTGCTGAACTGCAGCAGCTACAGGGAGAGAGAATGTGAAAATATCTCTGCAGACACCAAGGTCAGTGGAGAAGGAGGAAGGTGCTTAGGACCTGAAAGAAAGACTCCCTGTGACCTGTGGTGAGGATCATGGCAGCTGTGCCCCTGCAGTCCATGGAGGAGCCTGGTGTAGAAGAGATTAATCTGTAGCCCATGGAGGACCCCATGCCAGAGCAGGTGGATGCCTGAAAGGGGCTGTGACTCTGTGGGAAGCTCACCCTGCAGCAAGTTCCTGGCAGGACCTGAGAGCCTGTGGGGAGAGAGGAGCCCACACCAGAGCAGGTTTGCTGGCAGGACTTGTGATCCCGTGAGAGACTCAGGCTGGAGCAGTCCATCCCTGAAGGACTGTTCTCCCAGTGGATGGCCCATGTTGGGGCAGGGTGTGAGGAGCTGCCCCTGTGGGAGTTCCCATGCTGGAGCAGTTCATGAGGAGCTGCAGCCCATGGGAAGGACCCATGCTGGAGAAGTTCATGAGGGACTGTCTCCTGTGGGGAGGGACCCCACAGTGTAGCAGTGGGAAGTGTGAGGAGGCCTCCCCCTGAGAAGCAGCAGCAGCAAAGTCCATCTGTAATGAACTGACTGCAACCTCCATCCCCTATGCCACTGAGGGGGAAAGAAAGGAAGAGGAAGGGGTGGGGGGAGGTGTTTTAAGATTCAGTTTTATTTCTCATGTCCCTGTTCTGATGGTTCATTAATAACTCAAACCATTTTCTCCTCAAGCTGAGTCTGTTTTGCCAGTAACATTAACTGCTGAGTGATCTCCCTGTCCTTACCTCCACTCACAAACCTCGTTATGTTTCTCTCACCCTCTCCAGCTTAGGAGGGGGAGTGATAACAAGACTTGGTTGGCACCTGGCACCCAGCCAGGGCTAAACCACCACACCTTAACATATCAAAACATGGCAATACTTTCCTGCAGAGGTTTAAGTAAGTACACAACTCTCTGTGGTCAGAGAAAGTCCATCCAATTTAATGTCTAAAGAAGACCTACTCTTACTGACAGGCTGCAAGTGTGTCCAGAACCCTTGATCAGGAACAGACATGCATGAAAACACCACAAATCAACATGTCCAGCTTTGCAGCTGTGTCCTCCCCCTCTCCAAAATTCTGACCAAACTGTGTTGCTTTTTGCAGCTTTTCAATCTAATACAAGCTTTCTGGTTTGGGTAACCATCCTTTTAATTCAGACGCCATTGCAGAATCTACATAGACAAGCAGTGGAAACTTCCCCTTTGTCCCTGTTTCACCATTCCTTTTATGTACCGACCAACTAAAAGCCACTCACCAGACAATCCTGATGAGCTGCAATATTTCTCTCTTTGGCAATATACATTACAGAACCAGCCTCTCCTTCTGAACAAAACGCACACGTTCTTCTCACCATCTTCGCCATTATCCAGAAAACACCTAGAGCGGGCAGACTGGGACAAAACACAACGCAATTGATGCAACTACCACATGCCAAGCAGGACCAAGAGAGGAAAGCAGAGCTTGCTAGCACTTGCCCTCTAACCGTTTCTTCACCTACATCTCTTGAATCTTGGTGTTTTCCTCTTCCAGCAACAGCTACTCACAGAATGGGCAAAGCCCACTCTCGGGATGGCAGTGGGAGGGAAACCAGCTCCCAGGTGCCCCAGCAGTTAGAGGAGGGGGAAAACTGGTTTACTTCCTCTTGGAAAGTAACTAACTCATAAGGAATAACACAAGACTTTTCAAATGTGCTCAGCAATATCTGCTCCAACAACAGGCCCAAGAGCAGAGCAGCAAATCATGTCCCAGCTGTGAAACCCTTATCTGAAGGAGGACAACCACTTATAGCAATGCTTTGCTTTTCTTAAGCTAGTTTTGCCACATGTGGGTCTGCAGGTCAACCAAGGAGGGAAAAACAGCTGTCTCCAAACTTCTCCAAGAGTTTGCAGAAAACAGGGAAAAAACACTGCAAAAAGGATGGAGCAAAGAAGAATGGAGAGGCTTGCACATAAAAGCAGGCAGAATACAAAGAGTCAGAAATGAGGGATTTGAACGTTCTCTCTCAGTGAGATGAAGCACTAACATGAGCAACAAAATGTTCTCTATACCCTGGGGTTTGCCCCATGGACATCCATTCTCTTTTTCTGGCCACATCCACCCAAGTCTTAACTGTTTTTCTTCCCTTCTTTCTCTTTTCCTTCAGCAGCTGCAAAATTTTAAGGCCATAAAACAGCCTTCTGAATCTTCTGGATAAGCCTTTCCCCACATGCCCCACCAGTAGTTTTAGAGCATCCCGACACACATTAGTAGAAGTTTTACTTTGTCTGTGGTTTCTGTGCGGTTCCACTGCAGAAATCTCCAAGGATTTCCCACTCCTACTAGGTGAGATACTCCAAACTGCCCGTTGCTGGGGACGTCACCTCTGACAGCACAAAATCCTGTAGGATAAGGGTAAGAAAAGCCTGGGTTTACTTTTAAGAAGTAAGAAGATCTGAAGGTAAATTAATCTAGTGAGAGAGAAGCAAGAAGGTCCAAGTACAAAGCAGGCAGGAAATCTCACAGTCCAGGAAATCTTGCACGCCTTCCTGTGGCCTTCAAGAGCCAAACTCTGTTTTCATTTGTTCTCACCTCCCTTCCAGAAAACAGAGGGGATGTCTGAAGTGAGAACACCACCAGAGCAGAAGGGAGATGTTTTTCACCTCTGCCTCTGACAGAGAATTTATGTAATCACAGGTAAGTCACTTCATCTGCACACACATCTGGAGGTTTTCTGCCCCCTCCCTCTATCTCTTGTAAGCAAGGTTAAGACTGATTTCCGACATCCATTTATACAGTGACAATCACATCAGTCTCAGAACCTAAGCATTAAATAAATACAATAGAAACAAACAGAAACAGATGTATTAGAACTACAATAGATACAGAAGACGGAAAGAAATTAAAAAGAAGAACAAGGTAGAGTTTGAAAGGTCTAGAACTCAGGAATACGTTCTCTTGCAGCAAGCTGGTACCTGGAATCGCTGCAGATACATAGGCCCTGCGCAGGCCTAGTCAGAGGATCCAGCTCCAGGGGTTCCGGGAAGAGGCTAAAGGTGAAGTCTGGAGTCCCTGGTGTTCCTACAGGCTCAGGAGAAATCCTGGTGCTGCAGGAGAACAGAAGACATTGAGGCAAGGTCAGCCTTGGAGTGACTCTGGCACCTTCACAGGAGCCCTGAAGTGGTGGAAGGGTAGCTCTTGGCCGTATCTCCCTGCAGAAAGCAGCCAGCCTCCACTCGCTGCCCCGTCTAGCTCAGTGTCCCATCTGCCACTGGAGTGCTGCTTCAGCCCTGTGCCCTTCCCCAGCTTTCTCCAGGTTACTGCCAGGGAGCAGATCCTGAGCTAAACGGGACAACGGGTCTGGCTGACTGCTCCCAAGTGAGAAGGGAGTGGTTAAGGGCATGTTTCCAGTTCCACAGTTTAATTACATTTCACCTGAACAACCCCTCGCTTTCACAGGTCTTAAGGCCTGTTGCTCACAGATTCCATTTTACACTCCAGAACACATCTGAAAAGGCAAGAAATTGTTCTTCCTTACTGCTCCTCCAGTAACACTTGTGACAGCACAGATCTGTTACTTTCTCCTCCTGCCTCTTTTTCAAATTGAAAAAACTTGAAACTATTTAGTTGTTCCTTGCACAGAAACTACTCCACACCTTGGATCATGCCTGTCATTTATCAATCTCCTCTCTACTGCTGCTATGTTCCCAGAGGAGAAAACAACCTTCTAAAGGGTGGGCTACCATTTACAGTACCAAGACACCAGAGCGCTCTGCATTTTCTCTTCTTAATTAATATTTCAATCCTATCCTAGACCACTGACCATGGAGCTGACACTCTCATACAACTACATATTGTAGCTCCCCAGATCTCCTTCCTGAGTGGCACAATAGGATGAACGGCATCGGTGTCATGACTGTTGCTCTGACACGTGCATCATTTTGTACCTGTCAATGTTGGACATCCACCTGCTATTTCATAGTCAAATCATTTGGCTGTCACAAAGCCCTTCTGCATCTCTTCACAGCCAGCTTTCAGTTTCACTGCCACAGAAGCAGAATATGGGAATTGTGGTGGTTTAGGCCAATATCCACCCAGTCATAATATTACTCCCCGTCCTAAGCTGGACAGGAGAGAGAGAGAGGAATAGAACAAACTGCTTGTGAGTTGAGATAAGGACGGAGAGATCAAACTCGGTAATTAGCGTCACGGGCAAAACAGACTCAGCTTAGGGAGAAAAAGGTTTGATTTATTAAAGAAATAATAAAAGCAGGGAGA